>CM054137.1:38978981-39013835 GCA_028751875.1 Rapana venosa | reverse complement strand
AGGTTGTTTATGATTGGTTGGGAGGGGGATCACAGGCAACGTCTATTTTAAGAACTGCATGGCTGGGAAACTTTGCCATTTGCACAGAATAATGGGCATTTTTGCTCATTTTTAGCTGATCTTCTACTCTGCCAATAGCAGATCAGTAAAAAACCATGTGTATTTTTTACCAAATACTCTGCTACATGTTATTGTGAAGACAAAAATCAAACGATGGTGACGAAGGCCCTGAGAAACTTCCCCAGTCAACTTGAATGAACTGAACTGTGATATGTGTATTAGGGTTCAAGGTTAGATGCAGGAAGCGCTGGTATCTGTATGCAATGTTAATAAACATGGGTAGGCATACAGATTAAAGCTGCAGATCTAGACTGTTCAGATGAGCATATCAGCTGTCAGTGCATGACATGAGAAAATGTGGGAGCTGTTTTAAACTTACTTGACTCGTGTGTGTGTGTGTGTGTGTGCATGTACACGCGTGCCTGTGTGTGTGTGTGTGTGTGTGTATGTGTGTGTTGTTGTTGTCTTCAATTTAACGTCTGTTCACTTTAACTTGTTTAAGTGATATTAGACGAAGGAAATAGAAAGTGTAATGATCTTTATAGGAGGTAAAAGATTTAAGTTTACACAGCTTTGTTTTCATCTTGCCCATGCGCACGCGCGTGGTGTGTGTGTGTGTGTGTGTGTGTGGTTTTTCTTCTCTATTTTTAAAGATCATTTTCTTTCCAGGGTAATGAATAAGTAATCTGTGTGTGTGTGTGTGTGTGTGTGTGTGTGTGTGTGTGTGTGTGTGTGTGTGTATGTGTGTGTGTGTGTGTATGTGTGTATTGTTGTTGTTGTTGTCTTCAATTTAACGTCTGTTCACTCTAAGTGATATTAGAGGCGGGAAATAGAAAGTGTAATGATCTTTATACAGGGTAAAAGATTAAGTTTACACAGCTTTGTTTTCATCTTGCCTGCACGCTCGCGCGCGCGCGCGCGTGTTTTGTGTGTGTGTGTGGTTTTTCTTTATTTTTAAAGATCATTTTCTTTCAAGGGTAATGAATAAGTAATCTGTGTGTGTGTGTGTATGTGTGTGTGTGTGTGTATGTGTGTGTTGTTGTTGTTGTCTTCAATTTAACGTCTGTTCACTCTAAGTGATATTAAACAAGGGAAATAGTGTAATGGAAGTTAAAGAATGGAGAGGAAGGAGTTGAAGGAGAAAAGGTTAAGAAATAGCATCAGTGTTGGTATTTTTGCGAGAAAACCCCCCTAGAAAAGTAAGGATAATACTTTTAAACAGGAGCAAAATATAAACTCAAAAATGTGGAAACATGAAATAACAATAATGTAACTACAATAAATATTCAAGTGGACTATGCAATAAATATCTGGCAATGGCAAAGGCTAGCTTTGAATTTTCAAATACATTTTCCAGAGACTGTTCAGAAAATGAAGGTAAAAAAGGTTTTACAATAGGGCACTCAAATATGATACGAGTATTGGAAATATGATCCCCACATAGACATCTGACATGTTTACAAAATTTTGTAAGGAACGCATTTAACTTCATTCTAAAATATAGTGAATTAACCCTTCTCATGGATATAAAACACGAATCTATTTGAGAAGGAGCCATATAACAAGAAATATGGGCAGTGGTCAGACTTTTAAAATATCGTTCCTTGAATTGATCAGATTCTTTAAACTTACCCCATGAAGTTTGTTCTAATATTCGGTATCCCTCCTGTAGAGATAAGGGAACATCCAGTTCTATCGCTTCCATATCATGTCTTGCCCCCTTTTTTTGCAGCTCTGTCAGCCCACTCATTTGAAAAAAATTCCAACATGAGAAGGAACCCAACAAAACAAAACAGGAATACCTCTTAAACTTAGGAGGTGTATGACATATTTAATTTCAAAAATAATTCTGGAGACATTGAAGTTTGGGGATTTTATAGCATACAATACTGACTTGGAGTCAACACAAAGAAAGATATGAAAGAAGGAAAATGGAAAATCAAGAATATAGTTAAGACCCATAAGAACTGCAATAAGTTCAGCTGTAAATATTGAACAATGTTTACCAAGATAGTACGCTTTCTCAATTTTAAGTGCTGGTATGACAAATGCAGAGCCTGTGTCATTATAAAACAGATCCATCTGTATAAACTTTTAAGCAGTCAGCATACTTATTTTCAATATGCGACTGAACATCTGCAACTATGATGTTTTGATTTTCATTCTTTTTTTCATTAATATATTCTATATCAAAAACAGGCTTTATCCATCTCCCATGAAGGCCATGGTAAAGCTTCTTTTTGTGTTTCTAAGTCATATTGATTAAGTTTGGATTTTTGAAAGCAATCTGATATGTAAGTGCCAATAGGCATTAACATGAAATTTGTTTAGCCCTTTTTGGAAAATTCGTTTCTGCTTGAACTTTTAATTCACTACAGACACGTTCATCATTTGTGCTCCGTAAAACATATTTGGCACATGAAAAGTTGTCGGTATTCAGCTAGGGGAAGTTCCCCAATTTCCTTTTAAGTTCTCATGGTGAATGCATGGAATGGTACCCCAAGTGCAAGTTTTTACGCCTTACAATCTATACTTTGGAGTTTTTAAAGTAAATAATTAGGAGCACTGAAAAAGACTTCTTGTCCATAAGACAGTTTGGAACATACAAGTGACTTAGACAAGCATTTAAGAGTGAAGATATCTTGTCCCCAGCACTGTCTGCTAACCATTTTAAGAAAATTTATGCATATCCTTGCTTTTGTTAAAA
Organism: Rapana venosa; assembly: GCA_028751875.1. Classification (NCBI taxonomy): domain Eukaryota; kingdom Metazoa; phylum Mollusca; class Gastropoda; order Neogastropoda; family Muricidae; genus Rapana; species Rapana venosa. The sequence continues at coordinate 39,011,068 of CM054137.1, read as the reverse complement.
TGTATCCAATATCAGCATTCCAAGTTAATTTTGATGTAGGTTGAATGCCTAAAAATTTTACCATATTTTTATACTGCTCCAATCGTAAACTGTGGCAGTGTATTTGGATCACTACCATTATTAAAAAGCATAATGTGCATTTTTTATGTAGATAATGTCAGGCCATTTTCAAAAATATATTCATGCAAATTATCTAGCTCTTTTTGATATACTTTTCTGGTATAGTTTATCATCCTCTTTGTTGTAGCACACTTCATAGTGACATTCATCCATATACATATATCATCAGCATATTGTACCAGGACAACGTCTTTAGACAGTTTTGTGGGTAAATCATACAGTAATATATTAAACAGAAAAGGGGCTATAACTGAACCCTGTGGTAAACCCATATGCAATGACTTAAAGTTTGAATATGCATTCCCTACTCTCACTTGCATACTTCTGTTACTTAAAAAGCTTTTTAATATAATAGAAAAAATGCCCAGAAAAGCCAATAGTCTTCAGTTTATGCAGCAATTTAGCATGCCAAACTTGGTCGTAAGCTTTCTTTACATAAAAAAAATGTTGCGAGTATATTTTTTCTTCTCGCAAATTGTTGTTTGACCTGTGCTGTTAGTTTAACTAAGTTATCGACTGCTGATCTACCTTTTTGAAAGCCTGCTTGATTGACAGGCACTACCTTATTTTTCTGACAGTAATACACAAGCCTTTTTAGAATAATTTTCTCCATAAGCTTACCAATGTTAGAAGTCAGTGCTATGGGCCTATAACTAGTTTTATCAGTTTTAGGCTTTCCTTGCTTATAAATGGGAACAATAATAGACTGCTCAGTATGCTGAATGATGCAGCGTGCATATTCTTGAGAAATCTAAGAATGTTAAGGTGGGGAACACCCAACAACAACAGACATATTCCTACTACCTTTTTTGAGCTTTCAGCTGTTATCTGCTATCCATTCCATCCAAGCCCAACCCAGCTGGGGTCAGCTTGCAGGAACAGACCATACTAGGACTAGGTAAAAAGGAAAGCGTGCGCTAAAGTTAGGCTCTTGATCAGTGATGTTGGATTTGTATGTTGTCGCCTCATTAAAATTTACTTCAAGTCCATGACTAAAACCATGTATAAGCTTTAATTGATGCTTTCTTAGCTGCAAAGAGTTACAATACATACACAATGTTCACTAACCTGTACCCCTGCAGTTCAGTATCAAGTTCTTTAAACACCTCATCCTCTTTAGATACATATTTCTATTATTATCGCTACAATCATCAGAATTATGACTGCAAAAATCATTATAACTGTGGATATTACTACCAGACCCCCCTGATCATTTTTTTAAAAACAGTTACAGAAACTTTGTTTTCAATTTGTTTGGAACAATAAGCAAGACAAGATAGGAAGACAAGACGGTAGTTAAGACCATCAAACAAGGTGGACTAAATATACCTGATATACGAAATTATATATATGCTTTGAAGCTTTCATGTGTAAGAAAAGTTAGAAAATCTAATCACATGTGAGTCAGCATTGCAGAAATACAATACCCATTTCATAAGACTCTAGACTTCATTTGATACCTTCAAATCCAGCCTCAAAACACACTTATTTCCTACCTGAGACTTTCCCCCCAAATATCTGTCCCTAATTTTTCAACAGCATCTTTCACCTTCTAAGTGTTGTTCCGAGTGTGTGTGTGTGGTGTTGTGTGTGTGTGTTGTGTGAGTGTGTGAGTGTGTGTGTGTGCGTGTCGTGCGTGTGTGTGCGTGCATGCGTGCGCGCACATGGTTTTGAAATCTGTTGTTCATTATGTTTAAGGAGAGTTGCATGCCTGTAAATGATTGAGTGCAAGCGTTTCAATTTGTTTGTTTATTTACAAAATTCAGCGCTATATAAATTCCATATATTATTATTATAATTATTAGACTACTATGGTCCATCAATAATGCACAAGCACGTGAAGGTTGATCATTTTTTTACCCATGTTTTAAAGCTTATAAATTTTTCTGTACTTACATCACTCTGCAAAATGAAAATGAATTTCTTGCAGAACCTATTTTGTATAATGAAAACATTACTATAGGAAATAAAGTTGTTGATAAAAACATTTTAGCAGAAAAGGGGATATATCTAATAAAACATCTTGTCAAGAAAAATGATGAGTTTTTAACTATGAAATTTTTTCTAAAGCAAATGATAATTGTCTTGACTTTGTAACTTTCAATTGGCTAATCTCATCAATCAATTTGCGAAAAAGGCAGGAGTCAAAATAGGTGACAATGTAAATTGTTGTACAGACACAACGAAAGCAATACAGACAATAATAGTGTGCACAGGGGCTCAAAAATGTACTATTAAAATTTGATGTCAAACAACACAACCCAAATGCTGTAAAAAAAAAAAAAAAGGACACAGAAACTTAATGAAGAAATCAACTGGAAAATGGTATTTTAAAAATTGCACAAGATTAAAGACATCAAATTACAATGGTTACAGATAAAAATTGTCCACAGAATTGTGGTTACTAATGTTGTTCTGTACGCAATGGGTGTAACAAATACAACAAGTTGTCCCCTGTGCAATAGCAAAAAAGATTCAATCGAACATTCTTTTTGGGGCTGCAACCAAGCAAGAATTATATGAACAAATTTAGAAAAAAGTATCAATGACCATTATGAATACGCATCGAATGTGAAAATTTCACGTAAGATTGTACTTTTTGGAGTGGATGATTGCATGAAAACTGACGCTATTTTCGATTTCATTATCCTTCTTGCCAAATGGTATATTTACAGATGCAGAATTGAAAATCATTTACCAGTATGGAAAGTTGTTCTTAAACAGCTGAAATACAGGTTTCAAATTGAAAAATATAACGCAACAATTGCAAACAACCTGAGTAAGTTCACTTTTGAATGGAGTCACTATAGACCATTGCTTGACTGTATATGTTAGATTTATATAGCTGAGACATGTGTCTGGCCATGTGCTTTTGCTGAATAGCAACCATGTGAACAGAAAAGGTGGAATTGTGCATGCATTGTTTTTACTCTCCAAGGCCATGCTGTCACACACTGGTTAGTTACGCTGACACTGGGACATTGTGATCTTCCTCACGGATGAAAGAGTGCAATGGCATAGATTTACAGAATTGACAGAGGCGTACAAATATTGTTTTTCTTATGTTGGACATGATGCATTTATTTTAACTTATATAGCATGAAAAATTGTGTGTGTGTTTGTGTGTTTTGGTTGATGAAGTACTTGAAAAGCAGTTGGTATCACTTGTTTATGAAAAAGAATTGTATTTGTATTTTCTTTAATTTTTTTATATTTATTTAGAAACATTTTGTCTGTTATTCTTTGTAAATGCAAAACAAAAATTTAAAAAGTTTTTTTTTTAATCATTAGAACTAATCGTGAACTTGATTCTTTCATAATGTCATAAAAGTTCTCAATTTTCTATTTTTCACCTGAGACCAAGTAACGGCATTTGGTGGTTGCAGGTCTACCTGAGTCTGAGAAGTGAGATTAGTAAGAAGGAATGACGTTTTGACTAAAGATTTAGAGTTGACTGAAAAACTAAAGAATACTTTATTATAAATTTCAGAATGAAAAAATATGAGTAGCATATCAAAAATCATTATTGCTAAACATTAAATTAATTATATAGACGAGTATCATACATAATATAAAATAGCATTTGACATTCACACACACATGCACACACACACAAATGCGCACACACACTACACACACCTACACACACTGCCCATAATAGAATTAATACTAACACTCATAGCACTAGCAGCACGCAAGATTACAACTTCAAATATAACAATCTAATTTAGCCTTTTTACTAGTTTTTAGGTACAACCCCATAATAATTTTATCATATGACATATCTGACAGTATTGCAGGAAAATATTTAGCACTAAACACACACACATGCACACACACTACACAAACACACAATATATAATATATAATATATATATATATATATAATATATATATATATTAAATATATATATAATATATATGTAGCACATTATTTTAAGACTGTCATAAGCAAGTTTCAATGAAGCAGAAAATATGAGTTTAAAACAGAATTTTTTTTTTAGAGTTTTAAACAGTGTATACACCTGTATTAAAAATGTGCACTTTTCCTTCTGTTTTTCTATATGACTCTTATTTTCATACAGCACGTACTAAGGCATCCACAGAAATAAAACACTTTTTGTGAAAGACTAGCTTCTGACTCAAAACTCATGTCATTTTGCACAAATTTGGTAGGTTTGAACTTTTTAAATTTTTCAGCAAAGACTGTACCCTCTCAGTCCTTTTCTAGCTTCCTTACCCCAATAACATATTGGGTCACCACTGTAGGAATAACAAAATCCTCAGTTGATAATCATTTCCAACTTTCTTGTGACTACCTGGAATTGCTCTATGTCCTCAATCCCCAAAACAAGTTCACAGTGCATTTTCCATACTTAAATAATATCTGTGAAAATCGACCCCCCCCCCCCCCCCCCCCCCCCAAATCACGACCCGAAAGCTAATACCAGAATGTAAACAAAAGAACAGGCCACGCTTGTCAGTTGACTTACCTCCCTTCCTCCAACCATGCCATCACCCTTTAATTTGACAAGCATGTTTAAACACTTTCTTCGTTAAATTGTACTATTTTCTCCATGTGCACACGCGCAAGCACACACGAAGACACACACACACTCGCATGCATTCATGCATGCACACGCACATACACTGATATAAACATGATAAAAGCCAGTTTTCACATTGGACAACTTTACTTGAGTCAAGCTCACATGTTAGATCAACCTTAGGCTGTTTAGTATACTTATTTCCACAAAACAATCTCTTTTTTGAACGTTTACCTCTCATTTTCTTGTCATAAGACATGTTGACGATGGAAAACAGTCCCCTGTGTATGCACAAAAGAAATTACTTCAATAAGTTCAAAAAACGTCAACAATCGCGCCCATGTGGAGACAGCCATTTGCAGTTAGCCTAACCGAAGTTACTGTTCTTGGTCACAGGCGCTGGACAGGATACTTTTTGTTGTTGCAGTTTAGGCTACTCCTTTTTGTTTTGTGTGTGTGTGTGTGTGTGTGTGTGTGTGTGTGTGTTCGTGTGTGTAAAAACACACTTATTTCCTACCTGACACTTTCCCTCATATTCGTCCCTATTTTTCAACAGCATCCTTCATCTCCTAAGTGTGTTCGCGGTGTGTGTGTGTGTGTGTGTGTGTGTGTGTGTGTGTGTGTGTGTGTGTGCGTGCATACATTTTAAATATGTTATTCATTATATTTGAGGAAAGTTGCATGCCCGTAAATGATTTGAGTGCAAGTGTTTCGATTTGTTTGTTTTACAAGATTCAGTGCTATATAAATTCCATTATATTATTATTATTATTATTATTAATACATCTGATCTGTTAATGTTAGTTGCATGTGTGTAAATGATTTGAATGCAAGTCCTTCGATTTGTTTGCTTTACAAGATTAAGCCCTATTTGAATTCCATAAATTCTAATTACTACTACTACTACTACAATTATTACTACTATTATTACTATCATCATCATCATCACCATCATCATTACTCTAATGCTAAATTTTTGCTCCAAAAGTAGCAATTTTTCTCACAAATGTACTGTGAAAGACAATAGCTCCAAAACTAATCAACAGATTGACATAATTTCAATTGCACATGAAACTTGAAACCTTAAGCTACCGGAAAACATCGACGTGATTACAACAAAAATAAACAACGCTTTTTTCTCTCTCCAAATTTAGGTAGCACTACCTTAATGTCTCATTTTTCTTCCTGAAAGAAAATAATAATGAAGACATTGAATTTGGGAAGGGATAACCTTGTTGGTTAGAGCGTTGCGCACTGCGCTAGTGATTGGCTGACCTGGGTTCGAATCCTGTTCAAGGGGATATTTTCCCTCGGAGTTAACGAGTTAACGTCAGTGCCGACACCACTCCCCCGAAAGTACTTCTGAGGAAACTTTAAACCAGGTCCCGTGTGTGCGAACTTTTCGAAAGAGCAGACCATTGTGTGCGGGTGGGAACGGATGACAATTTACAAAACTGCATACACAGGGGGACAAGATGTCCACAAAAAAACACACCAACACACGAGTGCTTATTCCCTTATCCTCGATAAAGAAAGAAGATAAAATAAAACAAAAATATTCACTCACCACTTGAGTCAAGGAGTGGGAGGAGAGCTGTGATAATCACCAGCTTGGAGAGTTGGGGATCACCAGGACTCCTTGTCTTCTGCTCCAGGGTGGCAAGTTTAGGACTGCTCTGGAACATCTCCAGTCGTTGTCCTTCGGCTGAGTCCAAACAAGACTTCGGTCATTCACAAAGTCATCTGCCTGCTTTGGGTTGGTTCTGTAGCCTCAATGGATTTTTTTTTTTTTAAAGAGAGAGAGTATAGAGCAGCCGAGGCCCTGGAAGTTTGGTGGCAGCCACAGTCAGAGTTGATGGGCAGCATTGTTTTTTTTTAAAAGGTTTTTGTTTTTTTTGTGTGTGTGTGTTTTTTTTTTGTGTGTGGGTTTTTTTTTTTTTTTTTTTTTTTGGGGGGGGGGGGGGCTGTGTTGAGTCTTTTAGAGTTGGTGGTCTTCAAGGTTCTTCTTCTGTCCCTTCTCTACTGCCTTCATTATTGTGAAGATTCTGTAGACTATAAGGGGGGTTTGCTTGAGTATGGAGGGAGTTGCCTGAGTTTGAAGAGGCGGGGGGGGGGGGAGATGGAGGAAGGCTGAGGGTGGTTCAGACCGGGATTTGAATCCTTCCATGGTGGTGGGACTGAGACAGCTTCAACAAGAAGGACGACTCTTCTATAGTCTGATAATTACGTTCCTGGGGAAGAAGGATTTCTGTCTGTAGAGAATGCTGCAGTTTGGGAGGTGGTAGGCTGCAGAGTGTGATTGTCCGGTTCCTTTCGGTGTGGACTGGCTCTGCGAGGGTTGTTTGCAGGTGTTGAATATCAGGCTTCCGTTATGGTACTTGTGGAAGTTTACTAGTTGTGTGCTCTTCTCCTTCGTTCTGTGAGAGGGGGAGGGGGAGGGTGCAGGCACTGCAGGGTCTTCAATACATCCTGCACGCTGGAAGTTTTTCTGTGCCCATGGGTGACCCATCGAGCTGCTTGGTGGTGGATATTGTCCAGCATCTTGATGTCTTTGTCCGCGTAGGGGTCTCACCCACACAGAGCTGGGATATTCGAGGGTTGGTTGGACTAGCAATGAGTATGCCTTCTGTTGACGATGATCCACCAGCACCATTGATTGACAGCATTCTTCTCCAGTTCTTTCAGTTTCAGGTTGCAGTAGGGGATTTTTTTTTTTTTGGCTTTGACAAGAGTCTTTGTATTGCTTTTTCAGTTACCCTCGATGGGTCTTGCTACAGTCAAGTTGGTGGCATGTTATCTGGAAAACAGATAACCATAAAATATCAACAATCATTGAAAGTGCCAGACCATCAAACAGTACAATGGGGAAAGCACCCATCTACTGACAAAACTACTTCAATATCGTCATGTGCTGCATGACTCACTAACATAAATTTGTCCATGAGCTATTGGCAGAGGTGGACAAAAGTAGACAGAAACAGTGTCCTTCACAACTGCAGAATGGACAGAAAAAACATTTGCAACGACTTGGGCGTTGCCACTTCTTGCTGGGCCTTTCTCCACTATACACTCTCTGGGGCACTCAAAACAATGTACTATAAACTTGTCACTCTTAAGAATCACAATAAGTACACGTACAAGTGTATGTACAATCGTCTAATATCACTAGAAGTGAACAGACGTAAAATTGAAGTCAACAACAACAACAACAAAAAGTACACACTAGATGGGAAGTTTGCATGTATGGCTATTTTAAGTATTTTGCCATAATTAAGGGAAGCCATACTTCAGCTTCAATGGATCTTTTCACCTTTAGTGGAGACTGCATGCATGTCATGCTAAAATCTGAAGACAATCTCAACATCTAAAGTACAGCAACATTTTAATGGTAACTGATAAAAATGTTGGCCTAGACTAGATACTACTACAATAGTGACCTTTGATGAACTGCTGTTCAGTACAGTGCCCCAGTGATTCCCCATTCAGAGTAGGCAACAGAGAAAAAGGTCACCGATAAGTATGACAAATTTGTATTGTCAATACAAGCAATTGTATAAAACATAATCTCTGCATTTTGGATGCTTTTGGTATTCTCCCTGTCAACTTGGTAATCATCTCAATACTCTGGTATTCTCCCTGTCAACTTGGTAACCATCTCGATACTCTGGTATTCTCCCTGTTAACTTGGTAATCATCTCAATACTCTGGTATTCTCCCTGTTAACTTGGTAACCATCTCAATATTGTAGTATTCTCCCTGTTAATTTGGTAACCATCTCAATACTTTTTATGCCACAAAATGACTGTACAAATGAGCGATCCAGGTAAATCTCGACAGTGCTTCCAAATTCATCTAAAAGTGATATTCCCCCCCCCCCACCCCCTTTTTAAAAAAACCCACTATCATTAAAACAAATAATCTATCAGAATGGACTTGGAAAGCAGAAAATAAGCAAAAGATGTGACAGAAAAGTAAGGGGAAAAGTTAGAAACAAAAAGAATGATATAGAAAAGGAGAAATTTATAACACAGATTTTCCAGATGTTATTCATACTGAAAAAGTTCCCATCATCCTCACAGAGGAGGCGTGGGATGGGGGGTGGGGTGAGCGGGGGGGGGGGGGGGGGGGGGCGGAAGGAGGGGGGCTACCAGTTCTTGTCTATTGCCCTTCCTTTTGAAAGAAAAAACTATAAGGTGTGCAGCTAGAATCTTTGCCATTTCAAGCATTATATATATATATATATATATATATATAAATAAAATAATGATAATAATAATACCCCCCCCCCCCCTGAGAAAGGCGAAAGCCGAAATATTGGGGAACATCTATATATGCTGGTTGTTCTACTTTTACTTTAACTGGCACAAATAAACATGCTGGGGGGGGGGCTTTCCTTTAAGATGTTAAGCTTACACCAAAATCCTCCCGTTACATCTCTTGTCCTTAATGTCATAAAAAGAAGCAGGCTCAGGAAATCTCGCTCAGTGATTAACGGACTGGCGAAAGGATGCGGATTTGTGACACCAATGACCCATTTGATTCGTGACTCCACTGAGCCTTTTAGCTTGTGACACAACTAAATCGTTTCCTCCATGACACCAGTAGATCAGACCAGATTCAAAACCGGGGTCCTGTTTTGTGAATGGAGGTGTAACTCCTTGCCTTCATGTTCTAAATTTTCTTGGTGGTAGCTGTCAAAGAAGTTGACAAAAAAGCAGTTTCTGCGAGTTTAAAAACCCCCAAACAAATGTCAATGGATATCCAGTGACCTGATTATCATGTAGCAACAATCTAAAAAAAAAGATACTTACAGATTCTGCTTTCTTAAAGTCTTCATTAAATGTAGTGCTGATGGTCAAACCCTCTGTGTGTGTGTGTGAGGTTTTTTTGTCCCCAGCAGTAAAAGCAGCTCGCACTGCATACAGCTATGTGGTCATTCACAATGGCCTGACAATAGCCAAACCGACCACGTCAGCAGTCACGATTTTCACGTGTGGAGCAACAGTGTGAACAGTTCAGGGTTAAGGCTGAGCTCAATAGGTCCTAATTGTATCAGGGTTTGCCGTTAGCTGTCTTTCTTTTTCCTTTTTTTCAAAATTGAATTTTTTGTTCAACACAGGCTTGCTTTGGACTGGAAATGTGTATACTGCATAAAGGGATGTTCCAGATACTCTCTCTCTCTCTCTCTCTCTCTCTCTCCAATTGAATTTGTTTCATAGTCATATAGTATGCTTTATCCTGACCAAAATGGATTCAGGAAAAGAACTACACACTTCTGACATCTATCTATCTGTCCCGTAGTCTGCCGACCGTGGGGGCACCCTCAAAGACTCAACAACCAGTTCCCTCCATTCCTCTCTCTGTTCTGCCTTTCTCAGGGTTTTGTTGCGTTCTAGGCCTGTCCATTCGCTGATGTTATCTTCCCAGCTCTTCCTTGGTCTGCCTCTTCTTCTTCCTCCTTGGACAGTGCCTTGCAAAACTGTCTTTGCAAGTCCTTTGGATCTTGTGACATGCCCATACCATTTAAGTTTACGCTTTTTCACGATCGTTAGAAGGTTCTCATAGGGTCCAATGGTTTGTTGGATTCCGTTATGCACGCTTTCGATGCTTATGTGGTTTTTGTAGGAGATCGAAAGCATCTCATCTCCACTGCCTGTACTCTTCTCTCCAAATCTGCAGTCAGGGTCCATGATTCACAGGCATACAGAAATATGGATATGACAAGGGAGCCCATTAGTCTGATCTTGGAGATAAGTGAGATATTTTTATCTCTCCAGATGGTGTTTAGTTTTGACAAAGCTGTTATTGTCTGTGCAGTCCTGCATACTACTTCTGGCTTGGATCCCTGGTCTGATACAATGGCTCCCAGGTACTTGAAGCTTTGAACTGTTTCCAGCTTCTGGTCATTAACCCTGATATCAGTGCTAATGCCGTTGGTGTTATTAGTCATCAGTTTGGTCTTCTCTGCACTGATTTCCATGCCGTATGTTTTGGAGGCCTTATTCAAGTGTTCTGTTAGGCTGGCAAGCTCTTTTTCTGACATACTCTTTTGAATAATCTCATAGAACAATGACATGAAAATAGTAACAAGGATATATATATATATATATATATATCACTCGTACACATACATACAGGAAGCTCAGATGGTATGGGCTTGTGACAAGATCAGATGGGCTCTCCAAGACCATACTGCAAGGAACAGTGCAGGGGAAGAGAAGGCGAGGCAGGCCGAAGAAGAAATGGGCAGACAACATCACTGAATGGACCTGGAAGAGCTTCTCCACAACCCAGACACTTGCCCACTACCGCAGCAAATGGAGCGGACTTGTGCAACGTTCGTCACTACAGTGCCCCTAGGACCCAGGAGGGGGTTATGGGAGCAGATGAGATGAGATGACACATACATAATTATAGATATAATAGAGTGAATGGCCTATCATAAACAAAATGAAGACTATTTAAACCTAACTTATCTTAGGAATTTAAAAAGCAACAACAAGAAAAAGGCAAAAAAACTCATGACCAAAACATTATCACATGACTGAAAAAATGGCGTCCTATAAATGGGAAGTTAAAGCCTTTGGGGCACAGTTTATGCTCAGCCCTAAAGTGCTACAGTGCAATATCACTTTCGTTCTGTATAAAAAAATGAATGGGTGCATTAGCAAAAAAAAAACAACCCAAAGCATTTCTGTGATACACTGGCTGCTAAACCTCCATACATGACTCAGTTCATTGGCAGGAACGTGTTTTATATCCTTTCACTTGGTTTTGTTACAGTCGAAATAGTGTCGTCTGCGCTGCAAGCACAAGATTAAAAAAATAAAAAAAGAAGAATATTGAATAGATTCTGCCTCTTGCTCCCATTTTCATCTCTACAACGATTTTATTTCATACTGTTTATAGCTCCACCGACCACAAAGGTCATATCACCCTATCAACACTTTCAGCAACTTCAATAATTGTTCAAAGTCAACAAATTTAATCCCTTCAAACATATAGCAACGTCAATCTGAAAAAAAAATAGAAAAACGATTGATGTTATATTCCATCTGAAAAGACAATTACACAGTTCATGTTTTTTCTTATCTTTATTTCTTTCTTTCTTCTATTTATCTATTCTTTATCTCTCTTTTTCTATTTTCTGTATCGTTATTCTATTTGTAAGCACGTCCATTTTTTTCAGCCTGCTTTCAAATATTTCAGATGCATTAATATTTTTGTTGTTGACATTGTTTGAATTCTTGGTTTTTTACTGCAACTGAAATCTATAAAGCCAGCAAACTTGATACTTTTTGCTGTTTATTTGTACTCTTTCTCTGTGTCTGTTTTCTATTTTAAGGTGGACAAATGGAGCTGAGTGGAGATTACAACAGCGACTATTTATATTTATATACCACTTTAAGTCACGAGATTTCTCCCCGGGGAGAGCACGTCGCCACAAGAGCAGCGCCACCCTTTTTTGAGTCTGCAACTGTATTTGTTTCTCTATCAGAGTGGCTTTTTCTAAGAATTTTGCCAGGGACAACTCTCTTGTTGCCGTGGGTTCTTTTAGGTGGCTGAATAATTTTGTGTAGCACACGGGACCTCGGTTTATCGTCTCATCCGAAAGACTAGCGCCCAAACCACCACTCATGGTCTAATGGATGGGGGAAAAGTTTCGGGCCCAAACGGGATTCGAACCACCGCACACTTCCCACCCGGACTTTTCGCTTTCTAGTCAGGCGTGTTACCTCTAGACCACCGATCCACCATGATTCAGGTTTTGCATTTTATTATGATTCAGTGATCCTCAGACGTTCTCATTCTTGATCCATAAGGTAGGCTTATTTTTTTCTTCTTTAAAGTTATACCCTTTTTTTCTTTAAAACTTTGACTTAAATTTCATCCTGATCCTTTTCTCTTAAAAAACCCCCAAACATATGTGCAGTGACCTTTGAACATTAAAAAAAAAATTATTGACTGTAAAAAGTGAGTCAAGAAACAAGTTAGTGTCTACCAGCTGCCTAATAATTATTGTAAAAGCTGAACATGATAAATTACTACCGTTCCTGTTGAGCACACTACAAGCTTTATGGCTTATTGGTGATCTTTAGTGTGTGTGATATGTAGGACTTTCTAAATAAAAAATAAAAAAGATTGTTTAAACCAAGCTAGGCGATCTCTCTCTCTCTCTCTCTCTCTCTCTCTCTCTCTCTCTCTCTCTCTCGTGTCTGTCTGTCATTCTCTCTCTCTCTCTCTCTCTCTCTCTCAGGCATGTGTGTGTGTGTGTGTGTGTGAGAGGAGAGAGAGAGGGGAAAGAGAGAGAGAGAGAGAGAGAGAGAGAGAGAGAGAGAGAGGCGCGTGTGTTTGGATATAGATGTGACTGATAACCTACATCTGTTTTAATCGCCAACATATCACACAGACTGGCTAGACTTGGGCACTAGCTGAGATGCATGTAGCCATGATGATGATAACATTAATGTATACTTTCGATTGCGCAACATCGGACATGATGAATGATGAAAGGCATGCTGCTGATGCCTACATCAATGCTAATTGGTTTGGGAAAGCGGCTTTGGGGGGGGGTGGGGGGGGGGGGGCAGCTGTATTTCTGATAGCCTACTGCACAGTTGCTAATTGGTCTGCTGAAGCGGCTATGGTTAGTATTTCAAACGATCTTTAACAGCTTTCAGGCTTGATTAATAAAAGAGCCACAATGTACATCGACAGACCAAAAAGGTCGGTTTTGGTGACCTAGTGACACATCTTTAGGAGTACACACGCGCGTACGCACGCACGCACATGCACAGACACACGTCCTTGCACGCACTCACATAAGTAAGCACGAACACACACATTACACACAAACAAGCAGAAAGGGAGAGGAGAGGGGCGACGTCTTCCCTAGAGAAGCTCAGGTCTCCGACACCTCACTCCCCAACCACCACAAAGGTTATGGGACGCACAAGCGGGCGCGCGTACACACAAACACACACACACAGAGACAACTTTAAAAGTTGAACGTTTAATTTGTGTTATGTTTTGTGTGTGTGTGTGTGTGTGTGTGTGTGTGTGTGTGTGTGGTATTTTTTCTTATAAACATGCTTACGACATAATGCTCTACATCAGTTGCAAGTTCCGTCTAATTTCAAGCAATCTATCAAAAATGTAGATATATTACACAAACAATTACAAGTTCCGTCTAATATCATGTAATCTATCGAAAATGTAGATAACATGTGTTACACAACGTGAACAAGAACCAAGGTTTGACTCAACACTTTCAAAGTATAGGCTTACCAGCTTTCAATAGTGCATGCACCCCCCCCCCCATTTCCCCCCAGAAAGGTGCTATAAGGAATAACTTATGCCCACTTCAGTTTAGAATACATCCATACTACTTTTCTTGGCAGTATCTCTTTCTGGGTAGAAAAGACCTACTCTGGAAGTGCAGTGGGCCCTATCTTCATGTTAAAAGTGGTTTGTTTGTTTTAAATCTCTGAGTATTAGTGACTAATCAGGATTTTTTTTTTATAGTAAAGCTCCACTTAATGGGACGGGATAGCTCAGTGGTCGGAGCACTCGCTTTCCCCCAGCCAAGTTAAGCAGCGTCGAGCGTGGTTACCAGTTGGATGGGTGACCGTTTGCGCGCCTTGGCTTCAGTACAGTTCCCCCAGTTTACCCAGCTGTAAATGGGTACCTGCCCTCTTTAGGGTCAGGGAAGGTAAAGCAGCGAGGGAGAGGAGATGGGCACCGCCCTCAATATGCTGGCCCTAGAGAAGTGAGGTCTCTGACGCCTCGCTCCCCTACGACCTTATAGGTTATGGGACTCCTTTACCTACCACTTAATGAAAAGTTTCAAAATTAGTATCACTTTTGGCAAAGAGACGTCATTGTGTACAGATTACCCCCTATAAGCCTTATACCATCTCTGCCACGAAAACAGTCGTCATCGTTAACAATCATCACCGCTTCCATCACCACCACAACTACCATCATTATTATCATAACATTATAATAATATTAAACTAATCATGTGACAGACAGTAATAGTGCTGGCTGAGTGTTCAAGAAGAAGAAGAAGAAGATTCAATCGACAAAGAACAGCCCTATAAATAATAGTAAATACTAAGAAATATAGTATAAAAAAAACCCACCACCCCACAAAAAAACAAAACAAAACAACAGAAACCGCTAATTACTGGAACAGAAAAAAGGGGGAAAAAGAGGGGTGAAAACATGGCAAAAGTAGGACGTGTGAGTAATATTTTAAGGCTAACAGGAATACATTGAACCAGCATTTTTAAAACTTTAAGAACCTCACAGCTGTTTCACTTATAAAGTTGACCTATAATTTACGATTCAAAAAACACCATAGGACAAGAAGAATTAAAGTGAATGTACCCTGCGTTTAACGTTACCAAGACACAGAAAATCTAACGGCTGAATAGTATCAGAAAACACGATGACGCAAGTTCCACAGTTACCGGTTACTTTGAGAAAGCTGGGCCTATCTTTGTGTTCGGCTCTGTTAGTTTTCTGAGGGGCAATTCTGTACCTGTAATCATAATTATGAGAAAGGTGAGTTGAGAACTTTAGTTTCTCTTGTCCTGAAGCGTTCCATGAACATACTTTTAACAACGAAAAAGAACGTGAACACTAGCACCAACTTACGCTGATGAATAACTATGCTAACATCAGCAGCAATGAGGCTTCGTACTTTTTTAATTTTTGGAAAGCTTAACAGAAAATGTGGTCATTTTTATAGCTTCACTAAACAATATATAACGTACAAAAAAATACACATAATCAATAATGACAAAAATCCAACCAAAACACACACCTATGAGTTCAGTTTGTTTTTGTGTATCACTTTAAACCACGGCAGATTTCTCTGCGTGAAATTCGGGATGCTCTCCTCAGAGAGAGAGAGAGAGAGCACATTGCCACAAGAGCACCACCACCCATTATTTTTCTTTTTCCGTTCCTGTCTGCATGTGTACTTGTTTCCTTATCAGAGTGACCTTTTCTATATAATTATGCCAAGAACAACTCTCTTTTTCCGTGGTTTTCTTTTGTGTGTGTGCTAAATGTATATTGCACACGGGACTTCGGTTTATCGTCTCACCCGAAAGACTAGCACTCAGACCACCACTCATCCTCTAGTGGATGGGGAAAAGTCTTCCTAACTAGTGATTCTGACTGAGATTGAATCTGGTTTCGCGCTGCTTTTGCTCGTGATTTCTGGTGCATTCAGAAATGAGTGCTGCACATTCTCATCCATAGATGTCACCCAGCAGACCTTTTGCTATTATGGTTATGCTTTTGCACTGTGATTGACAGGGCTGTTTCAGTCCATGATTTGCTGCTATTATTTTGCAATGAGGAACGTTGCTAATACCTCTGGTAAAAGTCCTTTCTTTGGTCTCCTTAGCGAAAGTACCCCAATAATACATATACAAAATAAATGTAGTTATAATATAAAGAAACGTTTAATGAAAAAAACAGGATTAAATAAAAACAAATTAACAAGCAGTTATAATATAAAGAAACGTTTAATGAAAAAAAAAGAATACCCCCCCCCCCTCAAATTAAGAAGTAGTTATAATAAAAAGAAACGTTTAATGAAAAAACAGGAATACAGAAAAACAAATTAACATCCAACCCCAACCCCCAGCCCCCCAAAACAACAATAACAACAACAACAATTCAACAACAGCAGCACACGAGGAAAAGCACTCTGACTTCTGGTTTCCCAACACTTGTGCACTAACCACGTTTTCCTTTTTTTATGAAGTCGCAGCTGTTCTGTAACTATATCTTTGGTATATCGATGATTCATAAAGCAGAATATTAAGAAGGACCACACATGTTGTAGGCCTAAAATACATGCCTTTTAACTAGATGCTGTTTTACAATACATTGTTGTTGTTGTTGTTGCTGCTGCTGCTGCTGCTGTTGTTGTTGTTGTTGTTGTTAATGTTTGTGTTCTTTGAGTTTTTATTTCTCGTCCTCTTCTAACCTCTATCGGCTATTTCAATGCCCCATCAATGCCCCTTCGGACGAGACTATAATCCGAGGTCCCCTGTGCAAACGTATGCAGAACACCTTGCGCAAACGTTAAAACCCGTTCCGCTTTTCGGAAGGGTACGCTATTGTGTGCCGGTGGGAACGGATGACAATTACAAAACTGCATACACACGGGAACAGGATGTAAACAAACCACATCAGTGCTTATTCCATCATCCTCAAAATAAAATTTAAAAAATAAATAAATACACCCAGGTACCATTTTCCTCCTCTTCCTATTCTTGTTCCTCTTGTTCTTCTTGTTCATGCTTTTCTTCTTCTTGACAGCAATAAAATAAAAATAAAAGCTACGACTACAAATAAAACTGAATATGAATACACACACACACACACACACACACACACACACACACACACACACAAAACCCTGGAAAAATATCCAAATAAGGGGGAGGGGATAAGTTGGGATAAGGTGTTCCCAAAACCTATGTGGTCATTGGGGAGCAAAGTGTCAAGAGGCCTCAGCTTCTCCAGGGGCCACCATTTTGAGGGCGGCGCCCATCTCCTCTCCCTCGCTGCTTTATCTGTCTCTAAAGAGGGCAGGTACTCATCTTTACAGCTGGGTGAACTTGGGGGGACTGTACTGAAGCCAAGATGCATCTGTAACTGTCTTCACCTGTACACTCCATCCCGTTCCCTTCGTTCAGCCGCAGATACTTTGTGCTTTTGAACACCCAGATTCAAACAAACCACTGTTGGCCGTCGCTCCTCTCTGTTTCTGGTCCATCCACCTGGAATGACCTCCCTCTTTCACTTCGACAAAAGCCTTCACTTGATACCTTCAAATCCAGCCTCAAAACACACTTATTTCCTACCTGAGACTTTCCCCCCACATATCTGTCCCTAATTTTCAACAGCATCTTTCACCTCCTAAGTGTTGTTCCGAGTGTGTGTGTGTGTGTGTGTGTGTGTGTGTGTGTGTGTGTGTGTGTGTGTGTGTGTGTGTGTGTGTGTGTGCGTGCGTGCCTACGTGCCCGCACATGGATTTAAAATCTGTTGCTCATTATGTTTAAGGAGAGTTGCATGCCTGTAAATGATTGAGTGCAAGCGCTTCGATTTGTTTGTTTTTTTACAAGATTCAGCGCTATATAAATTCCATATATTATTATTATTATTATTAACGGCCACCCATCCAAGAGGTAACCACGCTCAACGCTGCTTAACCTCAACTTGGGGAGAGCGAATACTACGACCTATGACCTATCCTGTCCCGTATAATGGTCCAGCTAAATAAAATATTTAAAAAAGGAGAGGGGATGGGGGGGGGGGGGGGGGGGGGGGAGCTCAGTGTTCTTTCGTGTACGAGTTCATGCACTAAATGCCTTTTAGGTCTAATAATTGCCCAGCTGCCTCTGTGTTATTGATGTATACTAAATTGATGAATGGCAGACTATGTGACGGGAGGTATCAATCAATGTACAGGCAGTTAACTGCGCTGTTAACCAACGAACATTGTGTTTGTTTTGGACACCCCTGGAGTTCACGTTTCTCCAATTTTTTTTGGTCCAACGCAAACTACAGTACTTAGTCTCTTTTCAGGTATCAGAAGTTTCTTGCATAGTGAAATTAAAATCTGGTGTGGTGTGTGATGTGTTGTGTGGTCGTAGTGGTGGTGGTGCGTACGTGCGTTCGTGCGTGTTTGTGCGTGTGCCTGCGAGAGTGTGTACGTATAGTGTTTGTGAGTGAGTGAGTGAGTGAGTGAATGAATGTGTGTGTGTGTTTTGTGTGTGTGTGTGTGTGTGTGTGTGTGTGTGTGTGTGTGTTGTGTCTGTGTCTGTGTTTATGTATAGTGTGTGTGTGTATGTGCGCACGCGCGCGCAAGTGTGTACATACAGTGTGTGTGTGTGTGAGTGTGTGTGTACGTATAGTGTGTGTGTGAGTGAGTGTGTTCGTATAGTGTGTGTGTGTGTGTACGTATAGTGTGTGAGTGAGTGAGTGTGTACGTATAGTGTGTGTGAGAGAGTGTGTGTGTGTGTGTGTGAGTGAGTGTGCGTACGTATAGTGTGTGTGTGTGTGTGTGTGTTTGTGTGCGCGCGTGCGTGTGTGTAGCTCCACGGAGAGAAAAAAATCCAAGTTCAAACCGTGTCGAGTCATCTGTGGGCGCAGGTTCGAGCCTCGCTGAGAACCCCCATGGATGGCTGGCACTATAAACTAATGTCCCCATGTGCCAATGTGCACAAAACATCATTTTAACAGTCCTCTTGTCCTTTGTATAAGAGAAAGCTGGCTATAGCTGCTTAGCCTATTTCTTCTTCTTCTTCTTCGTCATGGAACGCTCAGACAGCAACTATTGTTGTCTGTCATACGAGCGAAAATGCGTTTAGCCGCCGTTAAACGCCTGTTGATTTCAAAGACATTGTGACAAGCATACCCAGCATGCACACTGAAACTTACAAGAAAAGGATACATACACTTTGCAGATTCAGCTTGCACAAGAAAAGTTTCATCTGTACAGTTCCCTAATATGAGAACAAAATAAAAAGAGAAGAGCAGAGATAACTGGCAATTATTCATGCGAAGTGCAGTCATTCTCTCTTGGAAAGTGAGGAGGAATGGGCGATTGACTGATACCATTTTTTATTGTTGCTTCAAAGGTCAGTGACTGCTGGAGGAGGTTTTTCTTCTTCTCCTTTTTATTATGATGAATGGTGCGCAGGTATCTATCTATCTATCTATCTATCTATCTATCTATCTATCTCTCTCTCACTCTCTCTCTCTCTCTCTCTCTCTCTCTCTCTCTCTCTCTCTCTTATATATATATATATATATATATATATATATGTGTGTGTGTGTGTGTGTGTGTGTGTGTGTCAGACTGGTTTAATTACTGCACATAAAGAAAACTGATAGAGAAAACTGACCCCACTGGTTAAAGTCAATGGGAGTAAGTAACATTGTGTCAAAGTCATAACAAAATGAACACACGTGCTTCAACACACCTACGCTCACGTGCTTGCACTTGTGTACGTATATGTGTGTGCGGACGTGAATATAACGAGTACATAAACGATCTAGAGTGTTTTCATAATTTAGGCACGCACACACGCATGTGCACTCAGCTAGCACGCACGCTTGGCACACACAATTGCATGCTTGTGTAAGCGCACAATAACGCATATATGCACGCACGCTCCCGCGGGAATGCACACACACAACATAAACACACACACACACTTTCTTTTTTTGACGAGAGACAGTGACAATAATAAAAGCTGAGAGCAAGAGAGAGAGAGAGAGAGAGAGAGAGAGAGAGAGAGAATGGAATGAAATGATAATTGTTTTTTTAAATGAACACCAGCCTTGGGCCACAATCTCAAAGAAAGTGGGAGGTAGGGGAGTGGATGTAGCCTACATGTATGTAACGCATTTTATACAAAACTTCAAATAAAGTAAACAAGAAAAATACACACTTGAAAATGAATGGCAACTCTGCTTTTACACTGAAAACATCACTATCTATTACTTAGTAGAGAGAGAGAGAGAGAGAGAGAGAGAGAGAGAGAGAGAGAGAGAGAGAGAGAGAGGCACAGAAAACTAATGGCACCTATTGTCCTACTCTCAATCAGCACTCTATGACACAAACTCACTCACTCACTCACTCAAGAGACTTAGCCAACACAAACTAAAAGCAACACTGAACAAACAAGCAAGGGAAAAAAACGAAGAAGAAAAACTTAGTCAATAGCAAGTGTAATTAATATATTGCCCTTGTTACACCCACCACCTATTACTCCATTATCTTCCACAGTAGGCTCTCTCTCTCTCTCTCTCTCTCTCTCTCTCTCTCTCTCTCTCTCTGTGACTCTGTTTACTCCTGGCATCAAGTCATCCTGAGGTTGTGGGCAGTCTCACTTTATATTTGTGTAAAGCTTTCAGAATAAGAGAGATAATGTTATCCTAAGTCATATTTTTGTAGCTGACTTTTTGTTATACAGTAACATGTTGTCTGTGTTGTTTTGTTGTTGTTGTTGTTTTTTAAATTTCATTTTATTTTTTTTTAAACCAAAATACTAAGCAGTTCGGCAACCCCCTTCTGTATGGGCCAATGGCCTTTTTGTGAATAAATCATTCGAGGTCTCTCTCTCTCTCTCTCTCTCTCTCTCTCTCTCTCTCTCTCTCTCTCTCTCTCTCTCTCTCTCTCTCTCTCTCTCTCTCTGTGCTTGGTCCATCTATAGATCAAGAGACCGATCACTCTTTTCTATGCATGCTTTTGTCTTTTTTTAGCTCAATATAAGCAATCACATACATGCACATAAGCACCCATGCGAGCGCACACACACACAAGTCCTTCGGATGAGACTATAAACGGAGGTCCCGAGTGCGAACGCACGCAGAACATCTTCCGCACATGTTGAAACCTGTTCCGCTTTTTTGAAGAGTAGGCCATTGTATTCTGATTGGAACGGATGGCAAAATTGGCAAAACCGCTTACACATGCGGACTGGAGTGCTTATTTCATTATTCTTGAAATAAAAGAATAAATAAATAAATAAATAAATCACATACACAAACACTTACACACTCACACTTACGCACACACACACTTACAGACACACACACGCTTGCACGCACGCACGCACGCATACACGCACACACACCATAAACACACACGTACACATATATGCACACGTACACAAACCATAAACACACACATACACACACACACACACACATACACACACACCACCACCACACCACCACCACCACACAACAACACACACACACACACACACACACACACACACACAACACACACACACACACACACACACACGCACGCGCACACACACACAACACACACACCACACACACACACACACACACACCACCACCACACCACCACACCACACCACCACCACACCACACCACACCACACAAACACACACACACACACACGCACGCACGCACGCACGCACGCACCGTTGATTTATGTGACACATTAATTAATACTTCATTTTCAAGCGGTAGTTAACACTAACAAGCTGTTTCCAGCGCTAATTAAATTACAAAACGTGGAGTGTGCCTGTGAATTGTTAATGCTAGCCTCACCATAATATTATGTACCACAAATGAAAAGAAAGAAAAAAAAATGATGCTGAATGCAGAAACAGATAACAAAATGTAACGCAACAAATGCGCAGACAATATAATAACACTGCCATAAAAAAGCAACAAAAAACCTAACATAATGAATCCTAGCAAATTATCACCCGGGTTACAATTCACATATGTGTCAATTATTAAAAAATTGAAATGACTAAGTCCTTCAAGGTTGTGGTATAATGACATTTAAAAAAAGACAACAATTCAATCCCCCAACCCTCCACCCCCAAACAAACACCCCCCCCCCAAACCCACAGATAAAAACAAAGAAAAAGAAAAAAGAAAAGACCAATACACCCTACCCTCCCACCTAGAAAACCCCCCTCCCACACAGAAACAAAAAATCGGTCTGGCCGGTGAATCATTTGCATGTTGCAGTTAGTAAGATAAACTTGTCTGAGTCAGTGAAATATCTATCTGGATCAGTCACAGGGACAGGATACCCTGGTTGGTTAGAGCATTGCGCATTGCGCTGGTGATCTGCTGCCTCGGATTCGAACCCCGATCAAGGGGATATTATTCCCCCGGAGTTAACATCAGTGCCGATTCCACTTCCCCCAAATTAGTCCTTTGGATGAGACTATAAACCGAGAATCCTGTGTGCGAACGCATGCAGACCATCTGCGCACACGTGAAAACCTGTTCCTATCTTCGGAAGAGAAGGCCATTGTGTGCCGGTGGGAATAGATGACAAAATTTACCTAATTGCTTACGCACGGGGACTGGATGTTAAAAAACACACCACGAGTCCTTATTCCATTATCCTCGAAACAAAAGAATAAATGAATGAATGAAATATTTTCAGTCGGTTAGTGAGCTTGCTACTGTGTTGTCTTTATGTGTTAATAAAGGACTCGTCATTTCTGCATGCTGTGTTTGTTTTGTTTTGCTTTCTTTCTATATGTCTTTTCGTCTTTCTGTTGTTTTTTCCCCTGTCTTTCTGTCTGTCTTCCTTTTTTCGGTCTTTCTTTCTTTCTTTTTTTCTTCCTTTGTTTGTTTGTTTCTTTTCTATTCTTTTCTCTCTGTTAGTCTTTATCCCTGTCTTCTTTTCTGTCTGTCTTCCTTCCTTTCTTTCTGTCTTTCTTTTCTGTTCTTTCTTTGTCTACCTTTGTTTCTGTCTTTTTCTCTTTGTATTTCACCCTTCCTTCATTCTTTTCTTCTTCCATCCCTTAAAGTTTTTTTCTTTTCCATATATCTTATAAATCTTCAACAAATGCGAGTTGCCTACATTTTTAGTAACAGAAGCCAATACGTTTTCCTACGCAACAGTTATATAATCATGTCATCCGAAGAACAGCAGCAAGAGTCTACGGTTGAAGTGGAGGAACGACAAGCAGTGCTCTGCAGACCTTTCTGAACTAAAAGCACAAAAAAAATCAGTAGAAAGACCACAAGGCATGAGACAAGAAAGACAAAGTAGTCTGCTTCACTGCCAGCAATCACAGCACATGAATAACGCTAACTGAACTCACCCTGCTATGTTAGAATACAGAAAACCCCTGGCTACAGTGTGTGTGTGTGTTGTGTGTGTGTGTGTGTGTGTGTGTGTGTGTGTGTGTGAGAGAGAGCGAGAGAGAGAGAGAGAGAGAGAAGAGGAGAGAGAGAGAGGAGGAGAGAGAGAGAGAGAGATCCATCATCATCATCATCATCATCATCTTTGTCATCGTTGTCGTCGTCGTCGTTGTAATTTGTAGCTGGTGTGAGAACTGACAACAAGGACAGAGGCAGGCTAGGCTGAGGCATCAGGCTGTGTACTGGTGGCCATTCAAGTTGATGACTGACTGACTGTGTCTGGCTTTTCGTCCTCCTGTACTTCTGCTGCTGCTGCTGTTCTTCCCTTTTTTATGGCAGGATGTCCACACACATGTATCCATTGTCCCAGACAGACATGGCAGACACACACAAATGCGCACACACATGCGCAAGGTACATATGGACTCAGACATACAAGAAGATAGATAGGCAGAGAGAGAGAGAGAGAGAGAGAGAGAGAGAGAGAGAGAGAGAGAGAGAGAGAGAGAGAGAGACTGAGAGAGACAGACAGAGACAGACAGAAACACAGACAGACAGACACACACACAGACACACTAACACAAACACACACACTACACTATACATAACCACACACACACACACACACAAACACAACACACACTACCCAACCACCCTCCCACCTACTCTTCCACCCCCACCCCACACACACGCACAGGTAAGAAACCTCAATCATCCTCCAAAAACAAAACAAAACAAAACAAACGAACACCAAACAAACAAGCAATAACCCAAAACAAACGAACACCAAACAAACAAGCAATAACCCAATAAAAAATACCTCCAAATCCCCCACAACAAAAACCAAACCAAAAAACAAACAAAAGCAGTGGAGGACAATAATACAACTCATTACCCAAATGACACTCAACACATGGGAACAGAACTACAATTGCCAGGCATGGCAGCGTGCTGTGGTGAGGACTGACTGACTGACTGACTTGACTGGAAGGACAGAGGCAGGACAGGCTGTGTGAGGGAGGCATCAGGCACCTGTACTGGTGGCCATTCAAGTTGATGACTGACTGTCTGTGTCTGGAATGGTTCCTCCTGTATTGATGCTGCTGCTGCTGTTCTGCCCTTTTTTTATGGCAGGATGTCCACACACAAGTATCCATCATCCGAGACAGACATGGCAGACGGCAGACATACATACATACACACACGAAATGTGCATGCACATATGTACTCAGACAGACAGGTAGACAGACATGTAAACAGAGAGAGAGAGGGAGAGAGAGAGACAGACAGACAGAGAGACAGACAGAGAGACAGAAGAGGGGGAGGAGGGGGAAGGAGGGACACAGACAGAAACATGCACTCAGACACACACAGAGACATACACGCACGCCCCCCCCCCCCTCCACAAACATACATACAGACACATACACACTAGACACACACACACACTCACATACTACACTACACTACACTATACTACACTACACTACACTACACTACACTACACTACACTACACTACACTGCACTACACTACACTACACTACACTACACACACACACTACACTGCACTACACTACACAACACACACACACACTACAGTACACTACACTACACTACACTAACTACACTACACTATGCTACACTACACTACACTACACACACACACGCCCCCCCCCCCCCCCCCCCCACACACACACAAACATACATGCAGACACATACACACTAGACACACACACACACTCACACACTACACTACACTACATTATACTACACTACACTACACTATACTACACTACACTACACTACACACACACACTACACTACACTACATTATACTACACTACATTACACTACACTACACCACACACTACACTACACTACACTACACTATACTACACTACACTACACTACAACACACACACACACACACACACACAAAACACACACACACACCAGGTACAGGTGGACAAGTTCATGATTGCTGCTGATGTTATCTATCATCCTTCAAAGCTGCTGCACTTTATGGGAGGATGTCCGGATACCGTCCATCATTGCAGCCGTAGGTCATACACACACACACACACACACACAAACGCACGCACACACGCACACACACACACATGCACGCACGCACGCACACACACACACACTAAACACAACAAACACATAATTATACACACATTTTATTTGTGTTTTGCTTGTTTATTTGGGATTTTGTTTTTGTTCGTTCTTCTGTGTGTGTGTGTGTGTGTGTGTGTGTGTGTGTGTGTGTGTGTGTGTGTGTGTGTGTGTGTGTGTGTGTGTGTGTGTGTTAGTGTGAGTGTGTGTGTGTGTGTGTGTGTGTGAAATATTTGGCTTGATAAAAAAGGAAGTAATAAATGTACCATCAGGAAATAACAGTTTGATCTTGATTTTCATTTCGACATTCACACATATGCCCGCGCACACTCAGAAACATACGCAGACACAGGCAGAGAGACAGACACACACACACTCTCACACACACACACACGCGGGGACTTATCCACACACCCATTCATGGGGTGGAGAGAGAGAGAGAGAGAGAGAGAGCAAACAAGCCAACAAACAATAAAAAAAAAGCCCAGTCCACAATACATTACCACAATACAGTTTACAAATCATCAGACGATCACTGTCCTTGTTGCCGTGGGTGTGATGACTACAAGCACAGAGGGATGAGTAGATAAAATCTAAAACAAAGGCACATGTACTCTTGTGTCGTGTTTACACATCATTCCCGAAGTCGGAAAGTGGCTACCTTCGTGGTGGACAGAAACGGTCGCACACACAAAAATCTCACCATTGGTGAACTTCGGAGCACTAGACGACGAACGAAAAAATAAAAGCCTAACAACTACACCCCCCCTCCCACCTCTCCACCCCACCCCAAGCTCACCAGAAGTACAGGCAGCCGTATGACTTCTTCAGATTTCCCACCTGAAATGGATGATACAGGCAGGTTGTTATAATTATGTTGTCGTGCATGTGAATAATCTGAACATAGCATTTCAAAGTATAATACCATTTTAATGCAGGCTTTGGCACTCGGGTTATATCACTAAAAGCAAAAAATAGGTAAAGGTGTTCCTATAACCTATGCAGTCGTCGAGGAGCCAAGTGTCAGAGACCTCAGCTTCTCAAGGGTCCAGCATATTGAGGGCGGCGCCCATCCCCTCTCCCCCCTCGCTGCTTTACTTTCCCTGACCCTAAAGAGGGCAGGTGCCCATTTACAGCTGGGTGAACTGGGGGACTGTGCCAAAGCCAAGGGGAGTGAACGGTCACTCATCCTCTTGGCAACCACGGTCAATGCTGCTTAATTTATCCTTAGGGAACGCGAGTGGTCTGACCACTGAGCTATCTATATATTGTCCCCGGGTCCGTCTGCTTATATTGTCACTAGGTGACGAAGCTTTTGACCCGAGCCATGCTGGGTTGAACGGTTATTAACTGACACATTACGGGACACATTAGCCCTGGCACAGACAAAGAGATAGCTGAAAGAAGTGGCTGTTGACTGAGCTGGATCGCCACCCCCTTGGGAGATAATCATACCGCCTTCATCTGCTGCTGACTGATAAGCATAATAACTATTGAAATGTTGAGCCCCCCCAGTTTGGGATGCCAGAGGCTCTTTCAGTATATCAAATAAATAGCATACCCCACTTTCTGGAAATTCTGTTTCTAGAAGTTTCCCCCTTTTCAATCACTCCTCTTTGTTTCTGCATTTTTCCTGACCTCTATACCCCCCCCCCCCTCTCTCTCTCTCTCTCTCTCTTTCTCTTTGTCTGTCTGTGACTGTCTGTCTGTCTGTCTATCTGTGTCTGTCTGTCTGTCTTTGTCTCTCTCTCGCTCTATTTCTGTCTCTCTATCTCTGTCTGCCTCTCTGTCTCTCTGTCTCTCTCTCTCGCTTATTTTCTGCCTCCCCAGTCCATTCTCCTGCCATTGTTGCAAGCAGATCTGAAATGGTTTTTTTCCCCTTCTTATGAATCTTGTAAATAAGGCTGCTCTGAAATCGGAGCCTGTCTGCTGAGGCCAACAGACAGACCTCCTGCAGAGCCAGAAGGGCAGGAGAAGACCAGGCACTACGCCTTCTACCCAATAACAGTATGGTCATGCGAACAGAAATACTGAGTTATGTGGTAGAGAACAGCAAATACAGGTAAGCCCAGTGCACATGTTCTCTTTCGGTATAGAGAAAATGGCTCTTCTTTGAGGATTCGTTTGGGAAAGGTATATGTTGAAGCCTTTTGAAATCGGGTATGTATGACGTCACCTTTCAGTCTCCAATGCGAGAGAGAGAGAGAGAGAGAGAGAGAGAGAGAGAGAGAGAGAGACAGATAGAAAGAAAGAGAGAGGGAGACAGAGAGACAGACAGAGAGACAGAGAGACAGGCAGGCAGGCAGACAGACAGGCAGAGAGAGAGAGAGAGAGAGAGAGAGAGAGAGAGAGAGAGAGAGAGAGAAAGACACACACACAGACTAACAGACAGACAGACAGACAAAAAGACACACAGACAGACACACACACAGATACAAAGACTACCTCCCCCCCAACAAAACCCCAAACCAAACAAACAAACAAAAAACAACACGAAAAAAACTCCAAGAACAAGAGACACACAAAAGGTCAAAATCCCCTCAGTGACAATAAACATTGATGCACACTGAATAAAACAGTCTGTACCTAGCAGAAGAGAAATAATAATACTAAAAAAGACCCAGCACGAATGAACAGTGAACATGGCAGAGCCGACAACTAGTCTACTCGAGTTTCCTTCCCCTGGGTGATTGTAGACACATCATAAAAAACCCTGATGGTATTGTAATACAAGCTACTGTATGCAGATTAAGATCAGAATGGCTGATTTGCAACTGTCTGGCTTTGGTACTGAGGCTGATCGTCTCTGTCTGCCGAACATCTGACTTATTTAGGTTGTGGTCATTCGATATGAGTCCCGTTCCGTATTGTACGTGAAGGTTATACTAGTGCTGTTTTGTTAATGTTTGTTTGTTTGTTTGTTGTTGTTGTTGTTACTGCTGCTGCTCCTTTTGCTGCTTTTCCTGCTGCTGCTACTACTACTATTTGAAACTGTTGTTGTTGTTGTTGTTATCGTCGTCGTTGCTGTTACTGTTGCTACCACTGCCGCTGCTGCTGCTACTTCTACTGCTGCTGCTGCTGCTGCTAGTACTCCTCCTACTGTTGCTAATAGGTTTTTTTAATTATAAGAATTAGTTCAATTCTTTTTCATCATCATCATCATCATCATCGTCGTCGTCGTCGTCGTCGTCGTCATCATCATCATCATCATCATTGCTATTGTTGTTCGCCGTGTTGTTCTTGCTGCTGTTGCATTTCTTCTTTTCTTTCGTTTTATGCTATTATCTTTGCTGTTCTTGCTGTTATTTAAACTAACGTTATCAATGTCAATAACATGACAAACATGATTAAGGAATAACGCGTCACACTGATCAATATACGAAAACAAGGAACAATTTTAGAGACATTAATTTGATTGATTAATTTGATCACTGTCACAGAGACAAGACCTGGTATTACAAGGAGGAGGATTGTGTCGTAAAATGGTTTTTGTCCTAAAGTGGACAGGCTCAACGGAGATAAGAACGTCTCCCAGGGTCTGAACACTTCCTGTGGATGAAAACCCTTTTCCTTTCCTTCACCAACACACAGACTGCAAATCGCAAGACAAGCGATTTTAAATCCGACAATTCCTATTGTCTAGGCGAGCGTGCAAATCAAAGGTAAAACAAAATATTTACCCGGGAAAGTTAGAGAGCACTCGTTTTTGTGTTCGCAGTTTTGACTGTGTTTTTATTTATGTCATATTTTTTTAAAATTTGCATTATTTTGGGTCGTGTTTCCAAGTAAGTTCATACAAAACAATGTGCTAAACAGTTTTAAAATATTATTTTCAAGTTACTTTTTGAACGAGTTCACGTCAGTTGATTGTGTTAACCCAGTTAGGGATAAAGAATCTGTTTAAGGACACCACAGACGTGACTCCAAGGCTTAAGACATTATTGGTGGTCTGATTCAGTGTTATCTGGGATGACCGTTTGTTGTGGTAGAGGCTTGACACAGAGAGAGAGAGAGCCTATGGGAATGGCATGAGGGCAATTATGGACAGAAAAAATGACCGCCAATGATTGAGCATAATTATTGTAGCAACACTGAGGGTAGTGTCCCTCTTGCCACCCACACGCTTTAGGGCTACAAGTGTGTTCTTTCTCTGTGTCTCTCTGTGTTTCTATGTGTCTGTCTCTTGGTCTCTTTTTCTGCCTCGGCCTCTGTGTCCCTCTGTCTCTCTTCCTTTGTTTTTATTCCTCTATGTGTGTGTGTGTGTGTGTGTGTGTGTGTGTGTGTGTGTGTGTGTGTGTGTGTGTGTGTTTATGTGTACTGTCTGGACATTCATAGTTTTTGAGTCAAAATGCATAGCTGTTGTAAAAAACAACTTTGCCCCATAGACAGCCATTCTTCAGTTTCAGATTTTGTTCTCCTTTAATGGATGGAGACGGGATAGCTCAGTGGTCAGAGCACTCGTTTTCCTCCAGCCAATGTTAAGCAGCATCGAGCGTGGTTACCACTTGTATGGGTGACAGTTTGCACGCCTTGGCTATACCCCCAGTTCCCCCAGCTGTAAATGGGTACCTGCCCTCTTTAGGGTTAGGGAAGGTAAAGCAGCAAGGGAGAGGAGATGGGTGCCACCCTCAATATGCTGGCCCCTAGAGAAGTGAGGTCTCTGATGCCTCGCTCCCCTACGACCACACAGGTTATGGGACACCTTTACTTTACTTACTTTAATGGATAGCACAGGCTGTTACGCTAGCTAAGGGATCTGCATGGATGAACACAATCCCAACATACGGTTCTAAAGCATAAAGGCACTTTAATGCAGGCCTTAGCACCTTGCTCACGTCAATAACTCACAGACACTTCAGCCAGGGTCAAGCATTTGTCTACAAGCTTTACAACTTTGGCGTAACCCCTAAACAATGACATTTTTATTTCGTCCATTCGCCGGGGGTTGTTCATTCCTTCTCTGTCTCTTTGTAAGTTTATCTCTCTGTCTGTCTCTGCCTCTCTGTTACCTTTGGAAATAAAGATTATCCATCAATCAACTAATCTCTCTCCGAAAACCCCCAACCCCTATTAGGTCTCACACTGTGAATGTTTTAATAAACCCAATAAAAGTTGTTTTACACAAAACACATCATCCCCAGTTGTATATATACAGACACAACAATGACTTCAGTTACACGTTGGGTATAGATATGCAGACAACAATGTGCTTTTTATCAATGACTTTTAAGCTAGGAGTGCAAAATAAATCAGACCTGTTCCACTAATGTTGTCAATACCTGAGTCTCAAAATCAACACATTTAATACGAAAGTCCTAAATTTGTTAGCAAGCAATACTGGAATCGAACTGCTTCGAACTGGCATGAATGACCGCATTGAAACAGTTGTTTTCAAACTGACATGAGGGACTGCATTGAAACAGTTGATAGGTATAACTATCTTAGAGTAAACATTATTTAGCAGATAAAACATTTTTTTCCAAGCGGATATTTGTACAATGCTGAAGACGACATAGTCAAAACAAAGAAAGCAAAGAGGAAATGATGTTCAATTCTCCTGAAGCCAGGTTAAGGATGACAAAGTTTTTATGTTCACAGTAGAGGCTGACCCTACTCAGATAAGAATGTATAGTTCATATATATGTATGCTTTTCAGCTCAAAGAGAGAATATTGTATGCATTTTTACCCCTTAAAATAACAAATATATTTAGAAACAGTGACATCAAACTTAACAGACTGAGAGAGGAACAAAACTCCCATCCAACCCCATCCTGTTGTTTATAGCCCCACCTACCACAGAGGCCATTTCAGGGTTGTCACCTCCTCAAATTTTAAATCTCAGATTAAAAAACGTGGAACTATATACAGATTAACACGGGGTATAAAACCTTTTGTTCCTTGTATCAACGCCCTGGTCAACCATAAGGATCAACCCAGGACAGACACTGCATTGTGGGAAAAACCCCCACATCCCCCACACATAAAAGGACAAAAATCCCAAACCAGATTCCTTAAAAGGACCTTGTTCTTAGTGACCAACTGTAACACTTTCACCCATATGAGACACACAGAAAAGGCCATTCTCTCAAGGAACATAACTCCTTGAAGCAGGGCAAACATGTATTATGTATACAGCAATGTGGGGCAGAGGGAAGGAAGAATGGGGTTAAGTTTGGGTTACACAATCACACCCTTAAGCCCACAACCCTGGTGTGGAGCTCTTCTAGTTTTCCTTTCGGCTACACTCCAGCTTTAGCTTCCGGGTGAAGTAGTATCTTCTATAGAGTCATACTAAGAAAAGTTTTAGCTCATGTATACAGATTTTTTCAAGTATGCAAAATACTCTTATTTTCGGGGCGTGGGGGGGTGGGGGGAGGGGGGGAGGATGACATAGAACAGTACCAGGTAGTCATGAGAAAGTTGGAAACGATCACCGAAAAGTGAGGATTACTTCTGTTCCTACCATGTTGACTCTGCACGTGCATATTGAGGCTGGGAAGAAAGCAGACAACAAAAGACTTAAGGGGTAGAGCGTTTTCTGAAAAATAACTTCAACAACAACAACATTCAAACCTACCAATTTTTTTGTTTTGCAAATTCACAGGAG
>CM054137.1:38971481-38976481 GCA_028751875.1 Rapana venosa | reverse complement strand
CGGCAGGATTATTTCTTCGGCTTCGGACCAGGGCCTGCTGTAGTGCCAGACAATACCACAGGCTGTGTGAGGCAGCGGAGGACAGCAGCTGACAATCAGGCCTTGTGGGGATTGACCGCCTTTTTATTATATATAACCTCTGTGCGCAGCTCTTGTTGGAGTGTGAACTTCGGAGACAGAGAGACGGGAGTAATGGGTAGGGAGGGGTGTAGGAGTGGAGTTGGTATTGATCCAGTTTTTTTCCTCTCTCCGGTTTTTCTTTCTTTCTTTCTTTCTTCTTCGGGGGGCGTGTTGAGGAAAAGTTTCTTCGTCTTCTTTCGTCTTCTGAAGAAAGTTGTGAATTGTTCTTAGTGGTTTTTTGTGTGTGTGGTCTTTTTTGAAGTTAGAGACTTTGTGAATCTCTGTGGTGATTTTAGGTGGGTTAAAAAAAAATTAAACGATCAATGGCTTGACAAAGTGTTATCTTCATAATATTGATGAGCCCCATCAACAAAGCTATCAATGTCTCTTCATAAACAATTCATTCACAGCGGTTACCTGGAGGTTCATTACCTCGTCTTTTGTCCTGCCCTGACGAGCCATCTATCTAGCTTGGTTTAACCTACCTAGCCTATATTGTCATCCCGCTGGAAAAACTAAGACAAAAATCGATGCGAGGAGATCCTTGTCAAGCGGAAGCCATGAATACCAATCGCAAACTCTGTGCTTTGTTTGAAAATGCCCAGTAGGCGATATGGAAGGGAAGGGTTAGGACCATGTTGTCACCAGAACTGTATGTGGTAATCACCAGACATTGATTTAAAGACTTGGTTGTTGTGTTTGCTTTATGGTTTCTCTAGGACGAGTTTCTTGAAACCGGGTTTAATCTTTATGACTTGAGAGTAGAAACAAAAACATTTTGACAGAAAGACAGTATATAGAATATACGTGAGTAGGAAAAAAAGAGCGAGCTTGCAGATGCAGGATTTGTGTACAGTGTTGAGTGACAATGGGAATGGGAGCCGTCCTCATCGCCTTGTTTGTGGTCCTGGCTTACAACATCTGCGGAATATACATCTTCCACGCTCTGGAGTCTGACCACGAGATTGAGCGACAGAAAAGTCTGACGCAAACTCTGCGTCAGTTTCTAGGTGAGTTGTGACTTGTTGTTGTTGTTGTCGTTGTTGGTGTTGTTGTTTTGCTACATGTTATAGTCAGTTTTGTGTGGGGTGTATGTTTTGGGTGCTCTTTTTGTTGTTTTTGTTGTTGTTGTTGTTTTGCTACATGTCATAGTCAGTTTTGTGTGGGGTGTATGTTTCGGGGGCTCTAATCCCATACTGGTTCTAAACTCACATGCTGCTTGTTCGATTCTAGGTATCGCATGGTAAATTAATGATGAATTAAAAAAAAAAACCCAGATTTTCCAGGTCAGCCTATGTGCTAACCTGCCAGTTCCTTCCCCCCCTTTCAAGTACTTAGGCATGCACACATGAAGCACCTTAATGACCCCGGTTGAGTGACAATTAATGACCCCGGGTAGCCTGTGCATGTAACACCAATGGCGCCACAAGGGCTGCTCTGAACATTTACTACATTTCTGCGCTTGGAATGCCATAGAAGTGTAGAGAACTTTCTACCTTTAAATCTTTCTGGTGAAACTGTCAGCTTAAGTCTTATGCCACATGCTTTACGTCGTGAATATAATATATATATATATATATATATATATATATATATATATATATATATATATATATATGTGTGTGTGTGTGTGTGTGTGTGTATAATCTATCTATCTATCTATCTATCTATCTATCTATCTATATATGCGCGTTAAAACCCACCCATATGTCATACAAGAGTATTCCGTCTAACATGGACGACACGAACATATTCATTATTGTCTATCATTCATTTATTAATTTTATTCCTTTATTTTGAGGATAATAAACTGAACACTCATCCGCATTTCTTTTTTTGTATATCCAGTCCACATCCGCATTTTGATTTTGTAAAATTTTGTGTTCCGTTCGCACTGGCACACAATGGCCTACAATTCTGAAGGTAGAACAGGTTTCAACATGTGTGCAAGATGTTCTCCATATGTTCACACACAGGACTTCAGTTTATGGTCCTATCCGAGGAATTTTCGGAGGAGTAGAGTCACCACTGATGTTGACCATAGGGGAAAAATCCCTTTGAACTGGTGTCGAGGTGGTGGCTCGAATCTGGACTCGAACCCGGGCCTGCAAATCACGAGCGCAACGCTCTAACCACTAGGCTGTCCCATCCGCGAACATACCCAGCCTACAGCCTGCGACCTGGTGAAGGATGGGAGCCACCTCAAGATGCTCGCTCAAGGGGCTTTCTCCCTCTGGAGTTACCGCCAGTTCTTCTTGATCTTGTTGTTCTTGTTCTTGTTGTTCTTCTAGTTGTTGTTGTTGTTGTTGTTGTTGTTGTTCTTCTTCTTCTTCTTCTTCCCCCGAAGAACGCTCAGGCAGTAACTACCGTTTTCTGTCATATGAGTCAAAATGCGTTGTGCTGCCCTTAAGCGCTGAAAAGTCAGGCCCAGCGAATCCGACTTCGATGTAGGAGATAACTGTTATCTTTTAAGTCTTTCTGGGGGAAAAAAGGCAGGCGAATGGACCAAGAAGGTAGAAAATAGATAAGAAGGAGGTGACGTGGCAGGAAGAAAAGGAAGAAGGCAGACACAAAGAGAGGGATAGAAAAGAGGGATAGAACATCTCAGTATCCCCTCCACTCCCCAGAAAGTCCTTCAGATAAGACTATAAACCAAGGTCTTGTGCGCAAACGCACGTAGAACATCTTACGCATACTTTTAAACACATTGTATTTAGGAGGAATAGGTCATTGTGTGCCGGTGGGAACACATAACAAACTAATTACACTCTGATTACTGTTCCACTTAATAACTTCTTCATTGGGGCTTTAGGAATCTACATACATCCCATTGTAACTTCTTTTGTATTTTCACTGGTGTTACATTTTCCGAAAATAATATTTTTGGTCTACATGAAAAAAAAACCCTCCATCAAAAGAATAATAATAAAAGAATATATTTTCTCTCAGACTTGATTGTAATCTGTAATAACTTTCAATATAAACTACCACGAATCTCTCTACAGCAAAACGTACCCTACAACAGAGTCACTGCAACAGTCACTGCATTGAGTTGTGCGATTAGATAACTGCTGTTACTTCTTTGTTTTAATTTTCGATTAACGGTAATCTATGTCTGCTTTTTTATAAATCTTTCTCCACAAGTATTATTTATTAAAAAAACACCCAGTGAAATCTTCGAGAACATCAAGGTTGTTGTTGTTGTTGTTGTTGTTGTGAGTTCCCCAGCTTTCACTCTAGGGGTCACCCAGAACATGCACTCTGACTCACTCATCCCACCTGGGAATCACAGTGAGATAGGAAGTACACCGGGTGAGAAGTTTGAGTGTATGACTCTTTTCAAGTACCTCGCCATATAGGCAGCCATACTCCGACTTCAGAGGATTTTCTTCTCCTATAACAAAGGAGAGTGCAGGTTGTTATGTTTAGAGCTTGCCATGGCTGAAGGCAATATCAACACAACATTTTACAACACTACATTTTTAGCAAGGATTAGACGGGCCTGGCATGGCTGTGTTGCTGCAGAAAGGCCAATGACAGACCAGCCTGGAGACAACTGTCGATCAAAGCATCCCTCGTGTCCCCCCTTACAACCATTAAGGTCAAGGGACTGATGATTGTCATGATCATAATGATGACGACGACGTCGACGATGTCGACAACGACAATGATGATGATGATGATGAAGACGACGACGATGATATTAACGACGACGACGATGCTGATGCTGACGACGACGATGATGATATTGGCGAAGATGATGACGACGATGTTGATGATGATGTTGATGGTGACGACGATGATGGTAATACATTTGGGCTTTTATTTCTTTTTTAAAGAATACTGACATGTTACTCATGCACTTTGGTCAGTAAGTGTAACTGGAATAGTCATATGTGTTTTGATATATATAATATATATATATATATATATATATATATATATATATATATATATATATATATATACAGAGAGAGAGAGAGAGAGAGAGAGAGAGAGAAATAGAGAGAGAGATTTATTTTAATTATTCATTTTATTCTTTTATTTCGAGGATAATGGAATAAGCACTCACGAGCTTTTTTTCATCCAGTTCCCGTATGTATGCAGTTTTGTAAATTTTGTCATCCGTTCCCACCGCCACACAATGGCCTACTCTTCCGAAAAGCGGAACGGGTTTTAATGTGTGCGCAAGATGTTCTGCGTGCGTTCGCACACGGGACCTCGGTTTATAGTCTCATCCGAAGAGAGAGAGAGAGAACTCAGAACTCAGAAATTTAACGTATCTCGGCCTTAGGCCATAATACATGGTTGGCGTAGGAAAAATTGACAATGCCACAGAGTAGGCAAAAACCGGATTCTCTGAGTTGAGAGAGAGAGAGAGAGAGAGAGAGAGAAGAGAGAGAGAGAGAGAGAGAGAGAGAGAGAGAGAGAGAGAGAGAGAGAGAGAGAGAGAGAGTGATTGATTTTATTTAAAGTTATTTTTCAGCTAACTTTTCCGTATACATTGTGATTTTTTAAAAACTCTTCTGAGGCTGGCTTCCATCCGCTACGTATGTAACTTTTATCTGTTAACGCGCGCGCGCGCGCGCGCGCGTGTATGTGTGTGTGTGTGTGTATGTTTGTGTGTGTGTAGTGTAGTGTAGTGTATGGTGTGTTTGCGTGTGTGTGTGTGTGTGTGTATGTGTGTGTGTGTAGTGTAGTGTAGTGTATGGTGTGTTTGCGTGTGCGTGTGTGTGTGTGTGTGTGTGTGTGTGTGTGTGTGTGTGTGTGTGTGTTGTGTGTGTGTGTGTCTGTGTGTGTGTGTGTTTTGTTTGTTTGTGGTATGTGTGTCTGCGTTTCTGTGTGTCTGTGTATAAGTGTTGTGTGTGTGAGTGTGTGTG
>CM054137.1:38963981-38966481 GCA_028751875.1 Rapana venosa | reverse complement strand
ATCTTGCGCACACGTTAAATCCTGTTCCGCTTTTCGTAAGAGTAGGCCATTGTATGCCGGTGGGAACATGACAGAATTTACAAAACCGCATACACACGGGGACTGGATGTAAAACAGCACATAAGTGCTTATTCCACTATCCTCGATATAAAAGAATAAGATAAATAAATACCAACCCTGAAATCTAGTTACATCAGATGCTTGAAAAAAACATTCCATCTATACAGTGAGAAGCCACTCTTGTATCGACACGCTTGTATGACATAATTATAGTTGTGGCTGTAGTGTCAAGGGAGATAAAAACTCCTTCCCTGGGTCTGGAAACTTCCCGTGGGAAAACGACCTTCTCCTTTATTTATTTATTTATTCTTTTATTTCAAGGATAATGGAATAAGCACTCATGTCCCTTTTTTCCCCCATCCAGTCCCAGTGTGTATGCAGTTTTGTCAACTTTGTCATCCGTTCCCACCGGCACACTATGGCCTACTCTTTCGAAAAGCGGAACTGGTTTTTACGTGTGCGTAACATGTTCTGCGTCAAGATGTTCTGCGTGCGTTCGCACACGGGACCTCGGTTTATAGTCTCACCCGAAGGACTTTAGGGAAGAGTGGAGTCGGCTCCGATGTTAACTCCAGAGGAAAAGTCCTCTTGAACGAGATTGAAACCCGGGTCAGCAGATCACGAATACATCATTCTAACCACCGGGCTATCCCGTCCTTTCCTTTACCAAGTGGACTGCCAATGCACAGGCAGCACATTGCAAGATAAACGATTCTGACTCCGACAATTCCTATCGTCTTTAAGAGCGTGCGACTTTAACATTTTGGTGAGACAACAGCTTTTCAGAGGAAAGTTAAGGGAGTACAAGTTGTACGATCACAGTCCCCACTGGGTTTTTGATGTATATCGTATCTTTTTTATATTGCCACTATCTTGGGTTGTGTTTTAATGTGTGTTGATAGAAAACGATGTGGTAAGTAGTTTAAAACGAATTTTTCAAGTTACTTTTTGACCGGGTTCGCGCAGTTGAGCGTCTTCACGGGTCTAGAAGTGGCCCAAATTATGGTTTATGTTTTTATTTAATTTATTTATTTGAAAGAATATTGTATTGCTGGTTGGTAAAATGGCGATTTCCCTGTGTGAACTTAAAGAATTCAGGTTGTAAAACATTTCTGTATAAACAGGTTTCATCCACTTGTTATAGATATAAAAAAAAAGGCTGAGGAGTTTGAGACATTTAGTTTTGGCGGCCATGTTGGATTATTTTCATGGCAACAGTGCATAAAATTTATAGATTTTTTTATGCTTAACAAGCGATGCTTTTTCAATACACGACACAGCTTTTAACAGAAGCTTGTAAACAAAATGTCATCAGTTTCGACCCCCATCTCCCACCTTTTTATTTATTTATTTATTTATTTATTTATTGTTTTATTCATTGTTTTATATTTATTTATTGTTTTATATCGAGGATAATGGAATGAGCACGCATGTGCATTTTTACATCTAGTCCCCGTGTGTATGCGTTTTGTAAATTCTGTCATCTGTTTCCACCGGCACACAATGGCCTGCTCTTCCGAAAAGCGGAACAGGATTTAACGTGTGCGCAAGATGTTCTGCATGCGTTCGACATAATAATAATAATAATATATGGAATTTATATAGCGCTGAATCTTGTAAAAAAAACAAACAAATCGAAGCGCTTGCACATAGAATCCATTTAACGACCCCACAGCGTTTGAGAGTTATATGGGCTGATCTGGTGGATTAAACATTTGATCGGGAGTACAGAAAACTGTTATTCGCAAGTTTTGATTTATTTTGCCATCAGTGTGTTTTCTGTCTGCCTGCCTATCGACCTGTCTGTCTGTCTGTCTAATGGTCGGTCTGCCTGTCCTTTGTTTTTTTAGAAAGTTTTTTTTTCCATCATTACCAACGCCCTTCATTCTGAGTCAATCATAATTGTGAATAGAAACAGGGCTACTGAGGAGAACACAGACACAAACAGAACTACCAAACATGCAAGCAGATTGTTCTAATAACAATAATAACCTTAGCATCCAAAAATTTAACTTTTCTTTTCTATTTTGTTGTTTGTCTGTATCTCTGTTTTCTCAATACCAGTTCCCTCTTTTTTCTGAATGAAAAAGGGCACAGCGTATCAATGATATGTGTCGAGTGCTTAAGACAATGACAATGACAATGACAAATTCTTTTATTTCGAGGATAATGAATAAGCATCCATGTGCTTTTTTACATCCAGTCCTCGCCCTTAGGGATATATATGAGAGAGAGAGAGAGAGAGAGAGAGAGAGAGAGAGAGAAGAGAGAGAGAGAGAGAGAGAGAGAGAGAGAGAGAGAGAGAGAGAGAGAGAGAGAGAGAGAGAAAGCGAGTGTGTGTGTGTGTGTGTGTGTGTGTGTGTGTGTGTTGGGGTGGAACTGAACCTAAGACTGTTCGAGTTTTTTGTCCACCTGCTGAATAGGAGAGAAGCAAGAAGTA
>CM054137.1:38953981-38958981 GCA_028751875.1 Rapana venosa | reverse complement strand
GTGTGTGTGTGTGTGTGTGTGTGTGTGTGTGTGTGTGTGTGTGTGTGTGCGTGCGTGTGTGCGCGTGCGTGTTGTGGTATATGTGTGTGTGTGCGTGTGCGTTGTTTGTTTGTTGGGTGTGTATATGTGTCTCTGTCCCCGTCTGTCTGTCTGTCTGTCAGTCTTTTTTCCTGTCTGCCTTTCTGTCTCTCTGTCTCTGTCTCTCTCTCCTTCCCCCTCTCTCTCTTTCTCTCTCCCCCCCCCCCTCTCTCCCCCCTCCCTCCTCTCTCCCCCCTCCTTTCTCTCTTCCTCTCTCTCTACCCATCTCCCCCGTCTCCTCTCTCATAGCAAACAAAAACCGAGTTAAGAATGAATGAGAGGCATGCATTCATTATTCATTCCACTTCAGAGTTTAAGGAGAGACACTGACAGACTGTAGGAAGAAGGGTGAAGAGGAAGAAGGGTGAATAGGAAGAAGGGTGAATAGGAAGAAGGGTGAATGCCAGAGTCACAAACGGGGACACAGGCGCTCCCCCCCCCCCCACCCCCCTTGTTATTTTCATTATTTATTCATCACTGTTGCGGTTTGAGGTGATCCATCAATAATAAATTAATGACAACAACAAAAAAACGACAACAATTATGATGAGGATGATGATGATGTTAACTCTGTTGTATATAAAATAATTATTATTATGCAAAGAATGTCACGCGCGCTGGTGCATATGTGAGTGTG
The DNA here is from genome assembly GCA_028751875.1 of Rapana venosa. Taxonomy (NCBI): domain Eukaryota; kingdom Metazoa; phylum Mollusca; class Gastropoda; order Neogastropoda; family Muricidae; genus Rapana; species Rapana venosa. Next base: position 38,958,266 of record CM054137.1, on the reverse strand, counting down.
TGTGTGTGTGCGTGTGGGTGTGTGATATTGTATCTTTTAAAAAATTAATGTATGGGTGATTGCATGAGTGTAAATGATTTGAATGTAAGCGCTTTGATTTGTTGCTTTAGAGGAATCAGCGCTATATAAATTCCATACTACTACTACTACTACTACTACTACTACTACTACTACTACTACTACTACTACTACTACTACTGCTGCTGCTGCTGCTGCTACTGCTGCTGCTGCTGCTGCTGCTGCTGCTGCTGCTGCTATTACCAAGAAAAAGAACAATGATGATGATGATGATGAAAATAATTATATTTATATATATATGTGATATATATATGTTGAGCGCTTTGATTTGTAGCTTTACAAGATTCAGCGCTATATAAGTTCCATACATTATTATTATTATTATTATTTATTATCATTATTATTATATAATAATGACAAACTACTACTACTACTACTACTACTACTACTACTACTACTACTACTACTACTTCTACTACTACTACTACTACTACTACTACTACTACTACTACTACCAAAACATGGTGCTACTACTACTACTACTACTACTACTACTACTACTTCTTCTACTGAGAACAAGAACAAGGATGATGATGATGAAAATAATTATATTAATGAGAAACTACTACTACTACTACTACTACTACTACTACTACTACTACTACTACTACTACTACTACCAAAACACGTGCTACTACTATTACTACTACCACTACTGCTGCTGCTGCTGCTACCACCACCCCCACCACCACCACCACCACCACCACCACCACCACCACCACCACCACCATTGTTGTTGTTGTCGTCTGATGGTGCTGTTTGATGTCAGGAATGGTTACAGTTTTGTCAACATTGCAGATGAACATGTTGCCACTAACGCTACTATTATGAGTTGGGTTGTTTTTTTGAGCGGGCATTGATAAAACATACAGGTGCCACACAGAGAGAGAAGAGAGAGAGAGAGAGAGAGAGAGAGAGAGAGAGAGAGAGAGAGAGAGAGAGAGAGAGAGAGAGAGAGAGAGAGAGAGAGAGAGAGAGAGCAACATAGGCAGAAAGACAGGCAGACAGACACACACACACAAAACGCATGCCATCTTTACTTTTGTCGGTCTGTCTGTCTCTTTCACTGTTTTTCATCCCTTTGTCTCCTCTCCCCCACTCTCCTCCCTACAATCCCCCCCCCCCTCTCCTTCCTCTCTCGTCTCTCTCCCACCTCTCTCTCTATTTTTCTCTTTCCTGAATCCAGACTCTGTCTGTGTCTATTACTCTGTATGTCTGTCTGTCTCTCTCTGTGTCTCTCTCTCGGGCTGCTCTGTCTGTCTGTCTCTCTGTGTCTGTCTCTCTCTCTCTCGGGCTGTCTGTCTGACTGTCTCTCTGTGTCTGTCTCCCTCGGTCGGTCTGTCTGTCTGTCTCTCTGTGTGTAGCACACAACCCCCCAAAACAATAACAACGACAACCAACCCCCCCAAAAAAAACCAACAACCCAACAACAACAACACACCAAACAACAACCCACGAGAAGGTGATCAATGATACTGATCAACACGGTGCTTTATTGATGTGTTATGTCCTTGGTTCACGTACTTTATTCATGTCAACTGACCACCGGCTGTTCGATGTCGGCAACAGTGAACGGCTGTTGTCAACATTGCTGAGTGTTTGATACTAGTATATGTGATATATGTGATATATGTGATATATGTGATATATATATATATATATATATATATATATATATATATATATATATATATATATATATATATATATATATATATATAACACTGCAGTAAGGTAGTTGATTTAGCCAGCCAGCCAGCCAGCCAGTCAGTCAATAACAAAACGGAGAGAGATAATTATTATTTTTTATCTTATTTTATTCTTTTATATCGAGGATAATGGAATAAGCACCAAAGGTTTTTTGGGGGTTTTTTTACATCGTGTCCGCGTGTGTATGCGGTTTTGTAAATTCTGTCATCTGTTCCCACCAGCACACAATGGCCTACTATTCCGAAAAGCGGAACAGGATTTAATGTGTGCGCATGATGTTCTGCGTGCGTTCGCACACGGGGCCTCGGTTTATAGTCTCCTCCGAAGGACTTTGGGGAGAGTGAAGTCTGCACTGATGTTAACTCCAGGGGAAAATATCCCCTTGAACGGGAATCGAACTAGGGTCGTCAGATTGCGAGCACACTGTTCTAACCACGAGGCTATCCCGTCTCCGGAGAGAGAGAGGAGAGAGAGAGAGAGAGAGAGAGAGAGAGAGAGAGAGAGAGAGAGAGAGAGAGAGAGAGAGAGAGAGAGAGAAGACAGACAGACAGACAGACAGAGACAGACAGACAGACTTTCTTTATATCATAGGTTGAACTTTTGCTGTCGTTGTTGTAGTTGGAGTTTTGGTTTATGTGTGTGTGTATGTGTGTGTGTGTGTGTGTGCTGTTGATAGTTCCTAATCAGGGCAAGGGCTGGATGATTTAAAAAAGTATATAAATACTTACTTTGTAACCCTTGGAAAATAAATATCATTGACTGATTGATTGATTGATTCATTCATTCATTTCTTCCCTCACTGTCTGTCTTTCAGTCTTTATGTCTGTTTATCTCTCTGTGTTTGTGTTTCTATCTCTCTGTCTGTCTGTCTGTCTGACTGTCTGTATGTCTGTCTCTCAGTCTCTCTCTCTGTTTCTGTCTCTTCCTTTGTCTCTGTCTCTGCTGCCTTTGTTTGGGTGAGCGCGCACGTGAGTGAGTAAGTGAGTGTGTGTGTGTGTGAGAGAGAGAGTGTGTGTGTATTTGTGTGTGTGTGTCTGTTTATCTCTCTGCATGCATGCTTGCACACCTACATTTAACCTCGGATACGTGCATATAATTATGTGTGTTTCATTCTCATTTATAAAAAAAAAAGACAAAAAATCATAGACTAAATAATAATCTTTTACAGTTACCTTGAACTGATCCCTAACCTGAACTTAAGTAACTCAACACACCTGTCACAAGGTACAAGGCATACAGCCCACTATGCCCAAGGACCCGTGAATTCGTCAAAGCTTTGAACCTAGAGCAACACCAATAACTACATCCTACATGAAAAGAAGCAACATACAAACACCACTATCAGCTTAGGAAGTGAGGTATATATTTCGGCCATAAAAAAGTTAATAACGATGATGATAAAGAATATTTGAATACCATCAGTACAAAGAGGTTACTCCCAAAAAATAAAAAAGAAGTAAAATACAAATGTCAATCTCAGTGTGGACAGTGAGGTTTTTATAGTTTGGTCACAAAGAAGTGATATGATGGAATGGTTATATATTAGTATCGTCACCAAGAGATCATATCTAAACATGTATCGATCACAGTACCAGTACAAAGAGATAGATAAAAAAGAGAACTAGAATACAAATTTCATTGTTAGTTTGGACAGTGAGGTTTTTATAGTTTGGTCACAAAGAATCGATATGATGGAATGGTTTTATACTAGTATCATCACTAAGAGATCATATCTAAACATGTGTCGATTACAGCAAAGAGGCTGATTTTTAAACAGTCCCAAACTAAAATACAAACCACACTGTCAGTTTAGAGGTAAGGCTATCTATCTATCTATGTATCTATGTATCTATGTATCTATGTATCTATGTATCTATGTATGTATCTATCTATCTATCTATCTATCTCTCTGTCTGTCTGTCGGTCGGTCGGTCGGTCGGTCGGTCCGTCCGTCCATCCATCCATCTCTCTCTCTCTATCTATTTCTCTATCTATCTATATATCCATCCATCTATCCATCTATCCATCTCTCTCCCTCTATCTATGTATCTATGTATCTATGTATCTATCTTTGTATGTATGTATCTATCTATCTATCCATCTATCCATCTATCTATCTATGTATCTAACTATCCATCCATCCATCTATCTATCTATCTATCTATCTATCTATCTATCTATCTATCTATCTATCTATCTATCTACACAAACCAACACCCGAGTGTTTAGCAGAGCAAATTTTCGGTTTATATTTAAAACCTTCAGAAGTAACATGATAGATTAATGTCCTGATCATAATACGGATATCTATCAGAATGATCATAAAGAGATCGTTGCCGAACACGTGTTGATTACAGTAACTGACACTATTAAGCGATTGTGGGGATGTCATCCATTCATCACTGAGATGGATTACTGGAACTATCGGCTAGGCAGCTCTTGTGTTCACGACATTGTGGAGCATAGGTAGATCTGTTCTGCCCACATCTTTAGTGCG
>CM054137.1:38931481-38948981 GCA_028751875.1 Rapana venosa | reverse complement strand
CCATGCATGGATTAGATTGCTGAGCCACGGCCAGATGTTACATGCTCCCAACAATACTTTGAGAAAAAAACAACACACACACACACGCACACGCACGCGCGCGCACACACACACACACACACACACACACACACACACACACACACACACACACACACACACACACACACACACCACACTTAATGACTTAAGAAAAGGCACAGTCCTTATCTCACGAGACAGAAGGTGGCCTGCCTACAATTAGGAGTGTTCTTTCTTTCTTTCTTTTCTTTTCTTTCTTTCTTTTCTTTCTTTTCTTTCTTTCTTTCTTTCTTTCTTTCTTTCTTTCTTTCTTTCTTCTTCTTTCTTTCTTTCTCTTTCTTTCTTATTTCGAGGATAATGGAATAAACACTCATGTGGGGTTTTGTTTTACATCTAGTCCCCCCGTGTGTATGCAGTTTTGTCATCACTTCCCACCCGTACAAATGACATACTCTTCTAAAAGTCGGAACAGGTTTTTAATTATGCGCAAGATGCTCTGCGTGCGTTTTCGCACGGGACCTCGGTTTATAGTCTCATCCAAAAGATGTTCAGGGTAGGAGTGGAGTCGGCAGTGATGTAGGCTCCAGCAGGGGAAAGTTCCCGTGGATGGGTGTCTCAGCGGTGGTTCGAACCTGGGGTCGAGCCCGGGCTGTCAGATCCCATGCACAACGCTCTAACCACTAGGGTTTTTTATTTTCTATTTTATTATATTCTTTTATATCGAGGATAATGGAATAAGCACTTATGTGCTTTTTTACATCCAGTCCCTGTGTGTATGCAGTTTTGTCAATTCTGTGATCTGTTCCCACCGGCACACAATGGCCTACTCTTACGAAAAGCGGAACAGGATTTAACGTGTGCGCAAGATGTTCTGCGTGCGTTAGCACACGGGGCCTCGGTTTATAGTCTCATCCGAAGGACTTTTAGGGAGAGTGGAGTCTACTGGAGGTTGAGGGATGGAGAGGAAAGGATGATGACGTTGAAGAGAAAGCAGTGATGTGAGCGGCAATCTTCTTTCCATGTTGGTTCTGGCCTAGACCCAGGCCCAGGCCCGAAGCCTTGTCAGTTATTGAGGTAAGCGAATAGCCAAGGCCTACATTCATCAAAATGTTGTTATGCTTTGGGAATGATCTGCTGATGTTTGTCCTCAGGCATGCCAAGCTCTTTAAATAGCATAGCAACCTGTATTCTCTACCAAAGGAGAAAAAAAATCGTCTGAAGTCAGAGTATGACTTTCTCAAAGGTAGTGGAAAAAAACAACCCAAACAGCCGCACTGTACACAGGGGACGGGATAGCTCAGTGGTCAGTGGTCGGAGCACTCGCTTTCCCCCAGCTAAGGTTAAGCAGCGTCGAGCGTGGTTACCACTTGGATGGGTGTCCGTTTGCGCGCCTTGGCTTCAGTACAGTTCCCTCAGTTCACCCAGCTGTAAATGGGTACCTGCCCTCTTTAGGGTCAGGGAAGGTAAAGCAGCGAGGGAGAGGAGATGGACGCCGCCTTCAATAATATGCTGGCCCCTGGAGAAGTTGAGGTCTCTGACGCCTCGCCTCTGGTCGAGACAGGTTATAGGACACCTTTACCGTTACTTTTTACTGTGCACACCAAACTTCTTCCCCAACGTGTACTACCTACCATCTTCCAGCCACTCACAAGATATGACAAGTCAGGCAGAAGAGTATATAATCATTCTGGGGGACCTCCCACAGCGTGTTAAGCTGGGGAACGCTCGACAACAATAACTACACAAGTGGCGCAGGTGACAAAGCCATAATCAAAAGACGGAAGCTAAGATGAAGGGACAGAGGAGGAGGAGGAGGAGGAGGAGGGGAAGGGGGGGGGGAGGAGGGGGAGGATTGAAGGGAAGGGAAGGGAAGAGTCGTGGTGAGGTAGGCTTAGATCCTCTTTTCATATCGGCTTGTTTTTCTTCACACATACACCTTCCTGTACTTTAATATCAGTGCTTTTTGGGTGAGAGCAGATGTATGTTCGTATGCTTCACACATATAGCACACAAAGGAATTTTTTTTACGCGCTAGTATAGTGTGTACACATCAAAACACAACGTAACACAGACATGCATCCGCGCGCGCACACGCACACACACACACACACACACAGACACACACGCACGCTCGCACAAACACACACTCACACGCACATATAACACACACACACACCACACACAAACACACACACACACAAACACACACACACACACACACACACACAAAACACACACACACACACACACACTCAGGCGCTCGCGCGCGCGCACGCGTGTATGTGGAGGGGAGAGAAGGGATATCATTGCTGACAGTATTGTCATTGTCAACGGCAATGAATGCCCATGTTCTTTTTTTGTTTGAATCTTGTTTTTTATTTTTACTATAAACGTGAAAGAATGGTTGGTAATGTCACCTGATTTAATTTATTTGCTTTATTTGTTTCTTAGACCTCTGTGTGAGTGTGTGTGTGTGTGGCGCGCGCGCGCGCGTGTGTGTGTGCGTGTGCGCGCGCGCGCGCGTGTGTGTGTGCATTTTGCAGTGTACTCCTTTTTATTGAGTGTATTTTATTTTTTATTGGTTGTAATAAAATTGTATTTAAACTTAATTGATAAAGTGTATTTTTGTTCCTAGATAGATGGCTTGATGAAAAAAACAACAACAATTGCTTTGCTTATTCAATGTACCATCTGGAAATAAAGATTTGAATGTGCCTTTGACTTTCACCCACTCACACACACACACACACACACACACACACACACACACACACACACAACACACACACACACACACACACACACACACACACACACACACACACGCACGCACGCACGCACGCACGCACGCACGCACGTACGCACGCACGCACGCGCACACACAGAGAGACAAATCACGTCAGTGAGCAAAATAGACCTCAAAAATGCTTTTCAGAAACAGAAAATTACTTTACAACAAACATTTTTATATCCGAAGAACTGCGTCAAATCTGTTCAGAATCTCAGAACAACTTTATAATAAAGCATTTTAGTGACCAAAAAGACTGCGTGAAATCTTAGTAAAAACAGAGACCAGCTATAATTAGCCATTTTAGTAACCAAAGGAATGCGTCGAATCATTTCAAGAACAGAGAACTACTTTCTAACAAACCAATTGAGTGACCCTGCGTCAAATCTGTTCAGAACCAAAAAACAATTCTTTAACAAACCAGTTTAGGGACCTAAGACTTCATCAAATCTTTTCAGAAACATAGAACTTCTTTATAACAAATCGTTAATTTTAGTGACCCAAGGACTACCACCAAGACTTTTCAGAATTAAAAAAAATCAACTCTGTAACAAACTCTTTCTGTGAGCAAAAGATTCCTTCAATACCTTTCATTCAGAAACAGACCCCCCCCCCCCCTCCCCCAACTCTATAGCAATTCGAGAAACAGAATACCAACTCTCTACTAAACTATCTTAGTGACCAAAAAGGCAACCACCGACATCTGTAATTGCCCTTCATGGGATGATTAAAGTGTTTTTGACTTGAATTGACTTGACTTTGACTTGATCTCTTCAGCATCAGAAAACAACCCTATAACAGCGCTACCTGTACAATGCTCTGAAATGGCTGGCACCCCAGACAGATGGTTCTATCTGTTCATTCTGCCGCTGACGTGAGACAGGGTTATGCTATCATTGTCTCTATTCTAAAGTGTCTGTCTGGAGCCAGCCTCTCATGACTTATGCATCGGGAGACCAGTCTATAGAACGGTCAGTAGTCGTGACAGAGTCGTTACCATCCCACACTTTTGCTGACGATATAATAATAATAAAATGGTTAGTTTGGGAACGATAAAGTAGCTGAATCCTAGAGTGCATGGACAGACTATCTGCGTTCTTTGGCGTTGAGATAAGCATAGATATATCACGCTGAAGTCGGATGCGCTGGGCCTGACTTGTCAGGCACCTAACGGAAGCATAACGCATTTTCACTCATATGAGACAACAATAGTTGTTGTCTGAGCGTTCGAAGAAGAAGAAGAAGAAGAAGTAGAAGAAGAAGGAGGAGGAGGAGGAGGAGGAGGAGGAGGACGAGGAGGAGGAGGAGGACGAGGAGGAGGAGAGGAAGAAGAAGAAGAAGAAGCAAAAGAGACATAGACATAGACGTAAGTGATGACAAAAACATCAAATGCGTCAGAAGTCAAAAGAACGTGTTCAAAAAGTGGAGACAATGAACAACTTTAAATGTTCGGATAGAAAAGCCAAGTGGTTAGTGCACAGGACTCGTGATTTGACAGTTACCTGAGCTGATGGTTCGAATCGCTGCTGAACTTTCCTTTCGATTTCAAAAAATCACACCTGAGAATCGCTGTAAAGTAAACGCAGTAGATGAAAAGTTTCTGTGTATGACTGTTTTTCAAATACCTTGCAATAATATAGGCAGCCATACTCAGACTTTAGAGAATTCGTCTCCTTGAAATGAGAGTCCCCCGTGGGGATGCTGGGGGCCTGTCAGTATAAATAGCATCCCCGCCCTCTGGAAATTATGTGCTAGGAATTCCCTCTTTTCTATCACTCTCTTTGTGTCTGCCTTGTTCCTTATCTTCCTGTCACCGCCTTCTTGTCTATTTTCTGTCTTCTTTGTCCATTCTTTTGCCTCCCCACCACCCCCGAGAAAGACCTCCTTAAATATAACAATTCACCCCATGCCAAAGTCGGATGCGCTGGGCCTGACTTGTCAGGCGCTTAACGGCAGTGTAACGCATGTTCGCTCATTTGACAGACAACAATAGTTGCTGTTCGAGCGTTCGAAGAAGAAGAAGAAGAAGAAGAAGAAGAAGAAGAAGAAGAAGAAGAAGAAGAAGACAAAGAAGAAGAATTGAGAGTGTAGCTTGTTATGTTATGAGCTTGTGCCAAGGCTGAAGACAACATCAGCACAACGTGTCCAAGCAGAACAACACTTTGAAGAAGGCCTTAGCACTTTTTTCTCACATCAGTCACTGGCAAAACCATTGGCCCGGGTCAGGGCTGATAACCTTGCCTAAACCAAAGAACTTATAAAGGACTGGAGTCGAGCCTGCGTGTTAACCCCAAGTCGAGATATGAAGAACGCAATCCACAGATCCTTTCAAGAGCTGCACAAAGATTAGCAGTATTCCGAAGTCGGAATGCGGCTACCTTCACGGTGGGCGAAAAACCGGTCGAATTCTCAAAATCTCACCATATTGGTGAACCTTGGAGCTCTAGCAGAGGAAAATAAAAAAAAAAAAATAAATAAGGAGCATCACTTAGATTCCAAACACATAAATATCTGATTGCAATTTGCGAATGATGTACAACATCGTTGTGGGATGATGGTATTCCTGTACACTTAACAAGACTTAAGACTCTGTTGGCAGGTTTTACACACACACACACACACACACACACACACACACAACACACACACACACACACACACACACACACACACACACACACACACACACACACACACACACACACACACACGAAAACACACACACACACACACACACACACACATACACACACAGCATTCGTTTCTCATTACAAAATAACAAACCTGTAGACTTTCGCTGTTTGCATGAGAGTAGGATGTTGGAAAGGGAATAAAATAAAAAGGCAGAAGATAGAGAAAGACGGGGGGAATACACTAAGATGATAATCCTGAAGCTGTAAACGACATCTGGGAACATGTTGAAGACCTAGGACAGCAGATAGGAAGGAGGGAGAGAAGGAGGAGGAGCTACGTTGAGAGTGTGGCTGGAAGTCTGTCTGGCAGCAAATAGATCAGACAACCGTGTCGTACAGCTATCTACCTAACTGCTGTCTTGAGCTATGTGGACATGTTAATAACACTCTGACGAAAATGGAGGCAAGCCTGTACACACGTATACATGTGCGCGTGAGTGCGCAAACACACACACACAGACAGACATACAGACGCATACACACAGACACGCGCACACACAAGTACACTCATACACACAAACACACACACACACACACACACGCATGCACGCACACACACACAACCGTACACACACACACACACAAAACACGCATGCACGCACACACACACACACATCACACACACACACACACTCACACACACACACACTCACACACACACACTCACACACACACACCACACACACCACACAACACACACACACACACACACACACGCATGCACGCACACACACACCACACACACACACACACACACTCACACACCACACACACTCACACACACACACACACTCACACACACACACACTCACACACACACACACTCACACACACACACACTCACACACACACACACACACACACACACACACACACACACACACACACACACACACACACACACACACACACATTGTATTGCGCGTGTGATCCGCTGAGCCGGGTTCCAATCTCATTCAAGAGGATTTTTCCTCTGGAGTCAACATCAGTGCTGACTCCACTTCCAGCAAAAGTCCCTCGGATGAGACTATAAACCGAGGTCCCGTGTGCGAACGCATACAGAACATTTTGCGTACACGTGAAAACCCGTTCTGCTGCTCGGAGGAGTAGGGCATTATGTGCAGGTAAGACTGGATGACAAACTTTACAAAACTGCATACACAAGGGACTGGATGTAAAAAAGCCCTGATAACTTATTAAATTATCATCGAAATAAAAGAATAAAAGAATAACACACTTTATGTATGTATGTATGTATGTATGCATGTATGTATGTATGTATGTATGTATGTATGTATGTATGTATGTAATGTATCTATCTATCTATCTATCTATACACACACACGCAGACACACACATATCTATCTACACACACATACACTTACACTCCCCCCCTCCACACACACACACACACACAAACACACACACGCACCGCACATAGGCACACACGCACGCACACTCACACACTCACACACACTCATACACACACACACACACGCGCGCGCGCGCACACGCACGCACACACACAGAGACATAGAGGAGAGTAACATTTCGATTCCCACACGAGTATAAAACACGGGGAAGAGGAAGGGTGGGAAGGCTGTAGGCAGAAGGATGTGAGATAGAACGAACAGTGAACTAACTGCATAATAACTAATACCCCACACCTACATACCGCGCGCTAATGAGAGATGCGCTAACGCATCATTTTGTGCGCTGGCATTCATACACACATACACATCATTATAAGCACACGCGCGCACGCACACCCACACACACAAACACACTCACACATACACAAACACACACACAGTAACGCACGCACTCACACACACACGCGTGCGCACGCACGCACGCGCACACACATACACACACACTTACAAAAATTGGACTTTGTTGTTAAGTTTCGCACACCCACACGCTTTCACACACACAGACACAGACACACACCACACACACACGCACACACACACACGCACACACACACACACACTCACACACACACACTCACAGACACAGACGCACACACACACACGCACACACACACACGCACACACACACACACACACACACACACACACACACACACACACACACACACACACACACGACACACACACACACACGCACACACACACACACACACACACACACACACACACACACACACACACACAGACACATACACACGCGCGCACACACGCGCGCGCGCACACACACACTCAGAACTGCCACCCCTCACCCCCCACACACACATACACTTCCACGCACACAGCATAACACACACGTTGATAGTAGGTGGATGACAATGCTTTCTGTAATGGTATGGTTTGGGGTGACTCATTAAAATTTGACAAGGATTTAATGACCCTGCATTGACATAAAACAGTTCAGGACAGTGACACCAACACAAACACACGCACACACACATACACGCACCCCCATACACCCACTCACACACATACACACACACTCACACACCCACACGCACTCACAACATACACACACGCACACACTCACAACATACACACACATACACTCCCATCCCCCCTTACAACACACAAACACACACACACAAACACATACACACACACACACACACACCACACACACACACACACACACACACACACACACACACCACGCACACACACTCACAACATACACACACATACACTCCCCTCCCACCTTACAACACACAAACACACACACACACAAACACACAAACGCACGCACAAACATACATACACACACTCACACATACACGTGCGCACATACACACACGCACGCGCGCGCGCGCGCACACACACTTTTAATCAGTGTTTTTCACATTGCACACACACACACACACAAATACACGCAAACACAAATACACGCACGCACGCACGCACCCTCACACTCACACACATACACCTCACGCACACACACAACACGCAAACACACACACACAAATTCTGAGGTATTACCCCCCCCGCCCCCCCCCCCCCCCCCCCCTGCCCCCCCCCCCCCCCCTCCCCCCCCTCGTCGATACAAAAATGCAACAATAGACAAAGCCCCCAAAGGTATAAATAACCACCCCCCCCCCCCACCCTAACACCAAACCAGTAATACTGTTTCTATCGATTTTTGTCCCCATACTCCCAAAGGGAAGAAATCAAATAGAATTTTGAGAAAATAAAAACTAAAATAATGTTCTGGGGAAATAATTAATGGGCTTTGCTATTGCTTTTCACTTTAGTGTTTTGCGATTTTGTTTGTGTTGTTTTTGTTTTATTTCTGGAATTTTTTTTCTCTCCAGGGATTGAAGAGCAATCAGGTGTAATCTTATTTCCTGTAACACTGCAGAGCTGCTATTTCCATGAAACTTCATTTCCACTTCAACATACATATGATAATATTCTACACTCTGCCTTGTTCAATGGCATCAGTTCCCCAGCAGAGCTTATCCGCCCGCCATAAAGCCACCGCACAAAGAAGGCCCTGCACTGCCGCTGAGTCATCTCATTTCATTTTCATACCACTTTTAGTCACGGCAGATTTCTCTGCGTAAAATTCTGGCTGCTCTCACTGTGGAGAGCACGTCGCTACAAGAGCAACACCACCCATTATTATTATTATTATTATTATTATATTTTCCCCTGCCTGCAGCTGTAATTGTTTCTCTGTAATATCGGAGTGGCTTTCTTTTACAGAATTTTGCCAGGGACAAGTCTCTTGTTGTCGTGGGTTCTTTTACGTGCGCTAAATAATTTTATGTAACACACGGGACCTCGGTTTATCGTGTCATCCGAAAGACAAGCACCCAGACCACCACTCATGATCTAATAGATGGGGGGAAAAGTTTTTGGTCCAAACGGGGATTGAACCACCGCACACTTCCGACCCGGACTTTTCGCTTTCTGTGGCAGGCGCGTTACCTCTAGACCACCGATCCACCTCGTGTTTGTTCTGATCTGATCCAGCTGAGACAGAAACCTCTGACTTTGGTCAGGGACTGTCGACACTACTGGCTTTACCACGGAATTTGACGGAGTTATAGACATCTAAGAGTTATACCACGACGACAGAGGTCCACCTCCTCATATTAGCAACGAAGATGGCCACATAATCATGGAAGACGAAGTGAGACATGCACTCAGCAAGATGAAAAGTGGTAAGGCGCCAGGACCTGATGATATCCCATCTGAATTGATAACAGCCCTGGATGAAGTGGGAATTAAGGCGGTCACAAAACTACTAAACAATATATATGACACAGGAGAGATTCCGACAGATATGAAGAAGTCCATCTACATTGCGATCCCTAAGAAAATGGGTACAGCTGAATGTGACCAACATCGTACAATCAGCCTGATGAGTCACCTCACCAAAGTTCTTTTACGAATACTCATGAAGAGAATGAGAAATAAAATACTCCCAGAAATATCAGAAACGCAATTTGGATTCATGGCAGACAAAGGCACCAGAAATGCAATCTTCGCATTGAAAACTCTCATGGAAAGATCCATCGAGGTCCAGAAAGACCTGTACCTCTGCTTCATTGACTACTCAAAAGCGTTCGACAAAGTACGACACTCCGACTTGTTTGATATTCTGGCAGGGCTATACATCGACGGGAAAGATCTTCGAGTCCTCAGAAACATATATTGGGAACAGGAGGCAGCCATTAGAGTCGACAATAACATCAGTCAATATAGACCAATCTGCAGGGGTGTGAGGCAGGGCTGCGTGTTCTCGCCTGATTTATTTAATGTATATAGTGAAATAATTCTACGAAATATTGAGAATCATGAGGGAATTAGTGTAGGTGGCCACAACATCAACAACCTGAGATATGCAGATGACACAGTCCTTATCGCCGACTCTGAAGAAAAACTGCAAAAGATTTTAACAACAGTAACAGACGAAAGCGAAAAGAAAGGATTACAGCTCAATGCAAAGAAGACAGAATGCATGGTGATCTCGAAAAAACCTGTTATACCACAATGCAACATAGCCTGTAAAGGAGAGAGAATCAGACAAGTAAACACCTTTAAATACCTTGGTTGTACTATCACCCCGGACGGCAAGTGTGACACAGAAATCAAGAAGAGAATCGGTCAATCTAAGGCAACTTTTAACAACATGAAATGCATTTTTACCAACAGTAAGATAAGCCTCAAGACAAAGATCCATGTTTTGAGAGCCTACGTATGGTCCATTCTTCTGTACGGATGTGAGTGCTGGACCCTAGCCAAAGACACAGAACAGCGACTAGAAGCAGTGGAAATGTGGTTCATCCGGAGAATCATGAAAATCTCATGGACAAAAAGAAAAACTAATGCAGAAGTAATGGAAATGGCTGGGTACAAGAGATCCCTTCTCAACACCATCAGAGAAAGACAGCTCAAATTTTTCGGCCATATAATCAGGGCTGACGGACTAGAGAAACTGTTATGGAGTGGCAAAATCTGTGGAAACAAGAGCAGAGGAAGACAACGCACAAAATTCACAGACAGCTTAAACAAATTCGCAACGAATAAAGAGGGCACTAACAATGAGCTCATGAGAGGGACCGAGAACAGGGAAGAATGGAGAGCCATGATCGTCGATGTCTGCAGGACCAGACCGGACACTTGAAGAAGAAGAAGATAGACATCTACAACGATGACCGGGACGTGATAGGTCAGTGGTCAGAGTACTCGCTTTCCCCCAGCCAATGTTTTAGGCAGCAGTGAGCGTGGTTACCAAGTGGATGGGTGACAGTTTGCGCGCCTTGGCTTCAGTAGAGTCCCCCAGTTCACCCAGCTGTCAATGGGTACCTGCCCTTTATAGGGTTATGGAAGGTAAAGCAGCGGGGGAGAGGAGATGGACGCCGCCCTCAATATGCTGGCCCCTAGAGAAGCTGAGGTCTCTGATGCCTCGCTCCCCTACGACCACATAGATTATGGGAACACCATTACCTTTCAGAACCGTTCCTGCTGTCGTCGCGTCTCTTTAACAACGGTCTGTGAGGAATGCATAGACTTTTTGAGTCTTTGTCACAAACACAATGTAGATGTCGATATTGCTGTTCATGAGTGTTCCTATTGTCGGAGTATGGCTACCTTATGGCGAAGAATTTGGAAGCATTTATATGTGTAAACTTCTCATCCAGCGTGTACTTTCAATTTCACAGTGATTCCCAGGTGTGATGAGTGAGACAGAGTGCATTTTTTATGGGTGACCTCCAGGGTGTTATGCTGGGGTATGCACAAACAGCGACAGCAGCTACTTTTTACCTATTCATGTCAATAGCTATCGTTTATCCGTCATTTCCTTTTTATTTCATATTCATCGCATAGTCTTTTTTTTAACTTTGTCTATTTATTCTCAATGGCATGAATGTCATATGGCTTATACATTCATCTTTGTGATTATTTTTATCGAAACTTATAGGTCTGATATTGATAGTATCGTTTTCTTTATCCCTCATCTCTTCGCCATTGATGCATTTTTATCATCACTGTTTCTCGTTATCAAAAAGAGTTTCCTATTGTTATCAGTTTATCGGAGTTGATGATTTTGTCCTCTATTTTGGTGTTTCATTGTACATCATACTCCCCCTCCCCCCTCTCTGTCTCTCTCGATTAGCTCTCTCTTCCCTTGCTTGGCTGCCAGCAAGGTGCTTTCTCTCCAGCTCTGAGTAAGTTGTTCCTTTTCTTCAACTACTCCTGTTCAAAATGTCTGTTGTGGGCCTCCCTGTAACCTTGGAGTGCATGTTGAACGCAGTGTTGAATGAGCAGACGAAGTCTTCTTTCAAAGTGGATGGGCGAGAACATCAAACTGTTGTTGTGATTCGTTTGATCATTCACACTGCCAGCCATTCCCTTGTTACTTCAGTTCAACAAGCAGTGTATCGGGAAAAAAGTCGTTCTCAGGTGAGCAGAGACAAAAGAAGAGCAGAAATGTATAGAAAAAACAACAGTAAGAAAGTGAATGAACCAGTTTCATCCCCTTTGGGTTTGTTTCTACCCACCCCGCCTAGTTTGTGCTATACTTCAGGCCATTCTGAGAACAACACTGCTAGGGATATGTTTGTGTATGACACCCACTGCCCTCCCTCTTCAAGCCACTGTCAAGATGAACAATGTATTGACATGTTATAGAATGACACAGACAGACAGACAGTGACAATTTGCTATGACAAAAATGTAAGAAATGAATTATGTGGTGAAATTGTGAATGCAGCAAAAGAGTGTGGTTGTAATTACATAAATGGAATCAAAGATTGTGTCCATGATGACACGAATGAAGGGGTGATTGTGGAATGGGGACGAGGGTGTGGATGTGAGGAAGAGGATGCATTTTTATTTATTTAGCTTATTCTGTTATTTCGAGGATAATGGAATAAGCACTCATGAGCTTTTGTTCATCCATTCCCTGTGTGTATGCAATTTTGGAAATTTTATCATCCGTTCGCACTGGCACACAATGGCCTACTCTTTTGAAAAGCGGAACGGGTGTTAACGTGTGCACGAGATCTTCTGCGTGCGTTCGCACACGGGACCTTGGTTTATAGTCTCATCTGAAGGACTTTTGGGGAGAGTAGAGTTGGATCTGATATTAACTCTAGAGGAAAACTCTTCTTGAACGGGAATCAACCGGGTCAGTAGATCACGAGTGTAGAGAGTAAGAATGGGGAAGAGTGTGGGGAGATTGAGAGTGGGGAAGAGTGTGAGGAGATTGAGAGTGGGGAAGAGTGTGCAGAGAATGCAACAGGAGCAGAGGGTGGGGAGTATATGGAAGATGGGGGTGAAAGCTGTAAAATAGAAGAGACTGTTACACTAGCAGACCTAATGGAAAAATTGCAGCCACTGACAAAGAAAACTAAAGATGTCCACTTCATGCTGCACAACATCAGACAGTTCACTGCTAGGACCACTGCTGTATTTAAAAAGAAATGTTCACAAAGTGTTCCTTGATTAATGTGTTGTACACTGCCGGACTGACTTAACAACATGAAGGAACTATGGTCTGATGAATGGCAACATATCTATATAGAACAATGATATGGAATCCATGTCATGAAGACTGTTTGGGCTGTCAATTAAGTATGCTTTTTGTTGATTCTGTGTTTAGTGCCCAGTCCCCATCCCACTGTCCCCTTGTGAATGGACGTTGACGCTTATCACAATAAACTATTGTCATTGTCATAATCTCTCTCTCTCTCTCTCTCTCTCTCTCTCTCTCTCTCTCTCTCTCTCTCTCTCTCTCTCTCTGTCTGTCTCTCTCTGTGCCGGCGCATGTGTGCGTGTGTATGCACGTGTGTGTGTTTTGTGGCAGTACAGCAGACAGGAGTCCTTTGGGGAGTCATTAGGAGAAGGGGTGGTCTCTACCTATGAAATAATAATAATGTAGCCATCAATTATCAATGGACAAAAAAGGATGAATTATATATCTGTTTTCCTTTTTAGTCTGGCTTAGCTGGCGTGCTTTTCAAATATCAACACACACGCATGTAGGATGTGAGGGGGATGGGAGGAGGGTTGGAAATGCACATGCACATGTGCACACACGTACACACACATACACACACAGACTAACAAACAAAATAACTATACATACACACACATACACACACACAGACACACACATAGACACACACCCACCCACACACCACACACACACACACACACACAACACACACACACACACACACACACACACACACACACACACACACACACACCCACTGAAACACACGCATGCACACACACAGATGACAGAATTTACAAAACCGCATACACACGGGGACTAGATGTAAAAAAGCACATAAGTGCTTATTCCATTATCCTCGATATAAAAGAATTAACCCCCCCCCCACACACACACTTAAACAGAGAGAGAGAGAGAGAGAGAGAGAGAGAGAGAGAGAGAGAGAGAGAGAGAGAGAGAGAGAGAGAGAGAGAGAGAGAGAGTGAGAGAGAGGGGGAGAATACGAACACCAATACGAATACAAATGTGTGATTGTCGTTAGGCTTCAGCCCAGTCACAAGGGGACAGTGGGGAGATACGTATACAGAATATAAATATTTCACTACAAAGGCAATTCCCTTCCCAATAACATGATTACTGAATCATGGCATGAAATACATCATAATAATTTATTATGAAGTATGTGTTACACAGACACCATCATCTATCATTTCACAGCTTGTCACATTGTTGTCAATCATCAGAGGATTATTTGCTACACATCTCCATGAATGTTTCACTCCTGAACGGCTTTGCAAATATTCGTTATTTCTTTCACTGAATAAGAGATATTATCATTTTAAAAAACCTTTTTTAAAAATCAAATGTCAGTGAAAAGTTCAAAATATCCACAAAAGGATGTTAATGCCTCACACTTATGCGTTTCAATACATTCACCTGTGTGTTTTAGTTCACCATACATTTTGCCATACTACCCACGCATTCAGAGCCAGGCACCTAACTTCTTCATCACTCAGTTTTTCCAGTCCCATACATCTCATCCACACTTATTTCTGCATCATCTAAAATGTCTTCTTCTTCTTCTTCTTTTCTTCTTCTTCTTCTTCTTCTTCTTCTTCTTCTTCTTCTTCTTCTTCTTCTTCTTCTTCATTTGATCACTTCTTTTGATTACTTCTTCTTTTGATTACAACAAAGTATCATTATCTGCGTGTCTGAAACACACTGTGGCATACAAGTCATGTCAGTTCCCACTTACTGGTCATTAGGAGACACACCCATGGCAGAATCGCAAGGCACACATGCAAACTCACCTGAAACAGGTCCATTTTCCTGTATCTTCACTCTCTTGGTCAGCATTGTAACAAAGTGTAGGTGGAGTTTGCATAAACATACTCGAAGGAGACGATTCACCTACTTGCTATTTTCAGTCTGTTTAGAATGCCTGGGCTCTTCTTCTATCCCTGCTTACCAGTGAAGGACATTTCTTTCTGAAGGACAGTTGTTGCTGTGTGTGGTAGGGAGCTGAATTGAAAGTTGTAGATGTCAATCTCAGGACTACGATAGTGTGAATGCCCGTACCTTCAGTTTTAAAGAAGGACATCGAAAGTTTTTAGAGGAGTAATTAGCACTCCCTGTAATTTTGATGGTAGTCCCACTGATGTTTTGAACAAGTTGTGAAGACTTATGTTATGATGATTTTAATTACCTTGGAAAGCAGGGAGAAAGAGAGAGAGAGAGAGAGAGAGAGAGAGAGAGAGAGAGAGAGAGAGAGAGAGAGAGAGTTATCAACATTATTACTATGCATAATGTCCTTCCAAAGCCAAAGTGTATCTGTTTCAAAATAACGACCAATGAACTCAAAACAAAAACGAAAAACAACAACAACAACAATAAAAACAACATCAAAAAGCAATGAGCACAATGGCACATGACCTCTTTTCACCATATCTCAGCAAGGACATCGTTCATAAAAATCAATCCTGCTGTTTACCAGGAAGTAATTTTTTAGACATTGTTTCTAGTATTACCAAGGGAGATAATCAATCCCAAGCTAGGCCAGAAATGATTCCCTCCCTCCTCCATCTCCCTCATCAGCGCTTGTTCATCTATCATCTGTGTCAGTTTTTGTTCATGCTTTACCTACCATCCCTATTCTTTTGTTGTTGTTGACATTTTGCAGATGATGAAGCACGGATTGGACTTTACATAACAATAATGATATGATACGATAAGTCAGTATTTTGCTCGGGTCTCCATTACCTTGTAGTTGGCATAGCCCTGTATAGTGTGATTCAGACAGGAGTGTTTTTGTTGTTATTGAAAGTGTTGGTGTTATCGTTGTTGTTGTTGGGCGTTCCTCCGATTCACATCCTGGGGGTCACCCAGAATATGGGCTTTGTCTTACTCATCACACTTGGGAGTCACTGTCACTCCAGTATTAGATGTTTCGGTGTCCCCCGTGATGATGCCGGGAGGGGGGGGGGGGCAGCTGTCAGTATAAATAGCATCTCAACCTTCTGGAAATCCGGTGCTAGAAATTTCCTCTTTTCTATCCCTCTCTTCGTTTCTGCCTTGTTCCTTTTCTTCCTTTCACCCCCTCCTTGTCTATTTTCTGCCTTCTTGGTCCATTCTCCTGCCTTTTTTTTTTTTTTTAAAAATATTTACCAGAAAGACTTAAAAGATAACGATTCTTTCTTATACCAAAGTCGGATGCGCTGGGCCTGACTTTATCAGGCAGCGTGACGCATTTTCGTTCATATAACAGACAACAATAGTTGCTGTCTGAGCGCTCGTCGACGACGACGACGATGAAGTTGTTTCGGTACCGTGAATGTTGTTTTGTTGGTTTCTCCTCGGCCCCAGCTCCTAGGTTTACCAAGCGTGACATTTTTGCGTACGCGACCTTTTTTTGTCCACCATTAAGATATCCGCATTCCGACTTCGGGGAAGATGATTAACTCTCCATCATCTTTCTTTTTTTTCTTTCTTTTTTTCTTCTATATCGAGGATAATAGAATAAGCACTTATTTGTTTTTATTTAACATCCAGTCCCCGTGTGTACGCGGTTTTGTAAAGTCTGTCATCTGTTCCCACCGGCACACAATGGCCGACTCTTACGAAAAGCCGAACAGGATTTTAACGTGTGCGCAAGATGTTCTGCGTGCGTTCGCACACGAGGCCTCGGTTTATAGTCTCACCCGAAAGACTTTTGGGGAGAGTGGAGTCTGCACTGATGTTAACTCTATCAGTGTGTATGCGTTTAAAACAAAACAGCAACAACCTAAAAACCTGTCATCTGTTCTTTCCGGCACACAATGGCCTACTCTTCCAAAAGGCGGAACGGGTTTTAACGTGTGTGCGAGATGTTCTGCGTGCGTTCGCACATGGGAACTCTGTTTATAGTCTCATCCGAAATACTTTCGGGGGAGTGTGGTCAGTATTTATATTAACTCCAGAGGAAAACATCTCCTCGAACAGATTCCTCAGTGGTGGTGGCTCAAACCCGGGCTTAACGCTCTAACCACTAGACTATCCTGTCCCC
>CM054137.1:38923981-38926481 GCA_028751875.1 Rapana venosa | reverse complement strand
GTGTGTTGTGTAGTGTGTGTGAGAGAGAGTTAGTGTGTGTATTTTGTGTGTGTGTGTGTTTGTAGTGTGAGAGAGAGAGAGTTAGTGTGTGCATTTGTGTGTGTGTTTATTTTTTATATTTTTTAATATTCTTTTATTGCTACTCTGTATGTGTGTGCGTGCGCGCGCGCGTGTGTGTAAGTGTGTGTGTGTACATGTGCGTGCATGCGTGTGTGTATGCGCGCACGTGCGAGCGTGTGCACGTGTGTGTATGTGTGTGTTTTAAAATAGCAAAAATAATGAGATAGAAGACCTAAAAATATGATTACAACACAGCAGGACTCAAACTGTTTAAATGACGTTCTCTTTCTCCACGAAATGGCACGCTGTTTTTTACACTTTGTGTTTTTTCTCCTGTGCTGTGTTGTGCTGTGCTGTGCTGTGCTGTACTGTGTTGTACTGCACTGTGCTGCGCTGTGAATTTTTTTGATTGTTTATTAAAACTTTTTTATGTGTTTGAGTTACTTTTTTTTGTTAGTGCGTGTGTGTGTTTGTTCAAATTCATTTAACGTCTTTTCACAAGTTGTGAAATTAGACGTGTGTGTGTGTGTATGAGTATGTGTGTATTGTGTGTGTGTGTGTGTGTGTGTGTGTGTGTGTTGTGCTGTGTTGTGTTGTGTGTGTGTGTGATGTTGTGTTGTGTTGTGTGTGTGTTGTTGTGTTTGTTTGTGTGTTTAGTTGGTTGGTGGGTTTTTCTCATGTACCACATATATATATAAAAAAAAAAAGAAGAATCTGTGCACATGCACATATTTTGGGGAGTTGAGAAGAGAAGAGAAGAGAAGAGTAGAGAAGAATGTATATTGATGTGCAAGTTATGGTATTTGCGTTTGCTGCATCAACAAACTAAAACTCATATCTTTCCCAATCCTCACCCCACCCCTGTACCCCATTAGTTAAGGGAAAACATGTGTTTCCACTCTAGAATCTATGTCACGTGTGTGTATGTGTGTGTGTGTGTGTGTGTGTGTGTGTGTGTGTGTGTGTGTGTTGTGTGTTGTGTGAGTGTGTGTGTGTGTTGTGTGTGTGTGTGTGGTGTGTGAGTTGTTTCGTGTGTAATCGTGTGTGTGTGTGTGTGTGTGTGTGTGTGTGTGTGTAGTGTGTGTGTGTGTGTTCGTGTGAGTGTGAGTTGTGTGTGTGTGGGGGGGGGGGGTGATGTGTTGTGTGGGGTGGGTGTGGGGTGTGGTGTGAGTGAGCGTGGGGAAGTGTGTTGTGTGTGTGTGTGAGCGTGAGTGTGTGTGAGTAGGGGTGTGGGAAAGAGATTTTGAGGAGTGAGAGCGAGAGGAGAAGCCTTTTTTATTTGTTTATTTGCAAGACCGATAAGAAACGATGTGATGTAGAGTAAGTCGACAGATGGCAGTATGCATTTCTTTGAAGGCGTAGGTTTTTGGGTAAGCTCAAAGGTTGTTTGTTTTTCATTTCACCGGGACGAAAGAAGGAAGTTTCGCTTTATCATAATCAACATTAGTTGTGGTGGTGCTGGTATTGGTGTTGGTGTTAGTGGTGGTAGTGGTAGCAGTAGTAGCGGTAGTGTGGTGGTGGTAGTGGTGGTGGTGGTGGTCGGCCGCAGCAGCAGCAGCCGCAGCAGGAGCAGTAGCAGTAGCAGCAGAGCAGCAGCAGCAGCAGCAGTAGTAGTAGTAGTAGTGTGGTGTGGTGGTGGTAGTATGGTAGTAGTAGTATAATGGTAATGGTAGCAGTAGTAGCGGTAGTAGTGGTGGTAGTGTGTGGTGCGGCGCAGCAGCAGCAGCAGCAGTAGCAGTAGTGGTGAGTAAGTGGTAGTAGTAGTAGTAGTGGTAGTAGTAGTAGTAGCAGCAACAGCAGCGCAGCAGCAGATAGTAGGAGTAGTAGTAGTAGTGTAGTGGTAGTAGTAGTAGTAGTAGTAAGTAGCAGCAGTAGTAGTAGTAGTAGCAGCAGCAGTAGTAATAGTAGTAGTAGTAGTAGCAGTAGCAGTATGATTATGCTGCGCATAAAGATAAGCGGAGCACTACATTAGGTGAACTATGAGTCAACCAGACACAGACCACTGCCCATGAACGGCGTTCATTTGTGGTTTTCCTGTATACATTGTTTGTTTTCTCACCACGTGTTTGTTTTTGCTTTTTTCTTGTACACAGATTGCATGTGTGATGTTTATGAAGACAATCACAATATCTGTTTTAGACCATATTGGAAGAGCCATTGCTGTCTGGTTTCCAGCTCTTTTCAAATGTAATAAAAAAAATACATGGATAGTATGTCTGTCGTATCTTTGAACTGCCAAGGGTTAGGTGATGCTAAAAAGAGACGTGATGTATTCCAATACCTGAAGCAAAAGTCCCACTCAGTTGTTTAAAAATTGTTTTTTACAAGAAACCCACTTTGATAAGAAATTAGAATCTTTTGTTACACCAGAGTGGGGCAACAAGTGTGTTTTTTCTTCCAATAGATCAAACTCCAGAGGTGTGGCAATACTGTTTAATAA
>CM054137.1:38911481-38913981 GCA_028751875.1 Rapana venosa | reverse complement strand
ACTGCAGAGAGAGAGAGAGAGAGAGAGAGAGAGAGAGAGAGAGAGAGAGAGAAGAGAGAGAGAGAGAGAGAGAGAGAGGAGAGAGGAAGGAGAGTTTAAAAAAATTTATTTTATTTATTCTTTTATATCGAGGATAATGGAATAAGCACTCATGTGCTTTTTTACATCCAGTCCCCGTGTGTATGCAGTTTTGTAAATTTTGTCATCTGCTTCCACCGGCACACGATGGCCTACTCTTCCGAAAAGCGGAACAGGATTTAACGTGTGCGCAAGATGTTCTGCATGCGTTCGCACACGGGGCCTCGGTTTTTAGTCTCATCCGAAGGACTTGAGAGTGAGAGAGTGAGAGAAAGAGACAGACACAGAGAGACAGAGAGAGTTTAAATACAAACAAATAGATTTTTAAAAAAATGCATAGGGAATGAAAATGGGGTCATACTTGAAAGAGTTGTGTCCTGGAAATTTGATTAAGAAAATTTCAGGGTATTTTTTGGTTTTAGGAAAATAGAATGAATCAGACCCCTTCTCTCTTAATGTTGATAGTCAAGTCAAGTCAAGTCAAAAAATTTAATCATCCCATGAAGGGCAATTACAATACTGACAGGCGCATTGATACGCATCAAATATATTAAAGACACAAAAGCTATATTTCATATTGGTTTTCAAATAAAATGTCACAAACACACACACACACACCAACACACAACGCGCGCATGCGCACACACACCACACAAAACGCAAACACCCGCACGCAAAGCACACACATCAATTGTGAACACAATTTAAACCCATTGACTAGAAGACATAAAAACTTATTTTTACGCACACATATACGCAGCACGTACACACGCACGTACGTGTGTTTCGAACACCCCACGCACACCCACACCATACACCAATATATGAATTCAATGATTTAAGACCGTTGACTAGAAGACAGACTTATTTCACACACCCACGCACCCCCCCCCCCCCCCCCACACACACACACACATAATTATGTATTGACTACACTCGTAACAATGACAATCAGGCAAGTAATTCAGAGAAATGTAAAAACTAGGTAGTCAACATCATTGTGAATTCAGAATTCGAATGCTTACTGGCACAAAAGAATTCTTTTTCTGTTAGTTTTGCTGATGGGGCACTGAAAACGGCGTTCCGAAGTGCAACATTTGAAATTCTGGAAACAAAGCATGGAAGGATCAGCCAAAATGGCTGTGGCTTTGCGTACAAGCTGCTGATTGCAGAACGACATGAGATCTCTTTGTTCTTTTCCAATTATTTTTGAGCAGATTCTTACAATTCTCTGCAGCCATTCTTGTTTTTTAACACTAAGGTATTGTACCAACAAATGATAGCAAAACTTAGAACACTCTCTATGTAAGACTTGTAAAACAAGAAAGAACTTTTTGTCTAAAAAATGAGTTCAGTTTCCTCAGAAAATACAGACGTTTGTTGTCCGTTTTATTGACAAAGGTCAGTGTTAACGTCCCAGTTTAACTTGTGGTCAAAAACAGTTCCCAGATACTTATAGTTCAAAAACGTTTTCAACCTCTTGATTATGGATAATAATATTCTTAGGAGTATGCCCTGATCTTCTGAAGTCGATAGGCAGGTCTTTAGTTTTAGAAACATTTAGCTCCAGAAAGGCCTCGTCACACCAGTGTACGAACTCGTGAAGGCTGGACCGTGTTCTAAGACTGATCCGGATAAGAGAGATAACAGAGCACTGTCGTCTGCGAACTTTACCAGAAAGGAATTTCCATAGTTGCTTCTGCAATCATCTGTGTATAGAATGTACAGAAGTGGTGAGAGGACGCAACCCTGCGGAGAACCAGTGCAGGTAAATCTAACCGAAGAAGATATTTTGTTGGCCAAAACACCCTGTGGTCTGTTGGTTAAAAATTCAATCAGCCAACGAACAAGTTGATTGTCTACGTCAAATTTTGAAATTATTTTGTTAACCAGAACTTGAGGCTGCATTGTATTGAAAGCTGAACTATTAATGATAATAACAATAATGGATATGTGTATGTATGTATACACTTTTTATACACTTTGGACTACCGCAGCTTAAAGTGCTCTGCGTTAATACTTAACATGCATTGATTAATTGATTTGTGTGTTTCTTTTTGTGTAGTCATTACTTTGACATTTATGTATGTATGTATGTATGTATGTATGTATGTATGTATGTATGTATGTATGTATGTATGTATGTATGTATGTATGTATGTATGTATGTGTATATGTATGTATCTGTCTATCTATCTATCTATCTATCTATCTATCTATCTATCTATCTATCTATCTATCTATCTATCTATCTACCTACCTACCTACCTACCTGTCTGTCTGTCTGTCTGTCTGTCTATCTATCTACCTAATTGTCTGCATGTTTGTCTATTTATATATCTATTTCTTTCTTTATTCATTCGTTTTCCCCTCGTTAGGATGCCGGGAGGGGGCTCTCAGTATAAATAGCATCCCCACCGAT
>CM054137.1:38868981-38906481 GCA_028751875.1 Rapana venosa | reverse complement strand
CATCGGCATCCCCCTGCTGCTGGTGTTCCTGAAGGGGGCCGGCGAGATGCTGCTCAAGGTGTGCGGCAGGTGTCTCCGGCCCTCCTGCCACTGCCTGTCCGTCAGCAAGTGCCGCCACAGGCTGGTGGTCGTCCTGCAGAGTGAGTTCTTGGGGTGGAGAGTTGCTATGGTTGCAGTTTGTGATGGTGTGGTCGTGTTTGTTTTGTTGTTTGTTGTTGTTGTTGTTGTTCGGTGTTGTTCGGTGTGGGTTTGAGGCTAATTTTTTTTTTGCAGAGGAGTTCTTGGGTGGAGAGTTTGTTATGGTTTGCGTTATTTTGGATGATGTGTTGGTTGTTGTGTTGTTCGTTGTTGTTGGTGTTCGGTACAGGCTTTGTGCTGCAGAGTGAGTTCCTCGGTGGAGAGTTGGTATGGTTTGTATGGTTGCATTTGTGGATGATGTGATGGTTGTTTGTTGTTTGTTTGTTGTTGTTCGTAGTTCGGTGTTGTTCGGTGTTGTTCGGATGTGGGTTTGAGGCTTTTTTTTTTGCAGAGTGAGTTCTTGGGTGGAGAGTTGGTATGGTTTGCGTTATTTTGTGGATGATGTGATGGTTGTTTGTTGTTGTTGTTGTTGTTGTTGTTGTTGTTCGGTGCAGGAATGAGGGCTATATTTTTTTGTTGCAGAGTGAGTTCTTGGGTGGAGAGTTTGTATGGTTTGCGTATTTTGTGATGATGTGATGGTTGTTTGTTGTTTGTTGTTGTTGTTCGTTGTTCGTGTTGTTGTTCGGTACAGGTTTGGGGCTAATTTTTTTTGTAGAGTGAGTTCTTGGTGGAGAGTTTGTATGGTTGCATTTTGTGATGATGTGATGGTTGTTTGTTGTTGTGTTCTTTGTTGATGTTGTTCGGTACAAGATTGAAGGCTAATTTTTTTGCAGAGGAGTTCTTGGGTGGAGAGTTTGTATGGTTGCATTTTGTGATGATGTGGTTGTTGTTGTTGTTGTTTTGTTGTTGTTGTAGGTTGTGGTTGTTGTTGAGGTGGTTCTTGGTGGAGGTTTGTAGGGGTTTAATGATTTGTTGTAGAGTTGGTGTTCTTGTGGTGGAAGGTTTGGGTTAATGTTGCGAGAGTTCTTGTGAGAGTTGTATGGTTGTTTGTGATGTTGGTTGTTGTTGTGTTGTGTTGTTGTTGTTCGGTACAGGTTTGGGGGTTAATATTTTGCAGAGTGAGTTCTTGGGTGGAGAGTTTGTATGGTTGCGTTTGTGATGATGTGGTTGTTGTTATTGTTGTTATTTGTTGTTTGTGTTCTTTGTTGTTGTTGTTCGGTACAGGTTTGGGGGTTAATTTGTTTTGCAGAGTGAGTTCTTGGGTAGAGAGTTTGTATGGTTGCGTTTTGTGATGATGTGATGGTTGTTGTTGTTGTTGTTGTGTTCGTTGTTGTTCGGTACAGGATTAGGGCTAATTTTTTGCAGAGTGAGTTCTTGGGTGGAGAGTTTGTATTGGTTTGTATGGTTGTGTTGCGATGATGTGATGGTTGTTGTTTTGTTGTTGTGTTCGTTGTTGTTGTTCGTTGTTCAGTACAGGTTTGAGTGCTGCAGAGTGAGTTCTTGGGTGAGAGTTTGTATGGTTGCATTTTGTGATGATGTGGTTGTTGTTTGTTTTTGTTGTTGTTGTTCTGTTGTTGTCGTTGTTCGGTACAGGTTTGAGGGCTAATTTTTTTTTGCAGAGGGAGTTCTTGGGTGGAGAGTTTGTATGGCTTGTATTTGTGGATGATGTGATGGTTGTTTGTTGTTGTGTTCTTCGTTGTTGTTGTTCGATACAGGATTGAGGGCTAATTTTTGTGCAGAGTGAGTTGTTGGGAGAGTTTTTTTGGTATCGGGGGCTTTTTTTCTTTTAAGACTGTTTTTTGTTGTTGCTTTGATGGTGACTGGTGGTGTTTACCTGCTGTTGATTGGTTGGTTTGTTTATTGTCGGTTGGTTGATCAATTGGTTGGATACTTGTGGTTGGTTGGTTGGTTGGTTAGTTGGTTTGTTTATTGTTGGTTGGTTGGTCAGTTGATTGGTTACTTGTGGTTGGGTGGTTGGTTACTTGGTTTGTTTCATTGTCGATTGGTTGGTTTGTGATGATGTGATGGTTGTTGTTACTTGTGGTTGGTTGGTTGGTTGGCTGTGGATGATTGGCTGGATAAAAAAGGTAAAGGAGTCCCATAACCTATAAGGTCGTAGGGGAGCGAGGCGTCAGAGACCTCACTTCTCTAGGGCCAGTGTATTGAGGGCGGCGCCCATCTCCTCTCCCTCGCTGCTTTACCTTCCCTGACCCTAAAGAGGGCAGGTACCCATTTACAGCTGGGTGAACTGGATGGTTGGTGATTAATAATTGGTTGGTTGGTTGGTTCTTTTATTGCTTGGTTGTAGTTAGTTGAGAGGTTGGCTGTAGGTGTTGGTTGGTTGGTTGGCATGTAGAGTGTGGTGTGTAAGTGATGGATGTTGTTGATGCACGGCACAGACGCTAGGCTTGTGGCTACTCTGCAGAGTGAGTTCTTGGGAGAAGCTTTTTGTGGTTGTGTTTTGTGCATGTGGTGGAGGTAGTTTTATTGTTTGCTTGTTTGGGTGGATGGTTGGTTGGTTGCTTAGTTTGTTGGTTGCTTAGTTTGTTGGTTGGTTGGTTGCTTAGTTTGTTTCTTGGTTGGTTGGCTGGATGGGGTTAGTTGGCTGTGGTGATGATCGCGGTGGTTGGTACGTGCAGGTATGCGTGTGAGCATGTGTACATCACCACGACATAGTATATTTGCCTTTAAACTAGCCTGCATTTTCATGCATCATGTTGGAACAATCCATCTATATCTCTTTTCACTCATCCGTTCGTGTGCGTGTACACGGCGCGTGTTTCAGGTCTGCTGGGTCTGGTTATTCTCTTCATCCTGCCTGTAGCGGTCAATGTACACCACGAAGGATGGTCTATACTGGACGCCATCTACTCGTGCTTCATCACCCTGACCACTATCGGCTTTGGTGACTTCGTAGCTGGAAACCGTGAGTCTCTCAACATTTTCCTGAAGCTAAAAAACAATCTTGTCTTTTCCATTTCTGCTTTATCTTCTGTGACGTTGATGATCGGTGGCCTAGAGGTATCGCACCTGTCTAAGAAAGCGAATAGTTCGGATTTCAAGTGTGTGGTGGTTCGATCGATCCCCGTTTGTACTCGAAACTTTTCACTTTGCCACTGGACCTTGAGTGGTGGTCTGGATGCTAGTCTCTCGGATGAGACGGATAAACTGAGGTCCCGTGTGCAATATTTATTTAGTGCACGTAAAAGAACCTCACGGCAACAAGAGAACTGTCCTTGGAAAAATTATATAGAAAAAAGCTACTCTGTTCGAAAATGAAATACATATGCAGGTGGGAAAAGAAAAAAAATGTGGGTGGCGCTGCTCTTGTGGCGACCCGCTGACCCAGAGAAGAGCAACCAGAACTTCACGCAGAGAAATCTGCTGTGACTTTAAGTGGTTTTCAGTATTATACAATTCAATACAATATAAAACAACACAATTCAATACAAAACAATACAATACAAAACAATACAATTCAATACAAAACAACACAATTCAATACAAAACAACACAAGACAACACAATACAATACAATGCAATACAATACAACATACTACACTACACTATACCATACCACACCACACCACACCACACCAAACCACACTACACTACACTATATATACTACCCAACACGACTCGACACGACCCGACACGACAAGACACTACGCTACACCACACCATACCACACCACACCACACTACACCACACTACACTACACTACCCTACACTACGCTACGCTACGCTACGATACACTACACTACACTACACTACACTACAATACAATGTCTTGTTCCCTCCCGTACGGTCAGATATCTCCACCCCAGCTATACCAAAACTCGTTACATGGCATCCCCAGGGTTAGCAGTCCACAGAAAATACGCGTACAAAATGGAAATCATCATCATCATCTCACACTACAGAACTTCATGTCGGTTACGAGCAAAGGATTAAAGTACATCAACAGGATTAAAGTACATCAACAGGATTAAAGTACATCAACAAGATTAAAGTACATCAACAGGATTAAAGTACATCAACAGGATTAAAGTACATCAACAGGATTAAAGTACATCAACAGAACTTAAGTACATCAACAGGATTAAAGTACATCAACAGATACAAAATAAACCTGTAAATACTTAAAATTAATACATAACATAACTTACCTACACACACAATATAATATTCTATCTACTATCTGTCTACTCTACCCATCATACCCCAACCTCACCACCCACCTATCATCTATCTCCTCTATACTTATCTTTATCTACCCTATCTATCTATCTATCTAACTACAAAAACCCCCACCTCACCCACCACCTCCCCACCTCCATCACCACTCTATCAAACAACCCCCCCTCTCTCCTCCACCCCTCCTCCTACTCCTCTACTCTCCTCCCAAAATCTCTCTCTCTCCACCCATTACATTATCTCCAATCATCACCACACCACCACCACACCCCACCACCACCACCACCACCCACCACCACCACCACCCCCACTACCCCAACCCAACTACTCTACCACCACCCCCCACCAACCACCACCACCAACCACCACTACACTCTACACCTCTACCTACTAACCAAACCAAACAACCACCCCACCCCCACTACTACTCCTCACCCCGCTACATGCTGCCAACTACTACTACTACCACCACAACCACCACACCCACCCCCCACCACCCCACCATTTACTACCAACATCAACCATTCTCCTCTTCTACCACCACCACATTAACAACCCCTACCACACCCCACCTTTACCCCACACCTCCCACCACCCATCACCACCACCACCTCCTCACCACCAAATACCCCACACCCACCTTCCTCTCTTACTCCCCTCCTACTTTATCCATCAACTCCTCTCCTCCTCCCCTCCTACCCTCCTCCTCCTCCTACCACAACCCCCACCACCCCCTCCCACGCCACCACCACCCCCTACCACACCCCTCCTCCTCCTCCCACCCTACCCCACCTACTCCTCCTCTACCCTCCTCCTCCTACCCTTCTAATCCTCAGCCGTGTGCGGCGGACCGGGAGCCCTTTTGGAGCAGAGCTCGGGGATGCTGGCTTACCGCCTGGCAACCTGCTGTGGAACCTGGTGGGGCTGGCTACATCTCCAGCTCATCACCGCCATCAGAACTACTGTCAGCAAGACGCACGGCGTCAAGGGGGCAGGCCAAGGGAGATGCGGGTGGGGTAGGGGAGGTGGGGGAGGGGGGTGGGTGGGGGGGAGAGGTGGTGGGGTGGGGAGGGGGGGGAGGGGTGGGGGGGGTGTGGGTGTGGGGGGGGGGGGTTGGGGGGGGGTGAGGGTGGTGTGGGTGGGGGGGTTGGGGGGGGTTTTGGTGTGGGGGGTTTGGGTGGTGTGGGGGGGGGGGGGGGCTGTGGGGGTGTGGTGGTGGGTTTGGTGGGTGTGGGGGGTTGTGGTGTGGGTGGGGTGGTGGGTGGGTGGGGTGTTTGTGGTGTGGGTTGGTGGGTTGGGGTTGGTGGGTTGGGGGGTGGTGGGGGTGGGGTGGTTGTGGTGGTGGTGGGGGGGGGGGGTGGGTGTGGTGGGGGTGGGTGTGGTGTTGGGGGGGTGGGTGGTTGTGGGGTGTGGTGGGTTGGTGTGGGGTGGTGGTGGGTGGTGGGGTAGGTGGTGTGTGGGGGTGGGGGGGGTTGGTTGGGGGGGGGTTGGGGTGGGGGGGTTGTGTGGTGGGTGGGTGTGGTGGTGTGTGGTTGGGTTGGTGGGGGGTGAGGTGGTGGGTGGTGGTGTTGGGGTGGGTGGTGGTGGGTTGGGTGGTGGTGTGGTGGTGGGGGGTTTGAGGGGGTGGTGGGGTGAGGGGGTGGGGGGTGGGTGTGAGGAGGTGGTTGTGAGTTGTGGGGTGGTGGTGAGGGGTGGGGTGAGTGGGGGTGTGGTTTTGGGGTGGGGTGGGTGGTGGGGTTGGGTTGGTTGGTGTGGTGGTGGTGGGTGGGGTGGTGGTGGGGTGAGGTGGTGGTTTGTGTGTGAGGGATGGTGGTGGTGGGGGGTTGTGGTGGTGGTGGTGAGGGTGGGGTGAGGTGGGAGGCTGGAAGGGGAAAGTGAGGTGTGGGGGAAGGAGGTAGGTTAAGGTGTGGGTGAGGTGAAGTGTGCTAGGTGGAGGGGAGGGTGTGGAGGTAGCGGGAGGGGTAGGTGGTGACTGTGGTGGTAATTGTAGTGGTAGTAGTGGTGGGGGTGGCTTATATTTCATTGGCTTATCATTGTATCTGTTGTTTTGTTCCATGAATTATTTGATGGATGGGCGAGTAGGTGGGTGGGTCGATGGATGAAAGGATGAATGGATAGATAGATAGATGTATAGACGGACGAACGGACGGACCGACGAATGAATGGATGGATGGGTGTTTGTGTGGTTGGATGAATGGAAGAGTAGATGGATAGATAGAAATATAGACAGACGGACCGGGATGGATGGATGGATGGATGGATGGGTGGGTGTTTGGGTGGATGGGTGGACGGACAGATTGACGCATAGACAAAACGATAGATCGACCTAACTAGCTGACAGACACATCGATTAACCAAATCGATACCTCACAACACCAACGGATAAACACACACAAGATAAAAGTTTGCTAAATCAATGTCCTCCCCCCTCCTCCCCCTCCCCCTCCCCACCATCCCCGCCCCCCCCCCCCCCTCCCAATACAAAAACTCCGGCGATGCGTGAGCAGGAGGCTGGAGTGCGAGGTGTCGACCTGCAGCATTTCCACCCAGACAGACACCGGGTCCATCTCCTCCACCCTGTCCTCCTCCCTCTCCCCCACCCACAACCCCAACCTGGCCGGCACCGTGGCCACAGACCTGCAGGTACGTCTGCTCGCCTTTTTCCCCGTGCCAGACAAAGCAGAACCAGAAACAGCAGCAGCAGCAGCAGCAGCAGCAACCTCGGCCACCTCCTCCTCCTCTTCCTCCTCCTCCTCTGCAGGCGCCCGAATCCCCGCTCCCTCAGCGTCAGTG
Organism: Rapana venosa; assembly: GCA_028751875.1. Taxonomy (NCBI): domain Eukaryota; kingdom Metazoa; phylum Mollusca; class Gastropoda; order Neogastropoda; family Muricidae; genus Rapana; species Rapana venosa. Next base: position 38,899,413 of record CM054137.1, on the reverse strand, counting down.
AGAGAGTCTCCGACCTCAGACACTGATCCCCCATCAGACAGCGATCCATCATCAGAGGTGAAAGACCCTTCAGGAGTAGTGACAAGCTGGAAGACTAACGGGGGCACAGCTCACAGCAACAAGAGGCCAAAGAAGGTGAACGTATCCACGATCACGCGCTCCAACGGATTTGCTCAAACATAAAACGTAAAACGAAACAAAACAAAGTGTTGGAAGTTAATTAACATGGAAGTGTGTGTGTGTACAGTTGATTGGATTCAGAATTCTTATTGTGCCATGTCTTGGTAGAGTCGCGGTTTGGTGCTGATGCTTTGCTCGTTCAGGAGCTAAATAATATTGCGTGACGGTCTGGGTGTGACAGGCAAGTTGTGGTGCATGCTCAGTTCTGCGAGGCTGAGGATTCGTGGTTGCCAGTCCAGACCCGTTGTTGACTAGTTTGATTCGTCTTGAAGTCAACTTTTTATCTTCAGTTTGGTAGCAGGGGTGGGTGGTCGCGCTGTCGGTAAAAGATGTAGGATGATAATGAGGGTGTGGTGAGCAAAATAGTATTAAGAAGCAACAACAAAGGTATAAACTGTTAAAAAAGACTGGATGTTGTAGTGTTAAAAAGCTGACCCAAATTTAAAGATATAAACTGTTAAAAAGATGGATGTTGTAGTGTTAAAAAATCTGACCCAAAGTTAAAGATATAAATTGTTAAAAAAAGACTGGATGTTGAAGTGTTAAAAATCTTACCCAAATTTAAAGATATAAACTGTTAAAAAAGATGGATGTTGTAGTGTTAAAAATCTGACCCAAATTTAAAGATGTAAACTGTTAAAGAAGACGGATGTTGTAGTGTTAAAAATCTGACCCAAATTTAAAGATATAAACTGTTAAAATAGACGGATGTAGTACTGTTAAAAATCTGACCCAAATTTAAAGATATAAACTGTTAAAAAAAAGACGAATGTTGTAGTGTTAAAAATCTTACCCAAATTTAAAGGTATAAGTTGTTCAAAAAGACCGAAATTGAGGGATCTGCTGCCTATGCAGAGAAAGAACAAAAAACCCTCGACACTTCCATGGGGCAGAACAAGAAGCTAAAGACCTGCAATACCCCTGTTTTCTCCCCGTCCGCGGGAAAAAAAAGTGGACACTGTTAAAAAACCCACTGTAGAGCTCATGCATGTAGTGGTTTTTTCCCTGAAGAGAAAAAAAATGTGCACATAAAAAAATACCTTTTTTTCTCTCACTTAAGCACATGACGATACTAGGAACGAGGCAGCCTCTTAACCTGATTGTAGGTGGATTGAACACAGGCCGAAAACAGGCAATGAAAAATGATAAGATGACGTTTTGGGTCAGGTACCCTTTCCCCAACAATGTAATTGGAAAAGAGGGAAGTGCTCGGTGGGGGAAGGTAGGGGGGGGGGGGGGGGGGGGTAATTAGCAGAGTGGATCAGGCCTCAAGCAGTCTGTTAGTTTACTGCTCTCTGGAGATGATCCCCTAAGGGTACCCACTCCCTAATGGCCCCCTCCCGCTTTGCTACACGTTTGGTAAGGCATTAAAGCTTTGAAGTTCCCTTCCAAGGAAAGACCAAGAGATGAGAGAGAGAGAGAGAGAGAGAGAGAAGAGAGGAGAGAGAGAGAGTGAAGAAGAAAAGGACGAGAGAAAGCAGAGAGAGAGAGAGAGAGAGTACTAAAATAGAAACACCTAGTATGAGAACATTAAAAAAATTCATTTCTGTAGATAAATGAGAAGCTTTATTGACCAGCTGTTTTTGCTGACATCTGGATAAATAACTGTTTGTCTGAAAGAAAAACCCAAACATGTGCTTCTATTAAAAATTCAAGACAAAAAACAACGGAAAAAAGTTATTTTTTTCTCAGTTTGATAACAATACTCAACAAGAAATGGACCGAACAAAATGAATCACACGTGGGTGCTTATAATTCCTTACGTTTGAATGACTATCGCGAAAACGTTTGATCAGATTTGTTTCTGTAAGAGACCGGGAAAACAGCCTAAAGTATCAAGATCACCCTTTTCTAGTTCTGTGAGCCGAGAAACTCTCTTGAGAAACTTGGATCAGTGACATGCGCTTGTTCCACTGGTTTGTGTTTGTGCCATGTACAAAATGTTGTCTGCTAACTCCTTGACAAATGTATGGATGTGGAACTGTGTAGTCCCAATGAACAAAAACTGTTTTCTGCCTTCTTCAGTATTTTGCCCTATGTTGAGTAACATGTGCGTACCTTGAAACGTTGTCAGGGAAAATTAATATTACCTCTGTGATCCCGAAAAACTGGTTGTTCACATCATATTATTACCTGCGTGTGGACAATAAAACTCAAAATGCCTTTTCTCGTTTTTGACATTTTCTTCTTTCTACTTTTTCTTTAATTTTCTGATTTTTTTCTGTTCTTATTCTCTTAGTCTCCCTCTGAGTTACGGATAAACTGGAGATGAAGTCCAGTTAAACCAATGTACTTAAGTATTTGTTTGAGAATGATCTTGATCGTGTGATGAAGTCTCTGTTGTTGTTGTTGTTGTGGCAGTGGTTGCTTCGAGTGTTTAGTCGTTTCTTTGCTTATGTTTGGACTTATCTATGTATTTGTTGTTTATTGATGGGGTTATGTATAAAAGAAATCAAGTATTTTATCCTAGTGCATCTAATCACTTCTTTATTTGCACATCAAATTCCAAGAAAACGAAATACGCACATGGATCTGCTGTTCTTATATTGTGCTATCAAAGTGACCTTAATTTGTTTTTCATTCTATAAACCCAAGATGACTTTGTGAAAATTGAAGCCTAAACGTTGTGTAGAATTGTTATACGAACAATTGCTGCATTATTTTAATGCCAGTAACAATAACAATAAAAACACCTACCCCTCATTCATGATTTTGTTCAAATCCTTGCTACGAACAAGGACAGCATCCACGTACAAGGCGGATTGATGAAGATTGCTTGAATTATCTCCCTTCAATGTGGAGAGATTTATTTCCCTTCTATTTATGACCGACATTGTTGGCGTGCGTCATATGTTTTGTTGATGATGAATTCTCTTTTCTGTTTTTTTTTTTTATGGTTAGTTTATTTTTTTTTGGGAGGGGTTTGGGTTTTTTTTTCTTTGGGGGGGGGGGAGGGGGATACACTGCAGACATGAACAATGTGTATGTTATTCTGAAAATATGTTTTGTGTGGACATGTCATGTATGTTACATTGATGATTATTCAATTTACCGAGTTGCTACGCATAGATGCCAATGTGTCTCTAATTACATTCCTCCCGGCAAAGCTGAAATCTGAAGTTTGAAAGGCTCCTCAGTAACACACAAAATAAAATCCATCAGATTGCATATTCCTTATGGGGCAGCCCAATTTCGGTATCTGTCGAATAAGGGTATGTATGCCATTGACTGAGTTATGAGGGGCCACTGACATTTCAGCCTTGCTCATTCTGGTGAAATCTCCTTTTGTCTTTCATGACTGATACCGTGTTATGCTGTGGTGAGATTTGTTTTGTCTTGTTTTGTTTGTTTGTTTCTTTGTTATGGTTTTGGGGTTGGTTGGTTGGCTGGTTGTTTTGGCTGGCTGGTTGGTTATTGTTGTTGTTGTGGTGTTGGTGGTGGTGGTGTTTTGGTTTGAATTTTGTGGGGTTGTTTTTGTTTAGATGAGTCATTATTTTTCATTGACATAAATAACCACCTATTTTTCTTCCCTAAAATGTGTCATTTTAATGTCGTTTTTCAAAAGGAAATAAACAAAGCTTGGAAAACAAAACGATTGGAGCACAGTTTAAACCTACAATGCCCAATATGCTTCACAGCACTGAAACCAACCAACCCGCCAACCAGCCAACCCGCCAACCAACCAACCAACCACCCAACCAACCAAGCAACCAACCAACCAGAGACAAAAACAAAAGGCAAAAAATTATGAAGAACAAAATTTGGGGGGTCTGTTTTCGGCTTTCAACCAGGATCAGTAATTCAACCCATTTTCCCTTAGTGGGCGAAGCTAGGTCATGAAAACGGGGATGTATGACTGCTTTTACTGACTCGTAGTACAGAACGGGATGGTGACGGGATAGCTCAGTGGTCAGAGCACTCGCTCTCCCCCAGCTAAGATAAAGCAGCTTTGAGCTCAGTTACCTCATGGATGGGTGACCGTTCATATGTCTTGGTTTCAGTACAGTCACCACCCCAGTTCACCCAGCTGTAAAATTAATGGGCACCTGCCCTCTTTGGGGACAGAAAAGGGTAAAGCAGCGAGGGAGAGGAGGTGGGGGCCGCCCTCAAGATGCTGGCTCCTGGAGAAGCTGAGGTCTCTGACACCTTGCTCCTCAGTGACTGCATAGGTTATGGGAACACCTTTACCTCATATATAGCGCGGTAACTTTCCAATCAATCCACCAATGGACATCTGAAGCCGGGGGAAAAGCAACTCTTCTGGAATTTTTTAAAATACAGTTTTGATAAAATGACAGTTATGTCAAACATGTTGATTTTTTTCTCGGAAGACTGACAATTTTTAAAAAATATGACGGCTTAATGTGGAAGAGATATAACTACTTCTAAAATATCGAAGTTATTTTTTTTCTGTAACATCTTTTCCAAAAGCAAATCCATACTTTTTTGTCGGTTGTTTTTTCATAGTTTTCCCTTTTTCCTTGTCAATACTACCTTTTCTTTCTATCTTCTGTTGTCTTTTTTTTTAAACACCCACAGTTGTAATATTCATAAATGAAAGACGAAAATTTTTATTGCACTTAATTAACTGACATATATCAAATAAGTTTTTGTGTATATGTATAATTGTTTGTGTGTGTGTGGGTTGTGTGTGTGTGTGTTGTGTTTTGGTTTGTTGTGTTTGTGTTTGTGTTGTGTGTGTGTGTTGTGTGTGCGGCTTGTGTGCGTACTCTGCGGCGTACCCCTTTTTTCACCCCCTTGTATTGAAACTGATAACACAGGTCAGAAAAATCATTGACCATCGATTTTCAACTTTGCCTGTCCCCTTACCTTCTTGCGATAAGTTTTTTCTCTCTATCTTTTTTCTTTTTATTTTCTTCGTTGTGTCGGCTTATTTTTTTTTTATAATTTGAACTAAAACTTATCTTAAAAGCCATGTAGAAATATCATCTATGGAATCTTCTCACGTTTCTCAGTAACTTCTCTCCAAAAAAACCCAACAACAAATGCGTTCATTTTTTAATTTTCGCTCCTTGCTTTTTCTTTACATTATGGTTTTGTCTTTTCTGCTGATGCTTATCTTAAAAGGCAAGGAGCAAAAAAAAAAAAATCGATGCAAAAAAAACTGGACGTGTTTTTGTCAGCAGCACTGAAAGCGCACCTGCGGCAGAGCTAGATAGAAGAGATAGCAGACGAGCGGTGTTGGGGGAAGGAGGTGGGCAGGAGGAGGGAAAAACTAGTAATTTTCCAGAAAAAGTTATTATGATAAAGCCTCTGTCTTTATGTCTCGTGTGTTTCTGTCTCTGTATTTCTGTTTGTCTAACTGTTTGTCTGTCTCTCGGTCGGTTGGTTGGTACGTCTGTCTGTCTGTCTGTCGGTCGGTCGGTCTGTGTGTCTGTTCTGTCTGTCTGACTGTCTGTCGGTCTGTGTGTCTATCTGTTGGTCGGTCGATTGGTCTGTCTGTCTGTTTGTCTGCCTGCCTGCCTGTCTGTTTGTATGTCTGTCTGTCTGTCTATCTGGTTGTCGGTTGGTCTGTCTGTCTCTTTCTCTCGATCTCTCACACTCCCACCGGTACCCGCCCCACACACAAAACAAACACAAAAACACCCAAACACACACACACACACACAACCAACCGCGCGCGCGGCGCAGGAAGACATACACAGAGGCACAAAGCACCAAAAAGGCCCAAAAAAGAGAAGAGAGAGACAGAGACACAGAGAGAGAGAGAGAGAGAGAGGAGAGAGAGAGAGAGGGCGTGCAAAAAGGACGATAGAAAGAAATAAAAGGGGGAGGAAGAGGGGGTGTGGCGGAGAAGAATTCAAAGAAAACTTCAGGAATTCAAAGAATTAAAGAAGAAGAAAGCAAAAGAAGAAAAAAGCAAAAGGAGAAGGCGGAGGACAAGGAGGAGGAAAAAAGGAGAGGAGAAGAAAAAGAATTTGAAGAAGAAAAAGAAATCTGGGAAAAAGAAAAAAGAAATCTTGAAAAAGAAAAAGAAATCTGAAGAAGAAGAATTGCGAAGAAAGAAGAAAGAGTGCGACGAAGAGTTAGAAGAACAGAAATTCTGAAGTGGAAGAATCCTAAAGAAGAAGAATTCTAAAGAGGAAGAAGAAGAAGAAGAAGAATTCTAAAGAAGAAGAAGAAGAGCGGCTCTGTCCATCAATCATCCCTTCTGTGCTCACCTCCTCCTCCACAGCAGTCCTTGGCTTCAGAAACGTTTGACAGGATTATGCTGGCGTTGGCCCTCCCTTTATCACCTGCAATATTTTCCCTGAAAAAAATGTAGCACGCTTAAGTGTAAAGGATGGAGATTTATGTCCAACTGAAAGCGTTATCATCAACACGTTTACGTGCCTGTTAGCTTAAAAGCACACAGACACAGACGCATGTGTGTGCACGTGCATATGCACGCATGCACGCACGCACGCACGTACACATACACGAACCACATGACACACGAACATAATTATGCGCGCATAAACACACACACAGACTCACAGACACAGACACTTTCTCTCTATCTCTCAATCACGCACAGACACACACACAGACACACAACCACACAACCAAAACCCACAACACACAACACCACACAACCACCACACCACACACACAACACACACACACACACAAAACACACAACCACACAAAACACACACATCTTGTCTGCGTTGGAATTAATCCAGGTAGATAAAACGGACAATAAATTTCCTGCTAACAACCGATCTCGCTAAATGATCAAAGGGAGCTAATCAGATTACGTATCACATAAGACAGAGAAGAAGAAAAAAACCCCACATCAAATAAGACACTCTCTATCCCCATTAAGCTTTGTTTCATCAGGTATTTAAAACATGACATTAAATTATAAGGAAACAATGAAAAGATGGAAAACAAAGAATAAAATGAATATGAAAGAATGGGGAAAAGGAAGTATGATGAAAGGGAGAGAAACAAACAAACAAACAAATAAAACAAACAATAAATCTTTCTCTGTGTGTCTCTATCTCTCTCTGTCTGTCTCTCTGTGTCTGTCTGTCTCTGTCTCTGCTGTCTGTCTGTCTCTATCTGTTTGGTCTGTCAGTCACTTTCTGTCTGTCTCTATCACACACACACACACACACACGCACGCACGCACGCCGCACGCACGCACGCACGCACGCACGCACGCACGCACGCACGCACGCGCATTGCTTCTTGAATAACTAGGATCAAATACAATAATGTCCTCTGCAAACTGTCTTTCCCCTACTTGTCTTGGCCAAAGAATATCTAATTTAAAAAATCAAGTTTTTGAACATTATGAACTGGTATCCGAAGGGGGTGGGGGGATGATGCTCTGATTTAAAATCAGCCTCAGTACCTTTTGTTTCTGCATTCTTCCTTTTCTTCCTGTCATTCCTTTCTTGTACATTTTCTGCCTTCTCGGTCCACTCCCCCTACCCCCCACTCCCCACCAGGAAAGACTTAAAAGATTACAGTTCTCTCTTCCATGCCGAAGTCGTGTGCACTAGGGCTGACTCGTCAGTCGCTTAACTGCAGCGCTACGCAATTTGGCTCATAACAGAATACAGTAGTTACTGTCTGAGCGTTCGAAGAAGACGAAGAAGGAGGAGGAGGAGGAAGAAGAGAAGGAGAAGAAGAATTCTGAGAAAAATCTGAAGAATTCTGAAGAAGACGAAGAAGACAAAGAAGATGATGATGATGATCAAGTACACAAGAATTCTGAAGAAGACGACGAAGAAGAAGAAGAAGAAGAAGAAGAAGAAGAAGATGAAGATGATGATGATGATCAAGTACTTGCATCCTAGAGGTGGGAAAAAAATGATGGCATAAATTAATCTATCAGCCTCAGATCTTTCACAAGAATCCCTTGGCTTTGAGTAGTTTTGAGATAAGGGAGGGGTGGGGGGATAATTTGTGTCCCATTTATCAGCCACGTTCCCAACAGGACTATTGGATAAGCCGCCACAGAGCGCGCGAAGCTCAGGTGTTGGCATTGTTTTAGGAGGGTTAAAAAGCCTGGCTACACTGGGGTTTTTTTGAGGACAGTGATAATGTTGGTATTGTTCTCAGAAACAGATGGTGAAGGCACTAACACGTTGTTGGGTGATAAATTAGTGGGTTCTCTTTTTCATTATTTGGGAATGGATCAACTTTTAGGAACATAGACGCAGACAGATATTAGGCAGACAGACAAACAGACAGACAGACATACACATACATACATACATGCACGCGCACCTCCCCCTCCTCCCTCCCCACACGCTTCTATCTATTTCAAGTTACCTAAAAAGTAATAGAAAATAAATAGATAAAGAAAGAAACAAACAAAAGCAAAAACCAGAAAGGTCCCAATAGGAGAGAAATATAAAAATACAGTGATCCTAATCCAATGTCAGAACCAAATATCAACCTTCTCAAGTTCAGGTGAAAACTAAGAAGTGAAACCGCAACAGATAAGATAAATCATTATTGTACTACTTTGTATCATGTTGTATCGTTTTGTATTGCACTGTATTGCGTATCAGTTTCAGTCACAGCAGATTTCTCTCTGCGTGAACTAGGGCTGCTCTTCCTTGCGAGAGCTTGTGGCTACAAGAGGAGCGCCGCCCATAACACACACACACACACGCACACATTAAAGAAATGACTACAAGCAGAGAATGACAGATCTGACAATGCTATAGATCAATATCAGTCTTCTCAGAACTCCTGGACAAAATCCTGGCCATGACTGCACACTTTAGAGATAAGGACCACATTCTTCCATCATTTATCAGCCAAATGGTCCAACAGAAATATTGGATAAAAGCACAGAGCACGTAACAAACGTTTGGGTGTTTTGCCTTGTTTGAAAGTTTCCAGCTTAACTGATTTTTTTTTTTACAATGATAATCGACAATCGTGTTAAAAACCGGATGGTGAGCGAATATATGTGCGTTGTTGGGTGAGAAATTAATAGTTTTGTTTTTTTAATCGAAAAACTTTGCACAAATAGAAACACAAATATAAACAGACATAAACAGAGACAAACAAAGAAAGATAACACACACGCATGCGTGCGCGCGCGCACACACACACACAACATACGCACGCACCTAGAGAACGAGCGAGAGAGTGAGAGAAAGAGTGGGGTGGAGTAAATAGCTAGACGGAGAGACAGACACACTGACAGACAGACACACACACACACACACACACACGCGCGCGCGCGCGCACACACACACACACACACAGATGTAGAAGACCCAAAATATTAGTCTCATTTCCATGGTGAGGTTAGATGCTGTGGATAAAAGGATAAACAAACCAGTGCTAATGGTAACAGGCCTTCCTTTTTCTTTTATCTGATTGGTTTGCTCCCCTGACAACATAAGTGTGGGAATTTCTTTGCGTCAAAACTTTTATATATATATATATATAATATATATAATATATATAAATAATATATTGGGTAGGTGAATATCATATATATTATAAGATTATTTACCCCCCCCCCCCCCCCACCCCTGAGAAAGGTTTGCATGAATTCAATCCGGTCTCTTGCGTGGCGGATACTTTGTTGTTATTCAAAATTGTTATTTGACATTTTCCCTCTAATTTAGATCGTCTATTTCGTGTCACACATAAGGCAATTGAAAAAAACCCAACCAAGTGAATTGAATGAGCTGTGACATTTATCATAGTGTCCTATAGCCTGTTCATTATCGTGTCTCAAAACATAGATATATAATATTTTTGCTTGGGAGCTAAAATTGTTTGGAAGCAAAGTGGTTAGTTTGACTAGATTTGAGAAAAAAAGGAAGAAAAAGGAAAGAATCCGCAGGCCCAGCTTTGTACTACCAAACATTTTTTTTCTTTTCTTCTTGATACACTTGGATTCAAGGGCCTGTTGAGTTAAACCCGTAAAAATAAACCCTAATTAAAAAAATGTAACGTGGGAAGACCTATTCTTTTATGATTAAAAAAAGAATATCTTGATAATTAAAACCCCTTTTCTGGTGAAGATGATGGTTTGTATCTTTCACGATACAGTTCCATACAAAGGACCTAGCCTTGGCGCCATGTTTATGAAAAAGCCTCATGAAGCATGGGTGTTGCTAGCCACTTTCTTCCATTTGATATGCGGACTATCTCAATCCTCATGGACATTCTGTTTCCTATGTTGTGGCTGACAGAATAGGTCATCTTTGTTTCTGTATCTGCTTTTTTTCTTTTTGTACTTTCCCCCACTCCACCCTTTTGTAAGACTGTGTTTTTCTTAAACCGTAATGGGACCTTTAGAAAGTGTAAGTTGTAGTGTAGTCATTTTTCTGCACAACCTTTTGTTTTTATTGAATGATATGCATTTAAGTGTTAGGTCTATATAAAGAGAAACCTGTCTGGATATAAAAAACAATATTCTGGTGTGTGATTTTTGTATAGAGAAAACTGAAAGAACATAAAAAGTTAAAGAAGCAATGTTGTTAAATTTAATCTAAAACAATATCAGCTCTTTGCTTTCTAATTGTTGTAAAAGATGATATTTCACTGTAAAAGAAGATATTTACACCCTCTCACCTCACCTTCACATATCCGTAGACCGTGGGAGCACCACTGAAGATTTTGAAACCAGCTTCCTCCACTCGCCGCGGTCCTCCGGTTTTCGTAGCAAATCGTTCCACCATACCTGAAAAAGGTTTGACCCTCCTTGCCCTAGGCACCAATATAGCAGAGCTACTCAATTCAAATGCTGTATTATCTCACAAAAAAATGTTTTCAAGCAAGGCACATGGTTTGCGGAATCTTTAAGTCAGTATGTTCCAGCCATTAATATACTGTCGGCTGGGGTAAAGAGATTCAAACCCTAACAAAGGCCTAGTTATTCCCTTTGGAAGGAATGGGCATGGCAGCTCACTGTCAATCAGTCGGTCATTCAGCCAACCCGTCGCCAGATAGTCAATCACAAACCAATCAGCCAGCCAACAAATCAGCAACCAATCAGCCACCAAATCAACCAATCACAGCAATCAATCAGCCCTCAAGAAAATCAGCTAGCCAACCAAACGTCAGTCAGTCTTCCCCGCCAAACAATCAAATCAACCAACAGCCAGCTGCCAGTCGTCAGTCAGCAATCTTGTCAGTCCTCTAGTCAGTCAGTCGCCAGCCAGCCCTCATCCAAATGGGTAAAAAAGCTATAGCAGTATTGACTTTCCTACTCTATGTGGATGGTGGTGATAAAACAGCGCATGTAAGCTAATGTGGGTGGGAACCCCCCAGTTTACATCCCAGCTTCAGTCTGAGGGCAGCAACGCCATTAGGATGCCCTTGGGTAAAACGATAGGGCAATGTTGTGACACGTGAGTTATGCCAGTTTTGCTTATCTTACAAACTGTCAATCGGAATAACGTTTCCTGAAAATGTGTGTGTGTGTGTCAATGAGTGTGTTGCGTTTTTGTTGTTTGTGTAAATTTTGTGTGTCAATGAGTGTGTTGCGTTGTGTTGTGTAAATGGTTTTCAGTGATGTGTGTGTGTGGTGTGTGTGTGGTGTGCCTTTTCAATTGTGTGTGTTTTGCACGTGTGAGTGTGTTGTGGTTTAGTGTGTTATGGAGGAGGGAGGGAGAGAGAGAGAAGAGAGAGAGAAGAGAGGAGGAGAGGAGAGAGAGAGAGAGAGAAGAGAGAGAAACAAACGAACTTACAAAAAACAAAGAAGAAAGAAGAAAAAAGAAAGAAAGAAAAAACCCGAAAGAATGAAAGAGAGAAAAGAAATAAAGAAAGAAAGAAAACCCAATGAGATTGAGAAATGTCGTGATTCTGACAAAATAATGTCATTTAGCCAAGGAAGAAGAAAAAAAAATTACAGAAGGGAAATAAGACATGGGTTGGATGAAGGGGGAGGGAGGAGGAGAGAGGTGTTGTGTGGTGAGTGTTGGGGGGGGGGGGTTACAAAGAAGGAGAAAGGATTAGGGAGGGAAAGGGAGGATAAGAGGGTCAGAGAAGAGAGGATAGAGAGAAGCAAAGTTTTTTGGGGCGCTAACTCACTGACAGACAGACAATCAAAGAGAGACTGACAGAGAGAGAGAGACAGACACATACACAAACAGACACCACCAACACCAGCACTATCACCCACACCACCACCACACCAATATACTACCACACAGACAGACAGGAAGAAAACACACACACACCCCACACCCCCAACTACTATACTACGACGAAACGACACAACTACTACCCCACACGAACAGCAGACAAACAGACACACCACCACCACCACCACCCTCACATCATTTCTCTCCCCCTCACACCAACACCACAGGGACACACACACCAACACACACACACACACCACACGCAACCACAACAACCCCCAAACCCTCTAAAAGAAAAGACATGATCTGTTTAATATCATTGTCATTGATTTATACACCAGAGTCATCATTAAATTTAAAGACTTGTACATCATTAACATTTTTTCCGGTTAAGAGAATGCCATTTTTTAACAATCTTTTTTCTTTTAATTAGAAAAGAATTTTCTGTCTTAAAGCGAGTTCTCATTTAAACACCGTGTACAGACATTTTAAGAAATGGTCAATAATTATTATCATCATATCCCGTATAATAAAATTGCCTCGTCTTTCTGTTCACGTCCGCCCGTTAAATTTTGGTGTGATGAAAATTTCTCCTACTGTAACCCTGGGGAATAAAGATTGTCAAAACAACAATCAATCAATCAATCAACAAATATCTGTGTGTCTAAAACATTATACTGTCTGTCTTTCGTCTCTGTCTTCGTCTGTATGTCTCTTAAATCCTCAACCCCGCCAATCTCTATTTAGTTTGATCTGTCAAGAACAAAAAGAAAAGAACTCATAAAATTTTTCAAAATTATGTTGCACTAAAAAATTTGTGAAAACAAACACGATTGTGTGGTGTGTGTGTGGGGTGTGGTGTGTGTGTGGTTGTGTGTGTGTGTGTTGTGTGGTGCGTGTGCGTGGTTGGTGTGTGTGGTGTGTGTGTGTTGTGGTGAGTGTGGTGTGTGTGTGGGTGTTGGGTGTGGTGTGTGTGTGTGTGTGTGTGTGTTGGGGTGTGTGTGGGTGGTGTGTGGTGTGTGGTGTTTGTGGTGTTGTGGTGTGGAGTGTGGGTTGTGGTGTAGTGGTGTTGTGGTGGTGGGTGTGGGGTTTTGGTGGGTGGTGTGTGTGTGTGTGTGTGTGTGTGTGGTGGTTTGTATCTTTGTGGTGCTTGCATACATGAGTTTAAGTGCACGTGCATTTGTGCGTACATATACGCGTATCTGCGTTTGTGCACTTATAGTACAAAGACAACTTCCAGATGTTGTTCTTATTTCAATTCAAGAATAATACGTACACATACATCAACATAAGTTTTTAAAAAGAACAGATAAACGAAAACCAAAGGTATGAATTTTTAAGACAAAAAAAAAATTAATAACAAACAAAAAAGAGCAAACATTGCGGGTCGGCAGTTTCCCTTCCTAAACAAAACAATTGCAAACAGTAAACAGCCCCCCACCACCCCTCACCACCCCATAGCCCCCCCCCCCCCCCCCTTATCTACAACCGTCACCAAAGCGTAGTAATCATACAACTTTTCCTATTCCAAAATAGATTGTTGTCCAAAATTGGGAGACATGAGAAAAAAAGCTTATGCATAAAACAGAACATTGTTGTTGTGGTTTTTTTTTTTTTGGGGGGGGGGAAGAAAAAAGACTTGGGATTGGATAATAATTGGAAAGGGGGGGGGGGGGGGGAGGGGGAGGGGTTAGAGGGGTAGGGGGGGGAGAGGATTGGTGGAGGATGTGGCGTTTATGATGTGAACACATTATAGGCAATTCAGCATATACATTTTTATACAAGTGGAATGTTATCAAAATATTATTATGTACATGGCTTTACCCAATCATGGTATAACACTTCGTTTCCATAACAATGTCACAATTATCAAAATAACAAAACGCTACCATGAGTTCCCATCCTTCTAAAAAAAGGAAAAAATTAAAAAGAAAGAAAAATGTAAAATTTCAATAAATCACATTTTTTTTAGGCGTAACCGGTCATTTTCAAATTACAAATTTAGGCCTGTGAAAAAAAAAATATCAAAAGTTTAGTTGTAAAACATCAAACTGTTTTTATCTATGAAACAAAAGTCTGTCATTATTTCTAATTTGCAGATATATATATATATATATATATATATATATATATATATATATATATATATATATATATATATATATGTTGTTAAAACTTTGTGACTGATACATGAAAATAAGCATCAAAATACAAATTGTTTGTACGCGTTCAGGTACATGATTGATTCAAACGGACAAAATCAAAGATGATAAAACTGATGATGCTAGCAATGACGACGATGATGATCGTTTTCTTCTTGCTATCGCCCATCTGTCTGTCTGTCTCTGTTTTTGATCTACAAAGTGATAAAAAAAATGTTCAAAATTATACGTGTGTGTGTGTGTGTGTGTGTGTGTGTGTGTGTGTGTGAGAAAGCACTAAACGCTGCTTAATACTAAGAGAACTCTCTCACTGCAAAACACAAGGGGCAGTAATCCAACAATCGCTGCCTGCATCTCCGTAGAGTATCCATCCAGGGGCCATAACTCCAGTCAGCGGAGAATAAAAAAAGAATAAAAAAGGAATTGTTCATACTGAACTGTACCATAGATACTGCGACAGTAAGATTCTCTTTAAGAGCCTAAGGTATGGGTCTTTTAAAACGATTAAAAAAAAAGAAGAAAAATCACTGCCTTTAAAAAAATTAAAAAACAAACAAACACGAAGGAATTGTACATGCCTTACTGTACTGTACTTGTTTTCATCTGTACTATTTGTTTCAGAAAATCTTTTTCTCTCATTCTGTGCGTGCGTGCGTGCGTGTGTGTGTCTCTCTCTACATACAAACACACATACATACGTGTATGTATATATAATATATATATATATATATATATATATATATATATATATATATATATATATATATATATAATATATATATATATATTATTATATATAATATGACTGATGAAAATTGTGACAATAACCTATCATCTTTTAGAAACAAAACCCTTTGAAAGAACCCCCCCCAAAAAAAAAACAACCCCACAACAACATACACACACACAACAACAACAACAACAACAAAACAAAAACAAAAGAAAACAAAAACCAATCCACTTCAATGCAAACAACTCAACTCAAAGAAGGCAAATCCAGAAATTCATGTCAATTTGGTATCAAACTTGGCTGGTGAATACTTTGTATCCATTGTCACATAAGGGACAGGAATGCCATTAGGTACAATCATGGAAATTGTTTTACACAAGGGTACGGAGGTACAGTCCTTATATTTCAAGAGAAGACATATTCTGGCGTGTGGGCATGTGCACACACACACACACACTTACACACACACACATACACACACACACACACACACACACACACCACACACACAACACACACACACACACCACACCACACACACACACACACACACACACACACACACAACACACACACGTTATCTCTGTCTGTCTGTCTGTCTCTCCTCACACTCATATACGTACATTCTCTCTCTGTCTCTGTCTCTCTCTTCACATATACACACGCACGCCCACACCCACGTACACACACACTCACTCTCTCTCTCTCTCTCTCTCTCTCTCTCTCTCTCTCTCACACACACACACACACACACACACACACACACACACACACACACACACACACACACACACACACACACACACACCACAGCAGCAGTGATCCCACAACCTCTCTCTCTCTCTTTATCTCTCAGACACCCGCAACATATATACCTTCCTACATGTCTATAAATTCACCAGTAAGCTTTATCATTCAACGGAGTATGACATTATGGGGGGAAAGGAATATCTGGAAATCTGTAGTTTTTTCCTTCAGCACAAATCAATACACCACTGAGTGTTACCTCTGAACTACAATATCCTTTTAGCCTATATAGCATAGTGACATTCAACAAATGCTGAGAGTCTAGCAACACCCGCCCCCCAATAAAGAAAAAAAATCCCATCTGTGTATACAGAATGATGGTAATTCTTTGCTCTCTAGCAGAGAAGCATTATGTTAAAATGTACAACCGTATTCCGTTTTCGTAAATCATCTCCTCTTCACTCAATCAGAAAATCAAATGGTTATTTTGTTTTGAACTTGTTAACAAACAAAAAAAATGACGACAATCTCTTCTTACGTCATCGCATGTCTCCCTTACATGACATTATTTACGTACATGCATGCATGCATACATACATACATTATTTACGTACATACATGCATGCACACACACACACACACACACACATGTATGTACATATAAACATACATATACACATTAAATTTTTTTTCATTATCACCACAAAAGTTGAAAACATTTTTGGTCGCCATGATTTCATATGAAGTCATTCAATCTCGTTGTCAGTAATTAATACCACGATTCAGCCAGCACTGTGATTACAAAACCAACAAACATCATCAACAACAACAACAACAACAACAAAACCAAACATTCTCTCAAGACAAACAAACAAACAGAACCCAAACATTCTTTGGCGCTACTGCGAGAAACTAGCAACATTCTCACCAACATGTTATTGTCAATCGCTTTCTTTTTTGAGGGGATTGGGAATTCTTTGTTGAGATTCCAGAGTCCTCACATACAAACAATTTCGTTGTTTTCAATGGTCAGTTCCACGAGATATCATAAGCCAATCTTTCTTTGAGTTCACTCTGTTATTATACTGATCAAAACGATGAAGTTTTAAATACAAACACAAGCCTGTCGACGTCTTTATATTATGTTCGTGTTTGTTCACAACTGAGATATCAATGACATTTTCTTTCCGCAGAAAAGACGACGATTTTGAGATCGAAAATTCCCTGCCTCAACTTTCTGTCCTTCTGCAATCCACGCCCTCCCCCCCTCCCTCACCACCCCACCCCAACAAAAAACCCAAAACAAAACAAACAAAAAACCAAACACCACCCAACAAAAACCCCACAAAACAAAACAAAAATCCCGCTCAACCAGACACCACCAACCCCCAAAAAAACCCACCCCAACAACAAAACAACAACACCCCCCCCACACACACACCACCAACCAACAACAAAAACACCACCACCACCACCAACAACAAACGAACACAAAAAAAACCCCTTTCTGTCAAAGGGTCCAACATTTTGCTCCCAATAACACAATAACTACGATAACTCTCTCTCTCCCCCATCTCTCCCCTCTCCCCCCCCCCCCCCCCCCTCTGTCTCTCTCTGACTCTCTATCTCTTGATGATGACTAATTTTAATTGCCGACTTACAGAAGGCCTTATAGCCACTAAAAAACATCTGGCTGGATATTTTCCAGGAAATACTCAGCAGCTCGGCAACCCCCTCTTCATGTATGGGCCAATGGCCTTTTTTGTGAATAAATCTTTCGAGTTCGAGTTCGCGTTCGAGTTCTCTCTCTCTCTCTCTCTCTCTCCTCCTCTCTCTCTCCTCTCTCTCCTCTCTCTCTCCTCTCTCTCTTCTGTCTCTTCTCTCTCTCTCTCTCCCCCCCTCTCTCTCTCTCCCTCTTTCTTTCTCTCTCTCTCTCTCCCCCTCTCTCTCTCTCTTTCTCTCTATCTCTGTGTCTCTGTCCCCCTCCGAGTTCGCTTCTCTCTACGTTTGGTTTTGGGGCCCGCTTCCATCTCCCGGGGTTCCCCATTCGTTCCACTCGCCGCTGCCCGAGGTCAGCTCTTTGATTTGTCGGGCGTCCTCTTCCCCTTTTCGGACCCGGAGTACTTCTCGGGGCCCAAAAATTGACCAGGGCCACGTAAGCGGGGGCCAAAGGCCACCAAGGCTCTTTACGACCAACCCAAAGGGACTCTCGTAGTGGATGCCTGGGGGTTTTGGACAAAAAGAAAACGGTAAATGTGTGGTGTTGGGGGTGTGTGTGTGTGTGTGGGGTGGTGGGGGTTTAAAATTTCAAAGTAAAAACTTTTTTTTTTCCAAAGTCAAATTTTAAATTTTCAGATGGTAAAATTTGAATAAGCATGCATTTGCTTTTTTTCTCAAGCCCTATCTAAAAGAAAAAAAACGAGAAAAAAAGAATGTATATGCAGACATAAAAAAAAAGCCTAATCTATAGTAAACTAACAAATAAAAAACAAGAAAAGACAATAACACATCCATAAAAGGGAAATTTAAAAAAACAAAAAAAAAAACCCCCAGAAAAATTTTAAAACCCAAATAAAATTCAAATAATTAAAAAATCTTAAAAAATATTCGAAATTAATACAAACAAACAAGCAACCCCCAAAAACCCAAAAAACCAAAAAACAAAGAAAACAAAAAAAAAAATTTTAAAAAAAAAACCCAACACCAACGTTTCCCCCCTTTAAACCCCCCCCCCCCCCCCCCCCCCCCCCCCACATACACCAAAAAACCCTTTTAAACCAACTAAACAACTGAATAAAACAAAAAAAAAAGATAATTCGATTGGGGTGTGTGTGTTTGTGTTTTGGTGTGTGGTGATATTGCAATAAAAAAAGGAAAAGGACCCCCCAAAAACCTAAAAAATTTCGTAGGGGAAAGCGGGGCCCCGAGATCAAGGCGTACAAACGGTCACCCACCCAACTGGAACCCAAAACCTCGACGCGTTTTAACTTGGCTGGGGAAACAGTGCTCCCCCCCACTATCTATCCCCCCCAAAAGTATTGCAATGCCAACAAAAATTTATTTTGCAAATTTTTTCTTTTTCTTCTAGAGTGTTTTTTTATGAAAAGGGGCCCATAAAACCCAAAAAGGGGATGAAGGGTTTTAAAAGGATTTTGGTTTTTTATTTTATTTTAAAGGGGATGAAGGGAGGAGAAAAAGGGGGGGGGGGGGGGGGGGGGGGGGGGGGGTTGAGGGAGGAAACTGAGAGAGAGAGAGAGAGAGAGAGAGGGGAAAAGAGAAAAGAGAGAAAAGGGGAGAGAAGTGTGTGTGCACAGGACACAGAAATCTTTTTTTTGGGGAAATACACCACATGCGGGGAAATGTTATGAATTGAAACCGGGGAAAATGCCAGACATATTAAACGACAAAACACATGAAGCAAAATCTTTATCTTTGAACCTTTGACCACATCATACCGGGAAGAAAAAAAATAACAAAAACCAAAAACAACAACACTAAAACAGCAACCACCCTTTTTCACCCCCCCTCCCTATTAACACACAAAACCACCCCACACGCGCGCGCGCGCGCGCGCGAAACACACAAAATACACTTTTTGGGTTTTCCTTAATTGGTGTGATTACTCCGAAAGTTACAGCATTAACCTGGGGGGAAACATAGCTATTAAACCCCTTTGATAATCAATCTTTTATTTTTTTTAAATGTGAAAACAGTTTGAGAGAGACATTCAAATATTTTTTCTTTAGAAATCCCCATAGACAAAGTAAAAATGTGGGTATGATCTTTCTACAAATTTCCCTTTCCTTTTAAAAAAATCTGAAAGGGCCCGGGGGTTTTACTGTTCTACCAAATTTTCTTTTTTTTGATTAGGAACAAAAAAATTTCTGAAAAAAACCCTGGGGAAAAACTCTACTTTGCAAACTGTAAGGGTTAAACAAATACCTGTTTAATCACCCCCGCCTCTTATCGGGGGGAGGGGATAGCCGGGTGGTTAGAGTTTTTCGCTCGTGATCTGCTACCCGGGTTCGAATCTCGTTCAAAAAGGTTTTTTCCCCTCGGGGTTTAAAAAAAAAATAAAAATTTTGGGCCGACTCCACTCCCCCCCCAAAAAGACGTTGGGTGAGCAAATAAACCGGGGTTTCCCGTGTACAAAAGCACGCAGAAAACATCTTGCCCACTTTTTAAAAACCCCTTTCCGTTTTTTTTGGGGAAGAAAAACTATTGTGGGGCCGGGGGGAACGGATGAGAAATTAAAAAACTGCATACGTACGGGCCTGGATGAAAAAAAAAAGCACATGAGTGCTTTTTTCCATTACCCCTCGAAATATAAAAATAAATAAAAATAAAAATAATAAATAAAAAAAATTACCCCCAATCCAATCTTTTTGTTTTTAGCCCCCCGCCGACCTTTTAAACTCTCACCCATGTTTAAAAAAAAATAAAAAACAAAAAAACCCAAACCAAAAAAAACCCCAAAAAAAAACCAAAAAAACTAAAGGGGAAAAAAGCAAAACGTCTGTATCTTCTGGTTTATAGAGCTTTTGTAAAATTACATTATTTTTTTCCCTTTTTCCTCTATCGGCCTGGGAAAAAGGGAAACCCCAGACAAGAGCACACCCTTAAAAGATCCCCGCTATTCATTCCGAGGAAGATTGTATGGCCAATAAAAGTTTAACCCGGGAAAAACCGGGCCCGGTGCGGCCCTCGGAGAGGAGCTGGAAAGGACTTCCCTTTTAAATTTTTTTTTCCTGGGCACATCTGACAATGAAAAAAGTGAAGAAAAAGAAGAAAAGAAAAGAAGAAGAAAAGAAGAAAAAAGAAGAAGAAAGAAGAAGAAGAAGAAGGATGAGGGGGAGGGGGAGGAGGGGGAAGGGGAACAAAAGGGGAAAGGGAGGAGGGGGAGGAGGAGGAGGAGGAGGAGAAGAAAAAAGTCTTATAAAAATATACTTATACTTGATACTCTTTTCCCATTTTTTTAATCATTGCCTGGGGGAAAATTCAACCCCAACACACAGCGAAAACACGACAGAGACTCGAACCCACGCTCACACCCTACCTTTCTTTCACAATTTTAAAAACCAATAGAGTAATCCCCCCCCCCCACCCCATTTTTTGGAAAAAACCCAACCCATACACAAATTTTATCCTGACACGAAATCGAAAGAAAGAGCCAGAAAATTTTTGGGACTAATGAACACAATTTCGAAGCTCAAACCACTACGCAAACCCCGGGCCCTTTCCCCCCCCAAAAAACTCCCCAAACCCCCCTTAAACCCACCCTCCCCCCCCCCTTGGAAAACACAGACTCAAACACTGTAGAAATTTGTCCAGGAGAGGAAACAAGAGGGGGCAGCAGAAACCCCTTTAGCTATGGGAAACTATGCGGGCCAAACAGTGGCCCTTGGGGGTTGCCATGTTTGTCAAAAGCCAATAAGACGCCCTCTAACCCTGGCGCATCTGCGTTTTTGAACTGGCCATCTGCTGTTTTTCATGAGTAAAAAGGAACACACCCCAAAAACAAAACACAACACAACACAACACGAAACCACGTTTTCACTACACCCCACAAAATATGCATATAAAAGCCCCCCACCCCATCCCTTCGGGGCGCGCCCCACACCACACACCACACACACAAAACGCCCACAGGCCCCACATACGAAAGCGGAAACACATTGCTCGATAGGAGAGAGAGAGGGGAAGAGAAGGGGAAGAGAGAGAGAGAGAGAGAAGAGAGGGAGAGAGAGAGAGAGAAAAGAGAGAGAGAGAGAGGGGCGAGGAGAAAAAAAAGGGGGGGGAAAAGGGGGAAAAGTGGGGAGAAGACTGGGGGGTTGGGGGGGCAGTGAAAAGAGAAGACAGAGACAGGGGCAGAGACAGAGAGACACACAACATAAAAGACAAAACACAACAAAAACAGACAGACAGCCCCAACACATACAAATAGAGACATAGGGACAGCCGAAAACAAACAAACCAAACGCCAAAAAATGCAAGTCTTAAGGGGTTTAAAGTCTTTGCCCCGGGCCCTCAAACCCCCAAAATTTTTCGGATACACACCCCACTTTTGGCTTCTCTGTGAAAACTCTGCATGCCATTCGACCTCAAAGCAATCTCCAGGAATCTCAAAATATTCCCGCTACAGTCCACCCCAGAAAAAAAAGAGCCCCAGAGGAACTTTTCGGGCACCCACAAACTTATTTCTCGCAGGGTAGAGATGGCTTGCCAGTAATTTTTTTTTCGGGGTAGGATTGAAAAGGGTTTAAGGAAACCCGGCTTTTCAAGAGTGAATTAGCGGGGGTGGGTAGTTTAGAGGTAGCGGGTAACCCATTCGTCCCGGGCAGTGACAAGTAAGGGGTTTGATTCCCCGTTTTTTAACCCAAACTTTTGCTTCCCCCCCCACTAGACTTACAACTATTAAAGGGTTTTTTACTACTACTAAAATTTCTACTACTACTACTACTACAAATACTACTGGGGGTGCTGTGCTTCTTCTCAAATACTACACTACACTACTACCAAATACTATAAATACTACTACAAATACTACTACAACTGCACACCCAAATGCACTACTGCTACTATTGGTGCTGCTTGCAATGCGGGGACTACTACTGCTACTACTACTACGCTAAATGGGTACAGGGTGCGCCTGACTACTACTGCTAAATTCTACTACAAATGCTACTAGTGCTGCTGCGGGGGCTATTTTCTTCGTTTACTAAACCCCCACCCTCCCTACTACTAACTTTTAAATATACCCTACTATACTATAAAAAAACTATACCCATACTATACTAAACTAAACTATACATAAATATACTAAAACTATACTATACTAAAAACTAAACCCGCTGGGTGCTGCGGCGCTGCGCCTACTACAAATCTACTACTACTTCCCACTTTCCCCCTACTAACTCTGCTGCTGCTGCCCGCTTCTGCTGCTGCTGCGCTAAATTTCTACTACTACTAACCTTAAATACCCAAAACTCTTTCTACTACTTCCACAAAACCCCTTTCCACAAACCCCCACCTTTCCCACCCTTTTACCCCCACAACTATTACACAACAATTTTGCTTTAAAAAATCCTCCTCTTCCCCCCTTCCCCTACCACCCCCACCCCACCAAACCCCCACCCTTACGGGTTTCTTTCTTTCCCACACGACTTCACTACTCCCACTACTACTACTACTACTACTCTCCTCCCCTACCCTACTACTACTTCTACTACTAAACCCCTACTACTACAAATACAAATTCTACTACTTTTTTTTTTTAAAATACTACTAACCCCCACAATCACCACTACTTCTCTACTACTTCCACTACCACCCACACCACCACTACCCCCCTACCACCACTACTACTCCTACTCCTAAAAGTTTTCCCGGGGATTTCTGTCAGGTGTGGGTGATGGCCCGTCCCTCTGATGTCAAAACAAAGGCCTGGCAAAAAGGGTGGGAAAAGGGGACTGGGAAAGCGGGTTCTTGCTGGGTGAAGAAGGCGCTATGATAAAATAATGGTTTTTTACTGTCCCGTTATTTTTCCCCAGGGGCATGAGTAATAAATAATTAAAAATAAAAATGTAAAGGAATTTAATAGCGCTGAATCTTGTTTAAAACCACCCAAAACAAAGCGCTTTAGATTTACTTTTTATTTTCCGAGGGTAAAGGGAAAAAGCACTCATGTCTTTCCCCCTTTTTTTTTTTTTAACCTTTCCCCCGTGGTAACGGTTTGTAAAATTTAGTCATCTTTCCCCCCCGGCACACCCAAGGCCTTCTCTTTTCCCAAAAGCGGAACAGGATTTTAAAAATGTGCCAAGAATTCTCATGCGTTTGCACACGGGGGCCCTTTGGTTTTAAAAAGTCCCCCATCCAAGGACTTTGACATTCAAATTCGATTTTTTTTGGGCAAAAGGGAAGAAAGGGCGAGGGTGGGATCGAACCCAAACCTCACCGTTTTTCCCCTTTTTGGCAGGGAAAGTCCCTTTAAACCCCCTGCCCCCTTCCTCCCCCCTACTCTGTCCTGTCTGTCTGTAACTCTGTTTTAAAAACTCTGTATGTTTGCTATCTGTCTATATTTTTCTTTTTTGTCGGGCTCTCTCTTTACCCTCCTCTTTTCTGTCGTTTTTTTCTGTGGCTGTCTGTCCGTATGTCTATCTATCCCTGGGCTCCCCTCTATTTTCTGGCCCTTTTAAAAAATTTCAGGTTTTTTCAAAGACTTTCTCTCCTTTCTCTTTCTTACCTTTAAATAAATCCTTTCCCGAAAAAAAAGTTTTTTGTTAAAGATAAAAAATTTAAAAGGTTCCTCATTTCAAACCAAATTTTTCAGGGTTTTAAAAAAAAACCTTTGAAAAAAATAAACCCCCAGCCCTTATAGCAAAACTCTCTGTAAGGAGAAAAACATTTCACTGCTTACTGGCCCCATACTGCCCGCCAAGATTGCTCTGCTGCTGCTTCACTTCTGCTTCGGGTTTTTCCCCCACCACCACCCCGCCACCGCCGCTGCTGCTGCTGCGGGGCTGCGTTACTACTAAATACTACTACACTACTACTACTACTACTAAAATAATACTACACTACACAAGGCCATAGAGAATAAAAAAAAAGCTATTTTGCACATTATATAACTCAGAGAGGAAAGAAGAACGAATTTTTGTATTTTTTTAAATACTACTACTACACTACTACTTCTACTTCTACTTCTAAAATTTCACTACTCTTAAAAACTACTTTTTCTACTACCACTACCCACTATTACAGCAAGGGCCCCTAGAGAATGAAAAAAAAAGCATTCGTCCCACATTATAAACTCAGAGAGGAAAGAATAAACGAATGTTTTTTTATTTTTTATGGGTTCAGATAACATTCACAACCTTTTTTTATTCGGGGAGAGCGGGTTGGGCGGGCTGTCTGTCTGTCCCGTCTGCCCCTCGACTTAGGCGCAAAGTTTTTTTCACTGCGCCCCATTATGCACAAAACACACCCACATGCTTTTTCCCGCACCTGACGTCTGTCCAGGGTACCTACCTCCACTATTTTCCAAAACCCATGGTGGGGGGTGATGGGGGAGTAGTACAGCGAAGTGAGGTAGTCCCAGTTTCCCTGTGTAGCGGAAGACCAGGGGTGGGGTACACGCAACCCAAAACCGTCCCCCCCGATCAAACCCCGGGAGACTGACAATGTTAGCAGCGGTAAAAGAGAGAAAAAGGGGAGAGAGAGAAGAGAGAGAGAGAGAGAAGAGAGAGGAAAAGAGAGAGAGAAAGAGGAAAAGAGGAAAAGAGAGAAGGGAAGGGAAAGGGAAAGGGAAGGGAAAGGGGGAAGATAAAAATTTGGGCTGGGGCCCCCAGCATCAACACTGTGCCCCCCACAGCAAACCCTTTCAGACGATATTATTGGGATTTGTTTTGAAATGAAGGAAGGAAGGAAGGGGAAGGAAAGGGGAAGGGGGAAGAAAGAAAAGAAGGAAGGAATGTAAGTTTGGAAGGAAAAGGGAAGGGAAAAGATGGAAGGAAAAGGGAAAGAAAAAGAAGGGCGGGAGGGAAAGGGAAAGAAGAAAGGGGAAAGAAAGGAAGGAAGGAAGGGAAAGGGGGAAAGGGAAGGGAGGAAGGAGGAAGAAAAAAAACCCGAAAAAGGGACGCACGAAACAACACTGGGGCCCACCGATAGCACCACTGCAGACTGACCCAAATTTTGCACGTTTTGAAAGGGAAAGGGGGGAAGCAAGGGAAAAAGGGAAAGGGAAAGGGAAAGGGAAAAGGCAGATAAAACCCGGGCTGGAGTTTCACAGCACAGCCAAAGGTCCCAACGAACACCACTGCAGACTGACCATGTTTTGCAGCGTTAGTATTTTGAAAACATGTTTGTATATGATACATGTTTGTTTAAAAGAACAGTTAGTAAATGATACAATTTTGTATATGAAAACATTTTAGTATATGATACATGACATATCACTGCAGACTGACAATGTTGCAGTGTTTTGAAAAGATACATGTTTATTAAAATGATACATGTTTGTATATGAAACATGTTGTATATGATACTTTTTATATATGATTTTCATTTTAGTATAAGATACATGACCTATCACTGCAGACTGACAAAGTTAGCATTGGCCCGAAAAGGGTGGAAAGCAAAGGGGGAAGGGAAAGGGAAAAGAGGAAGGGAAGGGAAAGGGGGGGAAAAAAGGAAGGGTGGGAAAAAAGGGAAAATGAAATAGTTCCCATCCTTTATTTTAGTGGAAAACCCGGGCTTGGGGTACACACCCCAAATTTAAAAACCCCGCCCAAATGATAGTATACCGCGGGAGACTGACAAAGTTAAAAATTTTTTAGAAAAAAGAGAAAGGAAGAAAAAAAAAAGTAGGCGAAGGAAGAAAAAGGGAAAGGGAAAGGGAAAGGAATAAGGAAAAAGAATAGATAATAAAAATAATAAAAATTTCATGGAATTTATACAGCGCTAAATCTTGCAAAAAAAAAAATCAAAAAACGCTCTATTTATCCTATTTTTTTCACATGCAGCCAGTTACGGGTAATGATTTTTAAAAAATTCCAAAAAAAAAAACAAAAACACACGCGCAAAAATAACCCCCTTTTTTTTCCAAAAAAAAATGAAACGCGAGCGCGCGCCCACGCACACACACACACACACAACCCCACACAACCAAAACCACAAAACACACACACACACACACACACACACACACAACACAAAAAAGTTTTTTACACCGGGCAGGCTAAAAAGGGGGGGGGGGGGGGGTTGGTTTTGAGGGGAAAGGGGCAGAAATGAGATGAAACAAAGGAGAGAACTTTTTTTTGGGGGTTTTAAAAAAATGCGTCTTTTTAGGCTGGTTTTAAAAAACCCTCATAATAGGTTTTGACAAAGGGGGAGAGGGAGGGGCGTTCCAATCAAATGGGCCAGAAAAAAAAGAGCGACGGCCAACAGGGACCCGGTTGAATCTAGGGTTTAAATTTTTTAAAACACAAGGGAACTCAGCAGAGCGGAGGGAACGGGGAAGGAGTGTACCCTGAAACATTCCCCAGGGAGGAAAGGTTTCCGTTTTGGGAGACTTTTTTAAAAAGAGGGACAGATCTTAAGTTTACCCTCGTGGAAAAGCAGCCAGGGGGGAGACGCAAGAGAGGAGTAATGTGCTCAGATTTTTTTTTTTTTTGAGGACTAACGAGCGCAGAGTTTTTTTTAACGTTGGAAAAAAGGGGGGATAATGTTTCTGGCAGACAACCAGAAGAAAATTTCAATAGTTTTAGACGTGAGAAAAATGAAGATGTGACTAATTTTGGGGGGGGGTTGCAACGTGGACAGATACTTTCGAAAATGCACTAAAGCGCCGAAATTGATATACACGACGGGGGTTGGGTGAATGAATTTTTCAAAGGGGAGCGTGTTTTTCATAACTACCCCTAGATATTTTACTACATGGATAGAGGGGCAATGTATTTCCGAATTCTATTGAACTGTTTTTTATGGAAGAGAGTTTTTGTCCCGGGCCCCATAACATTTGGGTTCGGTTTTATCTGCATTAGTTGTAACTTTTTCTCTACATCCAGTTTTTGGGTATCCCTTTAAGGGAACAGGACATTTTTGTCAAAGAGAAAGGGAATTTTCGGGGTTTTCACTGCTAAGAATCTAGAGTCGCCCCGCATAAAAAATGGCTGATTTTAAAGACGTTTTTTTATATGTGAAAAATGGGCAGTGAAAAGAATGAAAAGAACAGGGCCCGAACTGACCCCCGTGGGACTCCACATTCCAGTTTGGCCCGGGGCTGATTTTAATCTTATTTTCTGTAACTTTGGGGAAAGGCTGTAAGGTTAATTTAACGAAACCCGGGGAGGGGGTTTTTCTTTAATACCAAACGTTTTCTGGGGACGGGAGAGAAAATTTAGGGCTAAAGTGTCAAAAGCTGCAGACAAGTCCCAGGAGAGTGAGAAGGGTATTTTTCCTGAGTCAAAACCCTGCAAAAAAACGGTTTAAAGGGGGGACAAGGGGGGTCTCGGTGCTGGGTTTGGGACGATTTGGGAGACTGAAAAGGGGAAGGGGAAATTTTTGGGAAAAAGAGGGTATTGAGTTGTTTCAGAACAACTTTTTTAAGGAATTTAAAAATAAAAGGGAGGGTTTTGAAACAAAGGGCCCGTAATTCTTCAAATGTTTTGGGTCGAGGGCGGTGGGGAGCTAGTCCAGTCCTCAGTGTACCCAAAGACCAAAGGTTTTGGGGCACACCCGCAACAACACCTTATAGTCTTTTTGGATCCTCCTTCGGAAAGAACTATAAACCGAGGCCCCGTGTTCGAAAAGCATGCCCGAGCATCTTGGGGCCCCACCCTTACATCCTGTTCCGCTTTTCGGAAAAGTAGGCCCCCGTGGTTTCCTGTGGAAACCCGATGGCAAAATTGACAAAAAACCCCATACACACGGGGACAAAAGTAAAAATAAAACACATGAGTGCTTATTCCATTATCCCCCGATATAAAAGAAGAAAATTAAAAAAAAAATAAAAAAAAAACACTGTCCAAACAAGTAACCCAAATACGACTGACAACGTCGTCATCGTTAGAAAGAGAGGAAGGAAGTAAGGAAGGAAGGGAGGAAGGAAGGAAGGAGGGAAGGAAGGAAGGAAGGAAGGAAGGAAGAAAAAAAAGATAAAACACATGGTGTTAGCATTCCCGAAGAATAAACACTGTCCACTCATAGTCCACTACAGACTGACAACGTGTCCTGTTAGAAAGAGAGAAGGAAAGGAAGGAGGGAGAAAAGGAAGGGAGGGATGAAGGAAGGAAGGGAAGGAGGGGAAAAAAGAACTTGGGACAACAAAGCACAAACAGTGTCCACCGAAGTGCCACTGCATACTACATCATTGTCCTTGTTAGAAAGGAGAAGGAAAGGAAGAGAGGAAGAAGGAGGAAGGAAGATGAAAGGAGGAGGAAGGGGGGAAAAGAAGATAAGAAGAAAATGAGGTAACCGTCTTCAGTGTGAAGGAAGGAAGGAAGGAAGAGGAAGAGAGGAAGAGGAGAAGGGAAAAGAAGAAGGAAGGAGAGAAGGAAGGAAGGAAGGGAGGAAAAGAAGGAAGGGAAGGAAGAGAGGAGGGAGGAAAAGGAAGGAGAGGAAGGAAAAGAGGAAGGAAGATGAAGGAAGGAAGAAAGAGGAAGAGAGGAAGGAAGGAAGGAAGGAAGGAAAGGAGGAAGGAAAGAAGGAAGGGAGGGAGGAAGGAAGGAAGGGAGGAAGGACTAAAGACAGAAATCTTGTGTTGCAGAAGACCAGGGCTGGAGTAAAGAGCATTAACACTGTGCCCACCGACAGTACCGCTGCTGACTGACAATGTTAGCATCGTTAGAGAGGAAGGAAAGAGGGAAGGAAAAAAAAGGAAGGATGGAAGGAAGAAAGAAAGAAAGAAAGAGAGAAAGAAGAGTAAGGTAATCCCAATCCTATGTGTAGTGGAAGACCAGGGCTGGGGTACACAGCACCAACACTGTCCACTGATACTACCACTGCAGACTGACAATGTTAGCATCGTTAGAAAGCGAGGAAGGAAGGAAAGAAGGGACGGAAGAAGGAAAGAAGGGAGGGAGGAAGGAATGAAGGAAGGGAGAGAAGAAAGGAATAAGAAAGAGAGGGAGGAAGGGAGGGGATGAATAATGGCTTAAAGAAGAGAGGAGGGAGGGAGGGGATGAATAATGGCTTAAAGAAGAGAGGGAGGGAGGGAGGGAGGGGATGAATAATGGCTTAAAGAAGAGAGGGAGGGAGGGAGGGGATGAATAATGGCTTAAAGAAGAGAGGGAGGGAGGGAGGGGATGAATAATGGCTTAAAGAAGAGAGGGAGGGAGGGAGGGGATGAATAATGGCTTAAAGAAGAGAGGGAGGGAGGAGGGGATGAATAATGGCTTAAAGAAGAGAGGGAGGGAGGGAGGGATGAATAATGGCTTAAAGAAGAGAGGGAGGGAGGGAGGGGATGAATAATGGCTTAAAGAAGAGAGGGAGGGAGGCAAGAAACTAAGAAGGAAGAAAAGAAAAGGAAAGGAGGGAGGGACGGAAAGAGAGAAGGAGGGAAAGACGGAGGAGGGTAAAGGAATGGGAGAAGGGAAGGAAAGAAGAAAAGGGTGAAGAGAACAAAAAGAGAGAGGAAGAAAGGAAAGAAGGAAGAAAAGGAGAAAGAAAATAAATAAGAAAGAAAAGAAAGAAAACACAATAAGTCGTTTCTCGATTTTGCCAATTTAAAAAAAAAAGATCAGATATCCACCCCCCCACCTCCTCCACCCTCCATCCATCCATTAGACAAACCCAAGCATATAAAAAGAAACAAAAACAACACATAAACAAACACACAGACAAAAAACAACAAAACCAAGTCAACACCCCACTTCAGACGCGCCCAATTCATATAGGTGAAAAAACATAAGAGGTGTTAGATTTAGTTGTTTGTTTGCTTGTGTGTTTGTTGTTGGTTGTTTTTCTCACATATTTTAGTACCATTCCTGTTACGATCATCGCTTTCTTTGATGAGATCAGTAGCGTTGCTGCCATAGCG
>CM054137.1:38860764-38868481 GCA_028751875.1 Rapana venosa | reverse complement strand
GTCTCAGGCAAAGGCACAGGAACGCCAAATTTACATTTGAATGCGGAGCTTCATTCAACAGCTGTTTACATATCAACTACCGGAAGCGTTCCCCCCGAGAGAGACAGAGAGACAGAGAGACGGGGAAGGCAGATTCGGGAGGGGAGGGGTGGTGGTGGTGGTGGTGGTGGTGTTAATTGCTAACAGTACTGACCTAATGAAGGCTTGGCTGTGCTCAGTTTAGATCAAAATTAATTTTCCAGGTACAGGTGCTATTGCACTATTGTCAGCTGAGGATCTGGCTAATTAACTGAATAGAAGTTTGAAAAAAAATTAAGAAAATAAACAAAAACTGAAGAGAAAAGAAAGAAAAAGAAAAAAAAGAAAAGAAAGATAAGCAAAGAGCATAGGGTGGGGGAAATGAATGCACAAAATAGTGTAAAAACGAACATTCAAAAAAAAAGTTCTGCCATCAATGTTGTTGTTTCTTTTACTAACTAGCTGGTCCACCATGGTCCTGTGGTTAGAGTCTTAGGATAGGGACTGAAAGGTCACGCGTTCGAATTCCATAAGAGGTAAATTAAATTTTTAAAAATTTATTCCTGCAGGTTTCTACCCCAGTGTGAGTTCGCTATGGGTTCGTTGGGACCACAAAGTCGGTCGAAAATTGCATAGCAAAAGATATTCCGGGTCAGCTGAAAGTGCAGATCTGCCGGTGCCTTGATTATCTTCATATATCTATATATATATATATATATATAGTGTGTGTGTTACCTCCAGGGGGAATAACCCTTTGAACAGGCGTCTCGGTGATGGCTTGAACCAGGGCTCGATCCCCGGACCGTCAAATCGCGAGCGCAGCGCTCTAACCACTAGGCTATCCCGACCCTTGTAGTCTTGTATAAGCTTTCGCATTTTGCTCTTGTTTGTTGCTGCTATGTTGCCTTGAAGGAATGCAGATACTACCACTTTATATTATCCCCCCTACAAGAGAAATTCTTTAATGTACAAAAAAGAAGCAGGTAGTCAATTTTTCAAATAAAATAACACAAATTAATAAAATTATAAGAATCCCTGGCAAACCCTTTCGCATTATATAAGGAGCATATCACCTGTTATATCTATCTCTATTTAGACACACAAGGACCCACACAAACACGTTTAAACCCTTTCCTTGAACAGAATAAACTATTCTCAATATTTGCAGGAGGGGAAAAAACAATTACAGCCGCTTGCTTTCTTAAGTATCTTTTTTTGAGTTTTCTGGGATGATACGGCACCCCCCCCCCAAACACACACAAATAGTCACACAGACACAGACACACACATACACACACACACACACTTCTTTCTCTCTTTCACACACACATACACACACACACACACGCATGCACGCACACACACTCTCTCTCTCACACATACCCACTCAAACACACACACACACACACCACCACCACCACACCACCACCACCACCACCACCACCACGACCACCACCACCACCACCAACAACAACAACAACAACAACAACAAAAAGCTACAGCTACGACAGAATGATGATATACTCTGAGCAAGAAGCAGATGAAGTTCTGCATCCTTTTTTTCCTTTAATGTTCAGGCCAAATGAAAAATTAAGTAATTAACCTAGTTCTGATGAAAAATGCGAGGTTTCTGTCATCACTAAGATCTGATCTGATCAGAAAGCAAAAAGCACTCTGCAGAACAAAAAAGTTGGGTCTGAAAGATGCCATTCATGATTCTGATGATATGCTTTGAACAAAATGGATCAGTAGGGAGGAGGAAACAGAGAGAGTGAGAGAGAGAGAGAGGGATGGATGGATGAGAGAGAGAGAGAGAGAGAGAGGAGAGAGAGAGAGGGAGAGAGAGAGAGTGTGTGTGTTTGTGAGAGAGGGATAGATGGAGGGAGGGAGGGAGAGAGGGGATGGAGGGAGGGAGGGAGGGAGAGAGAGAGAATACGAATACGAAATTTTTTATTGAGGGTAAATGGATAAGCTTACAGCTTCTGTACACCATGCCCTCAACCCCACCCACCCATTTCCTTTCCGCAAAGAGAGAGAGAGAGAGAGAGAGAGAGAGAGAGAGAGAGAGAGAGAGAGAGAGAGAGAGAGAGAGAGAGGAGAGAGAGAGAGAGAGAGAGTGAAGATTATAAAACCTCAAAAATACAACCCCCAAAAGTATTCTCAGGGCTCATATTTCTCATTCAGGGATAATAAAGACGAAAAGTCCAAGGCATAAAACATCACAAACGCTACACACACTTCCCACTCCAGCCAGTATCTCCCCCCCCCCCCCCCCTTCCCATAAATCAAAGTGAATTTTCGTAATACTAAGAAACTAATACCAGAATAGTAGAGACAGTGTTGGCTTTGTCATGTAGGGTTTTTATGTCGACATCTACCTACTTAGGTTGTCTGGAATTACTCCTCCTGGAGATACAAGAGAAGAGGCCTATTTACACTACACCACTGGAATATCACCGTTCCATGATAGTCAATACAAATGCCAAAGATTTTTTTCTTTCTTTTAGTTTTGTTTTTGTATGAAGCATCTAGTAGTTCAGAGCAATCGCTGTCCCCAAGCTAAAGTTAAGCAGCATTGGGCGTGGTTACCAAGTGGATGGGTGACAGTCTGCGCGCGCCTTAACTTCAGCACAGTCCCCCAGTTCACCCATCTGTAAATGAATACCTGCCCTCTTAAGGGGTCAGGGAAGGTACAGCAGCGAGGGAAAGGAGATGGGCGCCGCCCTCAATATGCTGGACCCTAGCGAAGCTGAGGTCTCTGACACCTCGTTCCCCATCGACCACATAGGTTATGGGGACACCTTTACTTTGACCTGTCTAGTAGTCAAACTTGCAAGCTCTAGAATGAGTCCGACAATGTTCCGGACTAGGTGAACGAGCCATCACACAGCAATCGACTCGCAAGCTTTAGAATGAAGAAATCGATTCACAAATCTAGCTACACAAAATTTCTGAGGTCACACAGATTTCAAACTCCAGAACAAGTCTGGCAATGTACTGATGTAGCTAAACGAGACACCAGAAATAAATCAGCTCGCAAGCTCTAGAATGAGCGAACCCATTCACGAATTTGACTAAACGAAGACACAAGAGATCGCACAACATGCACACTTTCGAACGAGTCTGACACTGTACTGATTTAGCCAAACACGACACCAGAGATAACACAACATGCACACTTTCGAACGAGTCTGACACTGTACTGGTTTAGCCAAACAAGACACCAGAGATCACACAACATGCAAACTTTCGAACGAGTCTGACAATGTACTGGTTTAGCCAAACAAGACCTTGGATGTTAATCAGAACACACGTTCTACAATGAGTCTACTAATTTATCATTTAAGCTATCCCTATATTCGGGATGCGGCTACCTTAATGAAGGGCAAAAGGGGGTTGCATACGCCAAAATCTCACCAATTTGTGAACCTCAGAGCTCTAGCAGAGGAGCGGGGGGAAAACGCAACAAAAAACCCCAATCAATAACAACAACAACAACAACAACAACAACAACAACAACAACAACAACAATAATAATAATAATAATAATAATAATAATAATAATAATAATGTATGGAATTTATATAGCGCTGAATCTTGTAAAGGAACAAATCAAAGCAAGTCAAGATAAATGAGAGACAGGAGATCACTCCACTCAAAAGTTCCAGACCAAGTCTAACAATTGACAGATTTAACTCAATGAGACACTGGAAGCCCACTCAACCTACAATGTCTTGAATGAGTCTATCGATTTATTTATTACTGACTGATCTGAATATGTCCTTGCAGACCACTGAACTCTCAGTTTACAAATCCTAGTCAAATGGGACACCAGACATCCCTCCACCCGCAAGCTCCAGACCAAGCCTGACAATTTACTGAACAAGCTAAAGGAGGCCCTGGAGGTGACTCACTCACTTATCCCATGACATGAGCTTATAATACAAGTTCTGTAACGGACGCTGGGCTGTCAGGAATCTCCACGACAGGCTTTCGTCATGCGCCACAGGTTGGCAAGCTTTGTGGCCAGTCTGTTGAGTGACACTGTTCAGCACAGATTGCTGGTGCCTGCCTTGATGGCGTCGGCCTTTTACTATTCCTTGCAGTACGGGTTTGGGGCAAAAAGTCCTAACGAAGGACATGTATACCAGGTGAGCTTTCAATGTCTGGTAGTTGAGCGTATGTAATGCTCCTGCATGCCCCATGTGCTCTGATGTCCTTTTTCATATACTCAGTTTTATTTTCATTTCTTTGTTGGCTCTAGCCCAACTGATCACAAAAAAATTGAAGTATACTCAGTTGTCATGTTTATTGTGTAAATTAAATGAACATTAATTTGCTCTGAGATAATATCTCTAGATCCTCTTCTCTACATCAACTAAAAGGGGCTATTACGTTCATGGATACTGCCAGGGACACGAATGATTTGATAGCTGGGAAGCTGATTAAAGTTTTGGATCGCGGCTATGCCATGCAGAAACCTCTTGTTGAGCTACCACTTCCGCAAACAGCAGATCATGTCATCAATGTTTCCGAAACTGCTAAAATTTAATGTTTGCTTATTTTTTGGTCTTGATGTCAGTTGCTACTGCTTAGTTGTTAAACTGATAGTTCACGTTTTCATTTTCCAGCGCTCATTCTCAATCCATCCAAACCAAACTTTTCCTTCCAGCCTAGTAGTGATTTAGTTTGGAGTTAACTTCTGTTTTCTTCAATGGAATTCATGTCACCTTCAAAGCACGGGTGGTAAAGTGAGAGTCCCTCCATACAGAAAAATGTCAACTGCATACTTTTTTGGAATACATTTAAAACAAGAATGGAGAGAGAAACCAGCCTTGAGGAACTCCTCCAATTGTTTCAAGACATTCTCTGATACTGCTACTCAACGAGGATCACACCGCTGGTATTTCTGTAGAGTGCCTCAGGAGCTTGCACATGGTTGTTGTCACGTTTCATTTCTTTAAAAAAAACGTGCCACAAACTGGCATACAAGATCAAGAGCTTTCCTGAAGTCCATCACGTTTTTGCATAAATTATAATGTCATCTCTATGTAAGGAGTGTTTTGGGATCAGCAGACTGGTGTTGAAGACCATTTTAATCGTGCTTTCTCTCTGGATTGAATCGTGCTTGTTCTTCTGTGATGATTTTTTTCTCCTGTGAGCAGCTAAATGACTCTCGGAACAATTTGTTATTTGCCACTTACTGTTCAGGCAGACAGTCCTTTATTTTGTCTAGTCTCAACGAAGTTTAAAGTGCACTTCTAAAAGTAACGTAAGCTCTTCATTGCCTGAAGCCTGTCTAAAAAGAAACCCACCTGAAATCTGCCTGAAAAAATGAAGGCTAGAGTACTTGTATAAGCACTGCTTGTGGCGCTCATTTCATAGATTGGTGCTACGTTGTTCTAAACTAATAACATTTTGGTTAAACCAAACACCCAATCAACTCTTTGCAAGGCATTAAAACTCATCACACACAGTGCTTGTGCTGTTTTCAATTTACGCACAATCACATTAAGCACACACACACGCGCGCACACACACACACACACACACACACACACACACACACACACACACACACACACACACACACACACACACACAACACAACACAACACAACACAACACAACACACATACACACACACACACACAATACACATATACACACAAACACACATAACACACAACTTCACGTAATTCTTGGCTCTATAAAAGACCGCAAAAAAACAAAACAAAACAGAAAGGATTACCTGCATTATGCTTTACACAGACCAAAGATCACAGCACTAAATCCCAGGAAAAAATGAACGCGATGGACACAATAAAACCAGCACTTTCTATCAGAGCTATAAAAAAAAGAAATCGCAGACTAATGGCATTGCCATTCACACCACATAGGAACCGATAGCATCATCATTATACTAGCGCGCACACACACACACACACAACACACACACACACACACACACACACACACACACACACACACACACAGAGGTAGCGAGCGGCCTTCAAAGCAGTGTAAATGGGCAACACATTGGTATAAAAATGCCACCCACTGATAAAACTCATGGTTAGTGCCAGTGTTTATGAGTGCATCTCTCTCTCTCTGTCTCTCTCTCTCTGTCTCTCCCTCTCTCTCTCTCTCTCTCTCTCTCTCTCTCTCTCTCTCTCTTCTCTCTTTCTCTCTTTCTCTCTCTCTGTCTTGGTCTCTCTGTCTCTCCCGCTCTGTCTGTCTATCTCTCAGTCAGTCTGCCTGCCTGCATGTCTGTCTGTCTGTCTGTCTGCCTGTCTGTCTGTCTGCCTGTCTGTCTGTCTCCATCTCTGTGTTTGTCTCTCTCTCTCTACTCTGTATGTCTGTCTATTTGTCTGTATCTCTGTCTGTCTCTGTCTTTCTGTATGTCTGTCTGTCTGTCAGTCTCTCTCTATCTCTCCCTGTTCCTTCCCTATCCACTCTTACTGTCTGGTTTATTTAAGTGCAAACGTGCACACATATCTGTGTTTGTGTATATGTGTGTGTGAACAGAGAGAGAGAGAGAGACAGAGAGAGCGAGAGAGAGAGAGACCAACCCCCCCTTCCCCCCCCCCCCCCCCCCCCCACCTCATTCACACACAGACACGGATAGTAAACCTCACACAGAATGTCCAACTCAAGATAAAAATTAATAATGGCCAACCATCTCACGAAAACGGCAGAAGGAAGAAAGAGGCAAAGAAATACTGGTTCTCAAGCACTGTATTTATCCTACCCAAGATGCCATTCAGACGAATGACAGAAAACAGCGAGAATACCAGGCTAGGCTGGTCCCTTTCTCCTTTCCTTCTTTGGGATGCCGGGGTGGGGGTGGGGGTTCTTTCAGTTTAAATAGCATCCCCCGTCTTCTGGAAATTATATATTAGAAATGTCTCCCCTTTTTTTTTAAATCCCTCTCTTCATTTCTGTCTTTATCCAGACCTTTTCTATCACCATACTGGCTTATTTTCCCGTTTTCTGACTTGCCAAGTCCATTCTCCTGCCTCCCCCAACCCCAGCCCCAGAAATCTTAAAAAATATTGTCATTGTCATACATAATATGACATTTTGTCTGTATCATTTTGATCTAGCGACCTCGGTTGTGGTACTGTAAACACTAGGGTGAGCGCGAGATTGTCGATCCCCCAGTGTTAATTGCCCATATGGCATCCTTTACGTCTTTTTTTTTTACACCTTGAAGTGTTCATTATTCCCCTTTTTAACGCTTTTTTGTGGTAACCTAAGGGTAATAACTTAAGGGGAATGGCTGGCGTCCTCTACTCAGCACGATCAGGTTTCATTGGTCTTTTGGAAAGAAGTGATTTAGGCGCTTTTGTCATTTAATGGTTTATTGGTCTGGTGGAAAGAAGTGATTTAGGCGCTTTTGTCATTTAATGGTTTATTGGTCTGGTGGAAAGAAGTGATTTAGGCGCTTTTGTCATTGAATGGTTTATTGGTCTTTAGGAAGAAAACCATGTTGCTACTTGGTCATTGAATGGTTTATTGGTCTTTAGGAAGAAAACCATGTTGCTACTTTGTCATTGCATGGTTTATTGGTCTTTAGGAAGAAAACCATGTTGCTACTTTGTCATTGAATGGTTTATTGGTCTTTAGGAAGAAAACCATGTTGCTACTTTGTCATTGAATGGTTTATTGGTCTTTAGGAAGAAAACCATGTTGCTAC
>CM054137.1:38853264-38858264 GCA_028751875.1 Rapana venosa | reverse complement strand
ATAGTAGTAGGAAGTAGGGTTGAGGAGGCTGAAAGATCCCCCCCACACCCCACCCTCATTCCCACCCGTCCCACACACAAAAAGCGCGCGAGTGCGCGTGCACACGCACACACACCACACCAAAAAAAACACCCCAATAGCAAAACAACTGTTTAAGCTCTTTGGTGAAGGGGGAAAAGGGGACGAGAGAGACAGATAGACAGATAGAGTCATCGAGAAAGAGAGAGGGAGACATACACAGACACAGGCAAAAACAGACCAACACACAAATAGGACAGAAAGGCAGAAAGAGACAGACAGACAGTCAGACAGACAGACAGAGAGGCAGACAGGCAGACAGATAGTCAGTCAGTCAGACAGACAGACAGGCAGATAGACAGAGGTAAGGGAAGGAGGGAGAGAGCGCTACAGACAGACAAAGAGAATGATTTGTTGAGTCTTTTGAATGAGCATACAGAAGCAGTGCTTTCTTTCAGTCCTTGTGCTATAGTCAGGATGCAACGCGGTTGCTACTATCCAATCCTTTCAAAGTGCACACCCGTTTGTGGGTCACCATATCATGATTTCGCCCTGTCCTTTAAAGAGTGGATTATGACACCTGGGACAAACCAAAATTACAAAACGATACACTGGAAAATAAAACATTTTATCAACCCTGAGTCACTAGCGCTTCATTCTTACAGATTCAACGCTACATAAAACAACAATCATTATATTAATGACAATAAAGAAAGATATTATTAGACACATCCATAAAAAACAACAACCCAAAATCCTCAGTTGAGACTATAAACATAAAAACGAGTTATCCCTAACTTTACCAGGAAAATCGGTTGTTATACTCGATTGGCACGCTCATAAAGAGAATAGGAATTGTCAGGATTTAGAATCGATTCTCTTGCGATTCGCAGTCTGTGCATTGGCAGTCCAGTACATTGTGAAGGAAAGGGGAAGGGAAGTTTCTACACGACAAAAACCATGTCACGAAACGACAAAAACCATGTCACGACAAAAATCTGTTACGACAAAAACCTGTTACGACAACAACCACTTTACGAAAAACCATGTC
Source organism: Rapana venosa (assembly GCA_028751875.1). NCBI lineage: Eukaryota > Metazoa > Mollusca > Gastropoda > Neogastropoda > Muricidae > Rapana > Rapana venosa. The sequence goes on along the minus strand of CM054137.1, from coordinate 38,857,195 downwards.
ACAAGAAAAACCATGTCACAACAAAAACCATGTTACAACAAAAACCACGCTACGACACAAAAAAACCACTTAACGACAGAGCACAGGGGCTAAAAGTTGCTTGAAAGGGTTTAGTATGGGGATTCGACCATGGAAGAAAACTGTTATGTGTGTGTTCTTTTTTTTCCACGGCTCATTTGCAAACGACTGTGCTGGACTGTTCTTTCAGCTGGTGAAAGAACAGGTTTGTTGGGGTTGCTGTGATATAGTTTTGGGAGGATAAAAAGAAAGCATTCCCCCCCCAAAGAAAACCCTCACCAAAAGAAAGCAAAGCAATACCAAGTAAGCAGATATCCACACAAGCATAACCCCGTCCAAAAAAGAAATCTGGATTTATATACAGTCTAGAACCATTAAGTTTGATGAACAGATTTTTAAGAAACCATCCAACAACCCACTATCACTCCAAACCCCCCAAAAACCCATGCAACTCTTTGTATGTTTGTCAAGTATTTACTGGTTTGTCGTATTAAAAGTTATTCTCTTATTACAAGTTTTATTTGTTTGTTTTTGTTTGTTTGTGTGGGTGGGGTGGGGAGACATTTGATCTGTAGTTTAAGAGTTAAAGAATTATAAGAGCATGTCGCAGTGGAAACTCAAGATTCAAGATTTAATTCCTTTCACCCCTTTTAAAGTATGGAGGATTACAAACGAATTCAACAGGAGAATAAACCTAACAGCAATGCACCCAAAATATAATGTCAAAATTAACAGGAAATGAAAAGCAAGAGTTCATCGCAAAATGATAAGCAAACAGTATTAAAGACTCAAGACTTTGTTTTTTTAAAAGTATATAAATTTCTTTAAAAGGCACAATCTACACTTGTGAAAGACAATTGAAATTTCAAGAAATACCTGCAAATCTTATGAATTTTTGAGAGAGACAGGAGCACTTTTCGAGGTTTCCACTTCATCAGTCTACAAAAATTTTAACTGGACATGGCTTGAAGAAAGTGCTGAGGAATAAACCTCTCCTCCTCTTCTCTCTCTCTCTCTCTCTCTCTCTCTCCTCTCTCTCTCTCTCTCTCTCTCTCTCTCCTCTCCCTCCCTCCCTCCCCTCATAACCAATTCTGAATGTAAACACCATTAAGACTTACGCTATCGCCCATTTCAAGATCTACACAGCTGACAAACAAAAACAATCCCAGGAGAGCTGGTATTGCTGGTATTGGGGAAAGAAACCCAACAACTCCAGAGCACATGATATACGGCACACACACACACACACACACACACACAACACCATGAGACTATATACCGAGGCCCCGTGTGCGAACGCACGCAGAACATCTTGCGCACACATTAAATCCTGTTCCGCTTTTCGGAAGAGTAGGCCATTGCGTGCTGGTGGGAACAGACGACAAAATTTACAAAACTGCATACACATGGGACTGGATGTAAAAAAAAAAGCGCAGAAGTGATTATTCCATTATCCTCGATATAAAAATAGTATAAAAATAACTTTAAAATATTAAAACACGCGTGCGCGCGCGCGCACGCACGCACGCACGCGCGCGCGCGCACCCCCCCTCCCCACCACACACAGACTCTCCACACCCTTTGTAAGCAAACGGGACGGGGACAATGGCCTTGTTCTACCCTACTTTACCTGTATACATAATCCCAGCGCAGAGAGAAAGAAAAAAATTATCCTCGATTGAAAGCCACAACCGTACATCTCCATACACCTCAATGCATGGAGATGTATGGGTCTGGCTCTCAGTAGATGACATAATTATCTTTAAAAGAAAAGTACTATTTAAGCAGCGTCGAGCGTGGTTACCAGTTGGATGGGTGACCGTTTGTGCGCCTTGGCTTCAGTACAGTTCCCCCAGTTCACCCAGCTGTAAATGGGTACCTGCCCTCTTTAGGGTCAGGGAAGGTAAAGCAGCGAGGGAGAGGAGATGGGCGCCGCCCTCAATATGCTGGCCCCTAGAGAAGTGAGGTCTCTGACGCCTCGCTCCCCTACCACCTTATAGGTTATGGGACTCCTTTACCTTTACCTTTTAATATTGGGAGTGGAAAGGGGCAGGGATAAGAATTCTGAGAAAAAGATGGGGGTTAGGGTGGAGGTGGGGGGGGGAGGAGGGGAATTCAAAGGAGACATGACATGAGTACTATCTACTGCCAACCTTGACACTATCAACAAAATAAAATGACAACCCATTAGAGGAGTTCCGACAGCAAGAATGCCAATGTTTGTATATCAGGCTTTCAAAAAACCCATTTACTTGAACAAACACTTCAGAGTGAGTGAGTGACTGAGTGAGTGGTGAAGATTAATAATTTTCATGAATCTGGCCAGTGAGGGAGAAGAAGCCCTGCTGTTAGCTAAGATAACCATGCGCATTTGGTTAGAAGTAATTCCTCTTGCACAGTGATACTATGGACCCCCCCCAAAAAAAAACCCCAAACACCACCCTGTGTTTTTCTACGAAGGGAACAGGTTGGGTGGGTGGGTAGGTGGGTGGGGCGGTTAGTGGGCGTATGTTTACTCCACATGAAGTCTGGTTAGGTATGACGTCACTAGTACTATCCATATAATAATTATTATCTTTTCCCTGTCTGCGGTAAAGGCTGATTGTTGCTTTTGTAAAAAAAATAAAAAAAAAAGTGTAGAATATTAGATGTCAGCTTTTTTTTCTTTTTAAAAAATGGAAGGGGTAAAATGTAGAAATTTTCCTCTTTAAAAGCGAAGATACCGAGCTTGATAATGACGTCACACGTAATCTGACTTGAGGGGTATCGAATATACACGTCAGTTGAATTTGAGCGGCCGTGGGTGTGCAACCTGAGCGCAGTGCATTAATATCTACATGTCAGTCAAGCAATCTTTTCATTCTTTCTTCTAATTTTTTTTGAGGGGCCTTGATAATGGAAAGCCACACGCCAAGAAAACATATATAACTAAAGTGCCACTCCCTAGTCTCTCTGTCTGTCTGTCTGTCTGTCACTATCTTCAATCCCCCTTTCTTGCTCTGCCTGCCTGTCTGTCTCGTCTGTCTGTCTGTTTGTCTGTCTGTCTGTCTGTCTGTCTGTCTGTCTGTCTCCCCTCCTCTCTCTCTCTCTCCTCTCTCTCTCTCTCTCTCTCTCTCAAACTTCCAGGGTCACGTTATGTAGGCAGTCTTATGACATGATGGTTATACAAATGGAGCTGGTAAGAAGAATTGGGCATATCAAGTTAAAAAGTTTTTTATCAGAACATGGTTTTGGAATCGTGTGGTTGTCTCAGAAGTAGGTAGCGAGCATGGGTTTATTTCTGAATTGAAAGACAGACTCATTTGTTCATTTAAACAAAATTGGCACTCGGACATGGAAAGTAAAGATAAATACTGCTGGTTTTTTTCGTTTAAGTGTGCTTTTCAAGCTGAAAAATATCTTCGAATAGTCACTGACAAATGGCATCGACTAATTTATGCAAGATTTCGACTAAGAGCACTCGGCTTCAATGCAAACAAAAGATGGTTTCAACCTGAGACGTCCACACAGTTCCCATGCCCTATGTGTGGTCATATTCTTGATGATGAAGTGCATTTCCTGTTTCATTGTCAATCATATGTTTCCATACGTGAAAACTGTGGTGTTCTCAATCTAGAAGCTTTCCGAAGGCAAGATATTTTTTCTATCTTATCGTCCGATGATGATATTGTGATCAAATCGGTTGCAAAGTTTATTGCTGAAGCACTGAAATTAAGACAATTACAGCTAAGTTCCAATTAGCTTAACATTTGTGACTAAACTAAAGTAACATTTATATTATGTAAACTCCAGCATTTTGTGAAACACATAAAGAAACATTTATAATTACGCTGTAGTCTCCAGCAAGAATATTTTTTGAAAATTTCACATACAATGTCAATGGATGGTCTAATATAGCATTCTAGAATGTTCT
>CM054137.1:38838264-38845764 GCA_028751875.1 Rapana venosa | reverse complement strand
AAGCACTTGTTCAAAAATAATTTGCAAATAATCGAAAATTCTATCTTGCTTCTATTGATTTTGAAAAAGCGTTCGACTCTATTTTACTTCATAAGCTGAGACAGAAAATTAAACTAAAAAACAACAAAACAAAATAAAACAATCTCCATGCCCCATGAGAGAGAGAGAGAGAGAGAGAGAGAGAGAGAGAGAGAGAGAGAGAGAGAGAGAGAGAGAGAGAGAGAGAGAGAGAGAGAGAGAGAGCGAGAGACTTACAGACTTCAGACTTCAGACTTCAGACTTCAGATATTTATTCAGATAGGTCAAAGCCCCTTCTGAAGGGGTGAAAACATACAAAAGTGCTAGTATACAGCCATTTGCTGTCAAGTTATCGTTGAAAATAAATCATTCAATGAACATTTGTTAAAACTGAAAAATTTACATTAGGCTACTATCCCTTATTCTCTTCAAAGATTTATACAGAAATATTGCTAAATTTTTAACAGTTTGCTCATTTTCAGATGACATAAGTTGAGCTAGCCTGACCAATGATGGGTAGTTCCAATAAGTTTGCAGAATTAATTCTTTTCTCAGGTCTCCAAGAACTGGACATTCCAAAACAACATGAATTTCATCTTGTGTTGCCAATTTACACAAATTACAAATCAAATTCTCATTTTCATCTTTTGCATATCGTTTCACATGTACAGCAATATCTGATACACCACATCTAAATTTTGACAATGCATGTTTAACATACTTATTCATTTCTATCAACGTATACTCTTCAATACATAGTGACGTTTTAAATGTTCTGTATAGAAAAAATCGATCACTGTTTTGAATGTGGGCGTACCACTCTTGCCATCTACAATCAACAACTCTCTGTTTAAATGATTTTATAAAAGCCTTTACATTTTGAACTCCTTGATTGTCCCAAACAAATCCAAAGCCAAATCGACACAAACATAAACGTATTTTAGATGCCCAAGTATGCTTGCCTTTACAATCCAGTATGTATAACATTTTATAAGCTTTGGATGGCAATCGCTTATCCTCCATACGAGTTATCTTAAGCCAATAGCTTACGCATTTTACCATAGAATTTACAAACAATGGATACCTTCCCAGTTCTCCATAGATCATGTCATTTGGAGTGCGCCAGTTTACACCAAGGAATCTCTTTAATGCGAATAAATGTAATTTTTCTATTGGTACAATATTTTCCATTCCCCAGATCTCTGCTTCGTATTGTACAATGGGTTGTACCTGTGTATCAAAGAGTTTTGTAAAGACCCCTCAGAATTATTTTCAAACTTGTACAAAATACTTAGAATACTCAAAACAGCTTTTTTAGCCCTTGAAGCTAAATCCTGACACATGTAATTAAAGCTAAGTTTAGTTGTAAAATTGACTCCAAGATATTTATATGAATTAACAACAGTGACTTTTGTGTTACCATAATACCATTTTTCATGAGCTGCCAAAAATCCTCCTTTTCGAAAAACCATTATGTTACTCTTATTCATATTTACTTTTAATTGGAGATCTCTAGCAGCAGTATACAAGTTGTTCAGTTGTGTTTGCAACCCCACTACAGTTTCAGATAATAAAACAATATCATCAGCAAAAAGTAATAAAAATAATTCTTCCAAACAATTAGAGAAAAATACACCATGTTTGCCATTATTAATTATATTCTGAGCTAGCTCATTAATAAAAAGAGAAAATAGCACAGGGCTGCAGACATCTCCTTGTTTAACGCCTGTTGTACAATGTATATAATCACTGAATTTTGCTCCGCATCTGACCTTTGCTTTGACTACATCATACATACTTTTAATACAACAAAACAATTTACCTGTTTACTCCATTTTTCCTTAATATTGGCCACAATAGTTTCTTGAAATTGAATCGAACGCTTTTTCAAAATCAATGAAAGCCACCTATAATTTTCGATTATATGCAAATTGTTTTTCTATAACTGCTAACAAAGTAAAAATATGATCGACTGTAGAATGGTCTTTTTTAAAGCCTGCTTGGTGTTTCTCCGTAATATCATTGAATTCTATCCATTCTTGCAGTCTGCTGTTTATAATAGAGCTATACATTTCCCACTTATGTTAGATAAAGAAATCCCTCTATAGTTATTAGTTTCGTTAACATCACCTTTCTTGTACAATGGTAACAAAACAGACTCTGTCCAACATTCTGGATAGACCCCCCTTTCAAACAAATTATTAAATAATTTGGTAAAAAATTCTACTGCAACATCGCCTGAGTACTTCAACATTTCTGCAGTAATTTGATCTGGACCTGCCGCTTTTTTTTACTCTTAAGCTTTCTAATGGCAGTACTGATTTCTTCCTTCGAGATAGGACGATTTAAAGCATGATTTATATCTGTGAGATCCGTGATACCACTATCCCTATCTCTTCTACCAAATTCTGGATCTAAGGTCTGATTTGCATTTCTTTGATCAGAACAACCTGCCAATTCTTCATTACTGACATCTTTTTCAAGAATACTTTTAAAATGAATGAACCAGTTCTCAAGTGATATATCATTCTGAGGTTGAGTTTGCTTCGGGACAGTTTACGGACAGTTTGCCAGAAGTCTTTCTGATTATTAGAAGATTCTATCAACTTTTGCAACAGTCTGTTGTTAAACAATCTTTTCTTTTCGAACAATAAATGCTTATATTCTCTTCTGACTTGGCAAAAAATGTACCGATCATCTTTATCTTTAGTTTTAAGGAATTTTCTTAAACTTTTGCGGACATTTGTTCTTGCATCTTTACAGTCTTGATCAAACCATTCCCTTTCCCTTTTGTTTCGATCTACATATATTTTGCGTTTCATGCACTCTGCTTGTTTCCTCAGAACATCGTTAAACATCTCTAGAGCTGCATCTACGTCACTTTCGATTAGCTGAGCTGCTTCTTTAAACTGTTGCTGAGTTTCAAAACTGTTGATGTTAGCAATAAAATTTTCAGTCTGTTCTAACTTCCAATCAAACTTTTCAATGAATAAATCTTTGCATTTTTCTGAGTATGTACACAACAAGGAAGAAGCCATTTCAAAACAGAATTCTAATGGAAAATGATCTGATTCTACTCTCCCCTGTACATGTAATGTACACTTGTTTTGAATCAAATTATAAAAGTCTGTTGATATCATGTAATAGTCAACCACACTGTTACCAGTTTCAGACACATATGTACATCTTCCATCAGGGTCACCTTTACAAATCCCATTTAAAATGCAAAGACTCAAACTACTGCACATTTTAACACAGATTTCCCATATGTGTTCAGTGTTTCATCTTCAGAAGAACGGGTGATCTCATCACATGACAACACACCTCTATCTGCAAAATCATACACTGTTTCCTCTGCATCACTGGGAACACAGTTAGCAGTTCGACCATTCATGTCACCAGATATAAGCATATAGATGTCACCCAGAGATAAAATATTGTCAACAAGGCATTCCTCAGAGAACTTACACCGTTTCTAATGTTTAACAAAGTGTAATAGGGTGAATTTTCTGGATGTACATATGCACACACAAATAATGCATCTTTATCAACATTAAACTAATTTTTGCTGAACACAAAGGATAAATACTGTCCACAATCACAAGGGAGATTACGTACGTATGGCATCAAATCATTTTTAATGAGACAGATTACTCCCCCTGAACGTCGACCTCGAGCTGATAATTTTACTGCTGGCTTAACAAACACCGTGTAATTGTTAAACAAAGTAGTCTTCAACTCTTCAACAAAAGTTTCTACTAAGCAAATAACATCAAAACCTGAAATATATGCTACGCAGTCTGAATCATTTAATTTAGAAATAAGGCCACAAATGTTCCAGTGAAGAAAAGAAATCTGTCTGTTATTATTTGAGCAGTCTTTTGGTGAATGTTCATTTTCGACATTATCCAGCAAAGAAATGTTAGAATGAGCACTACGTATACTGGAATTATTTTCATTGTTTAGCTCCTCAAATCTCACATTGTTTATGCTATTATACAATGAGGTCTCAACATAATTTTCAGTAAGCAAAAAATCGTCAGACATATCGACCTCACTTCGCTTGCTACGTCATACAAAAAAGCATCAGCATCATATGGAGAAACGTTTTCCTCTAACGTACCAAGTCTCACTTCGCTCAAGTCCCCATACATCAAAGCATCACCATCATTATCAACAAACACATATTATCAGACGTATCATACCACACTTCACTTTCATCATTGTACGATAGACCATCAGCATCAGCATCATCACCATCACCATCATCATTAGTAAGAGCAATATCCTGAGACATATTTGCATCTACAAACAAATCAGTCCTTACTTCACTTGCATCTTCATATAATACAGTGTCAACCTTTTCATTAGTACTACTTTTAATACCACACACACACCAAACCACATTTTATGTGCATCATTATACAAGGTATCAACATTTTTAGCCAAAGAAGTATTTTTTGAATTATTGTCCTTCAATGATTCCTGATCATAAACACACAACTTTGGTGCACATGCACTCACTTCACCACTGTCAACACACTCGGATACAGCAGCACGATTGCTAAGGTCACATTGGGTCAAGTTACCCTCTTCCACATGAACACTGGCCCAGCTGGTTTTTTCTTCACAGTTTTCACGTGCACGAATGCACATCGTCACGGCACTGTCATCGCCTGCCACTGGATTTCTGTCCGGTGTTTTTCTTTGAGAGAGAGAGAGAGAGAGAGAGAGAGAGAGAGAGAGAGAGAGAGAGAGAGAGAGAGAGAGAGAGAGAGAGAGAGAGAGAGAGAGAGAGAGAGACTCCATTGAAATCAAGTACTTTCAAACATTCATATTCTCTCTTAAATACAAAAACGTTTTCTTTTCTGATCAAAAAAACCTACATCGTCATCAACCCACTATACACTTTATATTTTCATTGGCCTATACTGCCTCCTCTCTCTCTCTCTCTCTCTCTCCTCTCTTCTCTCTCTCTCTCTCTCTCTCTCTCTCCTCGTCTCTCTCTCATCCTCTCTCTCTCTGTTTGGTGTTTCAGATATTGCATGTCACCGAAATAGATACCAGAACAGAACTGAAGATGAACTGAAATGCCGTTTATGTCATAGTGCAATAGAAGACGAAATTCATTTCTTGTTTTGTTGTCCAGCCTTACACGATCTTAGGATGCAATTCATTAGACCAAAATATTATGATGAGCCTTGTAACTTTAGGGTTAATGTTCTTCTGTCAACAAAACATGAGACAACTTTAACAAATCTTGCCATGTATGTTTATCATGCATTGAAAAGGGTAAATACTGCACTATCGTAATACTAGAAATGCATACTTATTTGTTGCAGTTTTATGTTGACTGTAGATAGCTGGGAATATGTTGTGGTTTTTGTTGTACATGATGATGTGTAACCCCCTTCAGAAAGGGGCCATGGCCTAAAATCTGAATAAACTATTCGCATTCGCATTCGCATTCTCTCTGTACTGTCTTTTTTTTTATATAATTTTTATTTATTAATTGTTGTTTTGTTTGTTTGTTTGTTTTTTTTTTTTTTTTTCTCTTTTTTTTCTCATTTGTTTGTTTGATGTTGTTGTTTTTTCTTCTTTTTTGTTTGTTTATTTGGAAGGGTGTTTTTGTCTGCTTTTTTTGTGTTGTTGTTGTTGTTGTTGTTTTTTTTGTTTTGTTTGTTTGTTTGCTTTTTTTTTTTTTTTTTGGGGGGGGGTGTGGGGGGGGGGGGGGGGGGGGGGGGGGGGGGGGGGGGGGGGGGGGGTTCTGGGGTATGTTTTGTCTTTTGCTCGTCTGGGGTTGTTTGTTTGTTTGCTTGTATGTTTGTTTGTTTTTTCTTCTTCTCTCTTTTTCTTTAAAAAAAAGTTTTTTCCCTTTGCTTCTTCTGCTTGAAAGTATGAGTACTGAGTGCATTTTTAAATGTGACCCCATGGGCGGGGACTGGATGTAAAAAAGAACATGAATACTTATTCATTATCCTGGAAAAAAAATTTGTTTCTATTACTTACAATGTGTAGATGTTCTTTTTATGACTTTATTGGCTTTTTCCCCCTCTTTATTATGAGAGTGTATGGGTATTGCACTTATTTTATTACCATGACATTCAATTTGCATGAGCATAATTAAAAAGTGTTTGTGTTGATCGTGTGCTATGTGAGTATTACATATTTAGTATTATCCCTGAAACACCCCCCCCCCCCCCCCCCACACACACACACACACACTCAAACACACACACACACACACACGCTCAAACACACACACACACACACATACACACACACACTCACTCACTCACCCACCCATATTCTCTCCCTAAACGACTGTATAGTTTTAAATTTCTTCTTTGTTTGTTTCTTGTTTTTATTGTGTGGATGTATGGGTATTAAATTTATTTCATTATCATGACATATAATTTGAAACGAGTATAATCTAAAATGAGTGTTGATGGGACCGCATACTGTTTTGGGATTTATATATTGGATATTATCTCTGAAATACACACACACACACTCTCTGTCTCTCTGTCTCTGTCTCTCTCTCTCTCACCTTTTATCGTCCTGCTTATAGTCATAGTATATCCTGACGAAGGATTCATATTTTTATATTGTCAATACTTTATTGGAATTGCCTCTGTACTTAAGTTTTAATGAGTGCCCTATTTCAATATCTTATGATTATGTGTAACAAGTATGTGTACCATTTGACAATGTGTAGATGTTTATCTTTATGACTTTTTAAGTTTTGGTTGTTTTATTTTTTCTTGGCTTTGTTGTTGCTCTTGTTTCTTGTTTGTTGTTGTTTGTCTGTTTTTTTATCTTTTTATATCTTTTTGTTGGTTTGGATTTTTTCTCTTTTTGTTTGTTTGTTTGTTTTGTTAGGGTTTTTTTGGGGTGGGGGTAGGGGTTGGGTATTCTTAGGATTTCTTTTAATTGCTTGCTTTGGGGGGGGGGGGGGGGGGTTGTTGGGGGGGAGCTTTTTTTGAAAAGGGTTATTTCCCCTTGTTTTTTTATTGTGAGAACTGTATAAGTATTGGTTATTATTATTAAGATGTATCCCAAACGGGCGGGACTGGATGTAAAAAAGCACATGTGTGCTTATTCATTATCCTCGAAATAAAGAATTTGTCATTGTCATTGTCTCTCTCTCTCTCTCCTCTACTCCCTCTCACAACACTAATTTGAATGTCCACTCTGAGAATATCACCCTCCCTCCCCCCCCCCCCTCCACATACAGCAAAAAAAGAAAACAAATTCTACCAGACACACACACACCACATACACGCTCACCTCACAACACACACACCACACACCACAACACACCACCACCCCATTCAATCACCCCCCCTCCCCCCCCCCCCCCCCCCCCCCCCCCCAACACACACAGGCACACTTGTACATGTTCAACCCTTTGTTTTAACACTCACTTTGTCACTACCAAACCGTCCTGCTCCAATAATTGCTAACTTAGCCTCCCCCCCC
>CM054137.1:38830764-38835764 GCA_028751875.1 Rapana venosa | reverse complement strand
ACACAACACAACACAACATATACCACACAACATACACACATACACAAACACACAGGAGATTACACACATCATTACACATGCTGACCAAAGACACACATACAGACACACGCATTTTTCACCCACACAAACTCACATAATCACCTTACATATAAAATTATATTGTACACATAGTATATGTACACATACACATGCATGCGCACAAATTATATCTATACATATATCTATCTATATCTATATCTATATATCCATATCTCTCTCTTCTCTCTCTCTCTCCTTATATTTATATATATATATATATATAGAGGAGAGAGAGAGAGAGAGGAGGAGGCTGAGAGAGAGAGAGATAGATAGAAAGATAGATAGATAGATATAGATAGGTGTGTGTGTCGTGCGCATGTGTATGTGCTTGTGTATCTCTAGTTGTGTTTGTGTGTGTGTGTATGTGTGTGTTATGTTTATGTGTGTTGTGTGTTGTGTTGTGTTGTGTTGTGTGTGTATGTGTGTTGTGTGTGTTGAGTCAAGTCAAATTGATTTTTACTATCATATATTTATATATATATATTTAGATATATATATACTATATATAGATTAATATATATTATATATAGATATATATATATACTTTCATACATACATTTCATACATATTTCTAAACTAAAAAAAACACACTAAGCCATCTTAAAAGACTGCCTGACAGTTGGGTTTCTTCATAAACTCTCCCATTCCAACCCAAAAGTCTACTCGGGAAAACAAACAGGCAAGCAGGCAACATATCCAATTACCGTACATGGGACCAACTCCCATGGGGGAAACAGTCAAGGAGGACAAAAAACCCAACTCGGATCCACACAAAGAGATTTAACTCTTCACACAATGCACCAACCCCATGGTTTAGGTGGCGCTGGCCTAGTATAGGTGTTGTTCCTACCTTCCCGATTGTCCATACACAGTAGATAGGTGGTTGGAAGGTGTGTGGGTGTGCGTGTGGGTGTGAATGCGTGTGTGTCGGGAGTGTGTGTATACATTGATCTAGTAAAACAAAAATTCTATTTAATTGTAACTGGGCTGCATGGTGACATGAGATAGGATGAATGAAAGCGCTTTGATTTGTTTTTTGCAAGATATTACGCTATATTAAATTCCTTGTGTTTTATTAAAGAGGGCAGGGGGTGGGAAAGAGGTAGGAGGGGGGGGGGGGGGAGGGGGGGGGCGGGGCTGGTGGTGGTGGTGGAAAGGGGGTGGCGAGAAGAGGGTGTGTTTTTTGGGGGTGGATTATATAATGAGCAGGTATGTATGTTTTGCATTCCATTTTACATGTGCATGAGCATGGGTGCATACACACATGCACATAAATGCTCTTATACAACAAGCAGCAATAAATTTATTCAAGTGGTGAGGAAAAGAGACTGGGTTGTCTAGATGTATATGAAGAAATGACTAAATGTGAAATCTTTTGTTAATAAGACTGAAACGATTCTTATCTATAAAACAAAAACTGTCTCTCTAGCTTGTTGATGGAAACTGGAACTGTTTAAGACAAAATATGTTGGGCATGTCTCTTGTATACGTGGCCATATGTAACTGTGGATCATATCTTGATATGCTGCATGCTAAAATAAGCTGCATTACCCGTCTTATCTGTTTCAACATCATCAGTGTTATCTCAGCGATCCTTCTACTGAGGGGATTACATTTTTTCAAATCGTTATTGCACGTCTAATTGGTTCATTACCATGATTATTATGGACTCTAAAGACACTATCTTCCTGTGGACTATATTTTATCGTGTTGGTTATGGTTTAAAAATATCGTTTTATTGCCTATTGGTTAGATTCTGTTAGAAATTGTGATTTTACTGTTCTGTATTTATGAGTTACTTAAGATTTAGATTTTCTTACGTGTTTATTAAGGATTTAGTAAATTACCCCCCACCCACCTCCCAGATATCCCCTTCCCCTCACCCCTAGTCATTTTGTGTCTAATATCACATTTAGTGAAGAGGCATAAAACCAAATGGGAACTCACCACACACACACAAACAAACACCACCACACACTCTCCACACACCACACACACACTCACACACACACATCAGCACACACACACACACACAATCACACACTTGCAACCACACTTAACAATTACCCCTGAGTGAAATGCAGGCTAAAACCAACCTAAAAAACCATCTGACAAGATGCCCTTTTCATCACTCTTCCCCCCAAAACCAGGACCCAAGTTTACCTCGGGAAAATAAACAGGCATGCACGGCAATATCCACAATTAGAGACCATGGATCTTTCCCATGGGGAAACAGCCGGGGACCAAAACTCCAAACTTTACAAGCTCATCACGGAAAATGTACAGCTCCATCATTGCAGTGTGATGCTGGCTTGTATGTTATAAACATGTTTGTGCCTCCGTTTCCCTCAAATCATCAGGGGTGCTCGGTGGTGGTGAGTGTGTGTGTGTTGTATGTGTGTGTGTGTGTGTGTGTGGGGGGGGGAGAGAGAGAGATGAAAGAGAGAGAGAGAGAGGAGAGAGGTGAGAGAGAGAGAGGAGGATAGGAGAGAGGAGAGAGAGAGAGGAGGGAGAGAGAGAGAGCAAGGAGAGATGGTAGAGAGGTGAGGGGAGAGGAGACGTGAGGGAGAGAGAGTGGAGAGAAGAAGGTGGGTGCTTTTCATATACACACACACGCACATCAGATACACACGCGCACCGCCCGTGTATGTAGCCCGTAAATGCTGACGCTTATGACACACAATACTTTGAAAAACTTTATGCGCGCCTACAACATTACCAACCCACCCCAATACCACACACATACAAAAACACAAACACCCTCCCCCCCCCCACACACACACACAACACCACACCACACACACAACACAAAACACACAAAAAAAAAACGCACCCCAAACACCACCACCACCAACACACACACACCACACACACACACACACAAAACACAAAAAAAAAAACATCCCCCCTTAAACACACCCCACAAAATTCAGCGGAAATATTGTCTGATATCTGCGTTACTTTTCTTTAACAGTATGGAATATCGATTAGCTTTTTGTTTTTGGCAGGACTAGTTAAAAAAAAAAACCAAGAAAAAAAAACCAATGAAATAAAAGAGGGATATTTGTCAAAACAAGACTTGGTAACATCAGGCATCATATTGATTGGTACGAGGGCCCCCCAATAGAGAGAATGAGAACTACAATTCATCATAAGCGTGCATGCGCACACGCCGCACCAAAAAAAAACATATTAAAACGGGATCGGTGGTTAGAGGTAACACACACTGAAAGCAAAAAGTCCGTGTTTAAATGTGTGGGGGGTCGAATCCCCGTTTGTGCTCAAAACTTTTCCCCCCATCCACTAGACTGAGTGGGGGTTGGGTGTAGTCTTTCGGATAAGACGATAAATGAGGTCCCGTGCGTTACACAACAATTTAGCGCACGTAAAAGAACCCACAGCAACAAGGAGTTGTCCCTGGCAAAATTCTGTAAAAAAAAAGCATTTTGTAGGGAAACATACACAGTTGAGACAGAAAAAGGGGGAAAAAAATTTTGGGTGGCGGGGTCTTCTGGGAGCGCTTCCTCAGGGGGGAGCAGTCGAAAGTCACGCAGAGAAATTTGCCCGTTCTTAAAGTGGTATAAATACAATGTTTTACATCAACATTCACATAATAAAGAATACATGTGCACACCCGCACTCACTACACTACAAACGCGCGGCCGCCGACGCGCAACACACAAACCCCCCCCCCCCCCCCCCCCCCCCCCCCACACACACACAAATTTAAACACATACATAAGTGTGCACCAGCACCGCATTCAGAGAGAGAGAGAGAAAGGGGGAGAGAGAGAGGGGAGAGAGAAGAGAGAGAGAGAGAGAAGAAGGGGAAGACAGACAACAGACAGACGACAAGCAGAACAGACAGACAGACAAACAGAAAAGACAGGGGGGGTGGTTGGGGGTAGGGGGGAAGAGACAGAGTTACAGAGACGAACAGAGGACAGACATAGAACACAAAGGGGCAGGACAGACAGAGGGAACGAGGGAAGGAGGAGAGAGAGAAAAAGGGCAGGGACGAAGATTAAAAAATACATGTATTATCGAACAGAGGTAAACACACACCACACAACACCCCACACCCCACACACACCACCCCACACACACACACACACACACACACACTCACACACAACACGCAAGCACACACCACCTTTACACACACAAAATAACACCACAAACCACACACACCACACCACCAACAACACTACCCCCACCACACACAAGCACAGACAACACACACACACACACACACACACAAACACACACACACACACACACCCCAACACACACACACAAACACACACAAAAAGAGCAAAGAATCCCCCCCCTCCCCCCCCCACAAAAGTAAAACAGAGCCCATTACATGTCCTACCTCTCGTGGCTCATCTTACTCTCCACCAATTTCCCTCCCAAAAGCCTACTGCATGCACCACGCACATGAGCTCCTCCCCCCCCCCCCCCTCACACACACCCCCGCACATACACACACACACAACCCACACACACCAAACACACACACTCACTCACACCACACACACCACACACACCGACACAACCACACAACACCACCCACACCCAACACACACACCCACACACCGACACCAACCCCAAAAACACCAAACCACCACAACCACACACCACCACAAACACACAAACACACAACACCAAAACCCAACCCCACGCACACCACACACACCACACCACACACACAAACACACAACACACCACACAACCACACACCACAACCACAAGGACTGGGTGGTTTATTCCAGATTGGAAACCCTTTTGTTTGATGGACCTTTTTCTTTGCATGGGGGCTGAGTACCCGAGGTCAAATTATTTGCAACAAAAGTAGAAGGCAGGGGGAGATGATGGTTTATGATGAAGGATGTGATGTGTGTGGGAGACGACGACGACGA
>CM054137.1:38820764-38823264 GCA_028751875.1 Rapana venosa | reverse complement strand
ACACACACACACACACGCACACACACACAAAATGAAGAATCTCTACGCACACACAACAAAATATTATGATTACAATATTTACAATGGCGCATGGTATACACTGCTGCTTGTGCCACAAAGACGACCGTAAAACGCAAAGGAGAGAGAGAACGTGGTAGGTTCTAGAGACTAGGACTGTCGGTACCTAGCTGTGCGTGTCGCCAGCGCTTTCTTTTGTTAAATGCCCACGTACCTCCTTTTTTTCACTGATAGTGTGTGTGTGTGTGTGTGTGTGTGTGTGTGTGTGTGTGTGTGTGTGTGTGTGTGTGTGTGTGTGTGTGTGTGTGTGTATGTGTGTGTGTGTACTGTGTGTGTACTGTGTGTGTACTGTGTGTGTGTGTACTGTGTGTGTGTGTGAGGGGAGAGGAGGGGAGGGAGGGAGGGAGGGAGAGAGAGAGAGAGAGAGAGAGAGAGAGAGAGAGAGAGAGAGAGAGAGAGAGAGAGAGAGAGAGACAGAGAAGTAGAGAGATAGAGAGATAAATAGAAAGACAGACGACCAGACAGGCACAGACAGACAGACAGACAGACAGACAGACAGATAGATACATACATACATTCATACATACATACATTACATACATACATACATACATACATACATACATAGACAGGCAGGCAGGCAAACAGGCAGACAGGCAAGCAGATAGATAAATAAATAGAGACAAACAGACAAACAGACAGAAAGACAAACAGACAGAGAGAGACAGAGAAAAAGAGACAGAAAAACAGACACAGAGAATGCACGCGCGCTTGTGTGTATGTATGTATGTGTGTGTGTGCGTGTGTGTAAGTTTGTGTGTGTGTGTGTAAGTGCGTGTAAGTGTGTGTGTGGTAGTGTGTGTGTGTTAGTGTGTGTGTGTGTGTGTGTAGTGTGTGTGTAAGTGTGTGTGTGTAAGTGTGTGTGTAAGTGTGTATGTCTGTGTGTGTGTGTGCAGTGTGTGTGAGGGCATCTGGGTAAATATCGGCCAAATCACAGCCAAACACCGTGCCTAAAAGAACCCAAATAAACAAAAATCGCAGGAACCCAACCGAACCAACGGAACCCAACCAAACCAACGGAACCCAACCCAGTCACCACCGGCACAGGGCAAAATGCGGCACACAGGCAAAAACCAATAAATGCGTCAACAGTTGGGATTTCTTTATTTCTCTACAGTGTTTTCTGTGAATGAATGACACTGACATGTTATTCCTAACGTTCTTCCTAGCGTTATTGCAACACATAAACTTAAGAGCTCCTGACTGTTGCATTTTCAATGTAAACACAATCATACAAAAAGCTTAGTATACGCGTGCGCCCGTCGCGCGCATATATGCGTGCATGTCTGTGCGCGTAGGCACGCTCAGACAGACAGACAGACAGACAGACAGACGCGCGGCCGCGTGCGTGCACACATGCACACACACACACCATGCATATACAACACACATACTCATCAGACTTATACCTACACAACAAACGCACACACACACACGCGCGCGCGCGCACGCACAAACACACACACACACCTACCTACCTACACTCACACACCTACCTACACACACACACACACCTACTCACACACACACTCAATATAAACACACACTAATATCACTTAATATGAAAAAACCGTTTAATTAAAGAAGAACACACACACACACACACACTCACATGCCCCACACACACACACTTCACACACACCCCCACCCCACCCCACCCCCACACACACTAACACACACTCACCCTCCTCCCCCCCACACACACACACTAACCACACTCACCCCCCCCCCCCCCCACACACACACACACACGTACACACACTAACACTAACACACACACACACACACACACACACACACACACACACCACACACACACACACACACACACACACAATAAATAAAAAATAAAAGTTTGACTTTCACACACACACACACACTAACCTACACACACACACACACACACACACCACACACACACACACACACACACACACACACACACACACACACACACACACACACACACACACACACACACACACACACACACACCATCCACCTCAAAGGGAACAGTTTGTGGAGGTGAGAAGACAGGTAGATATTATAAAGTGTGTGCTCAGCTTTGTTGCCTGGGAAGAAAGGGTCTGACAGGCAGGAAAGGAATCCCACTGGCTTAACAGTCAACAGGCTGGCACACGGGTCAAGGAGAACAGAGGCCTGACTGACTGACTGACTGACTGTCTGACTGACTGACTGACTGACTGTCTGACTGACTGTCTGACTGACTGACTGACTGACTGATTGACTGTCTGACTGACTGACTGACTGTCCATTTCTGGAGCAAGCACATCATACAAATGCTATGAGTGGAGTGTAGGGTGTGTGTGTGTGTGTGTGTGGTGGTGTGTGTTGTGTGTCTGTGTGTGTGTGTCTGTGTGTGTGT
Source organism: Rapana venosa (assembly GCA_028751875.1). Lineage (NCBI taxonomy): Eukaryota > Metazoa > Mollusca > Gastropoda > Neogastropoda > Muricidae > Rapana > Rapana venosa. The sequence goes on along the minus strand of CM054137.1, from coordinate 38,820,800 downwards.
GTGTGTGTGTGTGTGTGTCTGTGGTGTGTGTCTGGT
>CM054137.1:38795764-38808264 GCA_028751875.1 Rapana venosa | reverse complement strand
TTTTATTCATTGTTCTTTCTCTGCTAGAAAGAAACAACTAACCGGTATCATAGTTTACAATATCGGGGGGGGGGGGGGGGGGGGGGGGGGGTGTGTTGTTGTTGTTGTTGTTGTTGTTGCAGATGTTAATCTTTGAAATGGAATTCATGCTTCGATAATTATAACATGTTGGGCTCTTGAGATTTGGGGTTTGTTTTATGTGTGTGTGTGTTTGGGTTTTTTTGGGGGGGACTAGGTTGTGCTTCCCCCCCCCCCCCCTAATCCCCTTCCCATTGTCCTCTTGTGAATGTGCTTGCAAGCTTATTACAAAAACTATTGTCATACTCTGTGTGTGTGTGTGTGGGTGTGTGTGTGTGTGGTGTGGTGTTGTGTGTGTGTGTGTGTCCCTCTTACTCTTATTCATTCATTCATTCATTCATTCTCCCTGTGTCTCTGTTCTGTTCTGTCTGTTGTCTGTCTCTGTCTGTCTCTATTCTGTTTCTGCCTCTCTTCGTCTTCTCTCTCTCTCTCTCTCTCTCTCTCTCTCTCTCTCTCTCTCTCTCTCTCTCAGCAAGTACATGATAAAAATGACACAGGGTTAGGAACCTGTTGGCTTCCGTCCATTGGTTCACATTTCCTGCAGTCAAGATAAAGGTGAATAAATGTCACAGGACAACTCTGTTAAAGGCAATGATGACATGAGAAAGGTCAAGCGCTTTGATTTGTTTGTGTGTGGTTGTTTTTTTTACAAGATATAGCGCTATATAAATTCCATTTATTATTATTATTATATCATTATTATTATTATTATTATTATCATCATCATCATCATTATTTTATAAAGCTCAGTATCGGAAAAGGGTGCAGACGTTATGGACTGATGGGTGAGGGTCGCAGGGACAACTCATTTAAAAAATAACCAGATTTTGTTTTCTTTTCAACAGATAGGTCCTGTCTTGAATCTAAGAAAAAAAACCCCACAAACAAACAAACAAACCCCCAAAGAAACATGGAACAGCTAGTAAGGTATTTCTGAAGTCATTATGCCTTTGACAAAAAAAAATCATATTTAGAAAGTCCACAAAACACTGACTTAAAAAACAGTAGTCAGGTTGACAGCTGATGAAAATTATTACAAGATTCGCTAAAAATATAATTATATACCTCTCTTCATGCCACCCCCACCCTCCTTCCCAACCCCCACCCCCCCAACAACTAGAAAAAAAAGAAACAAACAAAACGAACAAACAAAAACTAAACAAAGATAATAAAACACCACCTGCAAACAACAAATGAATAATAACTAAAAACCCCACCCCCACCCAAAGTCCTTGAACCCAACCATACCAACAACAACAACAAAACGAAAACCCTCTTTTTTTTTTTTTAGAAGGGGTTGAAGGGAAGGGGCGAGTAACGTTGTACTTTTACACCCCCCACCCCCTACCTATACACTGGGTGGCTGTCACTGTCACATGTCAGTATGACATAGCCCTCAGATTCTCTCCCCTTGTCCTCTGACCCTGACCCCAAATGTCTCAATCGATTGGCGGCGCTGACAACTGCAATCACCCATTCCCCTTACACCTCCACCTACCACCCCCCTCCTCCCCCCTTCCTGATCATACTCTTTCTCCCTCCTTCCTTCCTTCCCTCCCTCCGGCCCACCCTCCCACGCTCACATATTGAAACCACCCCCTCCCTCCTCACCACCACCACCACCACCATCCCCGCTCATCAGTTGTTGCTGTGGTGGTTGTTGTTCAACATGTCCGCTAGCTTATTAACACCCTGTCCCCTGGGGGGCTAATCCAGAATATGCAGCCTGTGTCACTCATCCCAGCTGGTGTGGACTGTGGACAAAAACTTGTAATTATACTGGCTGGAGGAAGAGAAGCTGGCGTATAGGATTTTTCAGTTTTCAGTTTAATTTTTTTTTTAATCTTGCCGTTTAAGGTAAGTGGTTATTAGTCTGACTTCTCGAGGATTTTGCTTTTGTTGTTGTTGTTGTTCTTGAAAAAAAGCTACTGCTGCTGCTGCTGCTACTGCTGCTGCTGCTACTGCTGCTGCTACTACTGCTGCTACTGCTGCTGCTGCTGCTACTACTGCTGCTACTACTACTATTGCTGCTGCTGCTGATACTACTACTACTACTACTACTACTGCTACTACTGCTGCTGCTGCTGCTGATACTACTACTACTATTACTACTACTACTACTACTACTACTACTACTACTACTACTACTACTACTATTGCTGCTGCTGCTGCTGCTGATGACATTAATAATGATAAATAATAATAATATATATAATAATAGATATTATAATAATCGTATTGATGACTATAATAATAATAACAACAACAACAACAACAATAAATGGAGTTTATATCGCGCTATGTCTTGCACACACAAAAAACAAACCAAAAAACAAATCGAAGCAAATTGATCAGCAAAACAAAGAGAAACGAGATTTGCAAAAATCCCCTGTGACACAACACACGTGTAAGATTCTTTTCGTGGCCTGGCTGGCTGGCTCGCCCGCCCCTAGCCAGTCAGTGATTTAAACTAATGACTGGCTTGTGACCACTGCCTCATTTCCTAGTCCACAGGAACGGTAAAGTTCTCTTTCAAGCTCTCTAAACGGAACCCTGGAGGCTGAGATGAGTGTTGTTGCCGTTCCAGAGCGAGTCACCAGAGCCTCATTTTGGCTGTTAAAAAGAATAATAAATTTGCTGGTGAACAGAATCTTTGAAACTGCCCTAATGCTGGGTAACATGAGGATGGATTAGCTGCTTATTTGAGATGGCTGGGGGATAGAGGTGATTGAAAGTAAGTGACAGGTCAAAGTTGTCTAAAAGCTTTTCAATAATGGATCAAAGTTGTTGTTTTTTTTAAAAAAGATGTACAAGACCATAAAAGCAACAACAACAACAACAAAACACCAGCATAGCCAAATGACGTTAATTTCACCGCCTACTACTAGAGCAATATTTCATACGCTTGTTTGTTTAGTGTGTGTATGTGTGTGTGTGTGTGTGTGTGTGTGTGTGTGTGTGTGTGTGTGTGTGTGTGTGTGTGTGTGTGGGGGTGGGTGTGTGTGTGTGTCTGTGTGTGTGTGTGAGTGGTGTGTGTGTGTGTGTGTGTGTGTGTGTTTCACTGCTTTTTTTTTTTCATTTACTCATTTGCTTCTTTTTACTGCTTTACGGTATACGCTAGTTTCTTTGAAAATGTTGATGAAAGGTTTAAAGATAATCTTTCCAGGGCGAAAGCTGAAGGGCAGAAGGAAAAGAGGCAGACCGTACCACCAACATCCTGCATCGCCAACATCACTGAGGTCAGCTGTGTGGGAGGGCTGCATGAGATCGTAGAACTCAGCAGAGACAGAGGAAGACGACACAGCGAACCATCATGGCATTTGCGTGGAGCTCCTACCGAAGACAGTAGCGATGGAGCCAGAGATAGAAACAGCAGAAATAAAGTTTTGATGGCAAAAGAACTAACAGAATGATAATAAATCATAAACACAATGTCTTACGGCGATAAATTAACATTCTGTCTACTAAATTACATCACCAATAAACAAATACACCAACACATCAGACAAAGCATTGGTCCATACGAAGATCTGTTCACACCAGCTAAACACTGCATTGATATGGTCCTTAAACGAGCCTTCAGTTAAAAAAAATTCACCTCGAAACTTTCAAAACGTAGGGGGTAAACAGGTTTTTAAAAAAACGATGATAAAACAAGACCATTTGCAGACACCACGCTGTAACTCAACATCGATATGAATGGAAGAATCTGGTGTACGACTCTCCAGTGCAATGTTCCCGTAACATCCGAAGGAGTGAGGAAGAAGAATTGTGAAGAAAAAAAAGAAGAAGAAGAATTGTGAGGAAAAAAAGAAAAAGAAGAATTGCGAAGAAGAAGAATTGCAAAGAAGAAGAATTGCGAAGAAGAAGAAGAAGAATTGCGAAGAAGAAAGAAGAAGAAGAATAACGAAGAAGAAGAAGAGAAGAAGAAGAAGGAAGCAGAAGAATTGCACAGAAGAAGGTGAAGAAGAATTGCAAAGAAGAAGGGGAAGAAGAATTGCAAAGAAGGAGAAGAAGGAAGCAGCAGCAGAAGAAGAAACTGATCATCCACCCTGTCAGAAAAATATAATCATGTCAGTGTCTCATGGAACTGACTGATGGCCATGTGAGGAGACACCAGAAAGCAACACCCAATCAATTCTTCCCTCCAACATTATTCTCTGTGGGCAAGAAATGAATGCGGGACATTCTTCTTATCATTACCATTACTTTCTTCTTCTTCTTCTTCTTCTTCTTCTTCTTCTTCGCAATTCTTCTTCGCAATTCTTCTTCGCAATTCTTCTTCTTCGCAATTCTTCTTCTTCGTAATTCTTCGCAATTCTTCTTTCTTCTACTGCATCGTCCCTGTCTGTGTCTGTCTGTCTGTCTCTCACACACACAGTCTCTCTCTCTCTCTCTCTCTCTCTCCCACCCACTCACACACATTCTCTCTCTCTCTCTGTGTCTCTCTCTCTCTCTTCTCCACACACACACGCGCGCGCATGCTTTTCTCTATTGCTCTCTCCGTGTTCATTATTTTTGTTTCCTGCCTTTTGCATGGGCATTGTCCATTAGCCAATTTGTCTCCTGTGGACCAGCCAGCCAGCCAGCCAGCCATCCCTCCATCCCCTGTAAAGTGCTATTACACAGCCAATCCAATCGTGTATTATCAACCTGCCTTGCTACTCAAAATGTGTGTTGTGGTGTGTGTGTGTGTGTGTGTGTGTGCGTGGGAGAGAGAGAGAGAGAGAGAGGGATGGGGAGAGAGAGAAAGGGTAGGGTAGAGAGAGAGAGAGGAGAGAGAGAAGGGAGGGGGAGGGGAGAGAGTTGGAAGAGGAGAGGGAGAGAGAGAGAGGAGAGAGAGTAGGAGAGAGAGAGAGAGGAGAGGTAGGGATAGAGAGTGAGAGGTAGAGAGAGAAGGGAATGGGGAGAGAGAGGGAGGGTGAGAGAGGGAGGAGAGTTGGGAGAGGAGAGAGAGAGAGATGGGAGAGAGAGAAGGATGGAGAGAGAGGAGAGGAGAGAAGAGAGAGATAGGAAGAGAAAGGCATGGAGAAGAAGGTGGGGAGAGACAGAAAAAAGAAAAAGAGAGACAACACACAGACACACACACAGACAGAGACAGACAGACAGAAAACAAAAAACAGAGAGACAACACGGCAGAAACAGACACAGACTAAAACAGAGAGAAAAAGACAGACAGACCAACAGCCAGACAGACAGACATACAAATGAGCAAAAAGTAGACTAATATAGAGGGACGGATAGAAAGATAAACATCTTGTTACCCCTCTAATTCGCTGGCATCTGAAGTTTAAAAAATTGTAATAGTACCTTTCAGCAAAAAGCTATTTTAAAAAGTTGTGAACAAAACTAGACAGCTGTATCAGCAACAGCAGTAGTAGCAGCAGCAACAGCAGCAACAGTAACAGCAGCAACAGCAGTAGCAGCAGCAACAACAGCAACAACAGTAACAGCAGCAGCAAGAACAGCAGCAGCAGCCAAAGCAACAGCAACAGCAGCAACAACAGTAACAGCAGCAGCAACAGAAACAGCAGCAGCAGCAGCAGCAGCAACAGCAGCAGCAGCAAGAGAAACAGCAGAAGCAGCACCAGAAGCAGCAACAACAGCAACAGCAACAACAGTAACAGCAGCAACAACAACAACAACAACAACAATAAGCATTTGTAAAGCAAAGTGACTTTTTCAAGAGTAGATTTTCTACAACAATGGCTATCCCTCATTGGCAACAAACGAGAGGGCTTCAACACAAAATCATCGATTTTTGTTTGTGTGTGTGTGTGTGTGTGTGGTGTGTGTGTGTGTGTGTGTGTGTGTGTGTGTGTGTGTGTGTGTGTGTGTGTGCGTTTTGCTTGCTTCTAATTGCCTCTGCAAACTGGAAAAAATAAGATACAAGGAGACTCCTTGGACTTTCAGACACACACTGTATCGATCGTGCTTCAGATTTGTTTCATTCATTTTTATAAACTGCATCTTCTCTGTTATAGCTACCTTTCTTTTCCTTCAAGAGGTTTTCTGGATTGTCTGTGTAGTAACGGAATTGTTTACAGTGACTGATGATGTATATTCTTATTGTTGTTGTTGTTGTTCTTCTTCTTCTTCTTCTTCGCCGCCGCCGCCGCCGCCGCCGCAATTCTTCTTCATCTTCGCAATTCTTCATCTTCGCAATTCTTCTTCTTCGCAATTCTTCTACTTCGCAATTCTTCGTCATTCTTCTTGTTCCTTGCAATTATTCTGTTGCTGTTTTTGTTGTTCTTGTTGTTGATGCTGCTGCTGCAGCAGCTTCTGCTGCTGCTGTTCTTGTTTTTGTTGTTGTTTTTGTTGTTGTTTGGCGTTCCTCAGCTTAACATCCTAGGTGTCATCCAGAATATTCACACATCACATCTTTTAGTGTAGTGTAGTGTAGTGTAGTGTAGTGTAGTGTAGTGTAGTGTAGTGTAGTGTAGTGTAGTGTGGTGTAGTGTAGTGTAATGTAGTGTAGAGTAGTGTAGTGTAGCCTAGCCTAGTGCAATGCAGTGCAGTGTAGAGTAGTGTAGTGCAGTGCAGTGTAGTGTAGTGTAAGGTGTAGAGTGTGTAGTGTAGTGTAGTGTAGTGTAGTAAAGTGTAGTGCAGTGCAGTGTAGTGTAGTGTAGGTGTAGAGTAGTGTAGTGTAGTGTAGTGTAGTGTAGTGTAGTGTAGTGCAGTGCAGTGTAGTGTAGTGTGTGTAGTGTAGTGTAGTGTAGTGTAGTGCAGTGCAGTGTAGTGTAGTGTAGTGTAGAGTAGTGTAGTGTAGTGTAGCTATCCTAGTGCAATGCAGTGCAGTGTAGAGTAGTGTAGTGCAGTGCAGTGTAGTGTAGTGTAGGGTGAAGGTAGTGTAGTGTAGTGTAGTGTAGAGTAGTGTAGTGTAGTGTAGCATAGCCTAGTGCAATGCAGTGCAGTGTAGAGTAGTGTAGGGTAGATTAGTGTAGTGTAGTGTAGTGTAGTGTAGGGTAGTGTAGTGTAGTGTAGTGTAGTGTAGGTAGTGTTAGTGTAGTGTAGTGTAGAGTAGTGTAGTGTAGTGTAGTGTAGCCTATCTAGTGCAATGCAGTGCAGTGTAGATAGTGTAGTGCAGTGCAGTGTAGTGTAGTGTAGGGTAGAGTAGTGTAGTGTAGTGTAGTGTAGTGTAGTGTAGTGTAGTGTAGTGTAGCCTAGCCTAGTGCAATGCAGTGCAGTGTAGTGTAGGGTAGAGTAGTGTAGTGTAGTGTAGTGTAGGGTAGAGTAGTGTGTGTAGTGTAGTGTAGGGTAGAGTAGTTTTAGTGTAGTGTAGTGTAGAGTAGTGTAGTGTAGTATAGTGTAGTGTAGTGTAGCCTAGCCTAGTGCAATGCAGTGCAGTGTAGAGTAATGTAGTGTAGTGTAGAGTAGTGTAGTGTAGCGTAGTGTAGCCTAGCCTAGCCTAGTGCAGTGCAGTGCAGTGCAGTGTAGTGTAGTGTAGTGTAGTGTAGAGTAGTATAGTGTAGCGCAGTGCAGTGCAGTGCGGTGTAGTGTAGTGTAGCTTAGTGTAGTGTAATGTAGTGTAGTGTAGCGTAGTGCAATGCTGTGCAGTGCAGTGCGGTGCAGTGTAGTGAAGTGTAGTGCAGCGCAGTGCAGTGTAGTCTATTGTCGTGTAAGTACTAAAGACCAGTATAGTCAAGTATAATATAGAATAGTGTAGTGTGGTGTAGTGTAGTAGTGTGCTGTGCTGTAGTGGAGTGGAGTGGAGTGGAATGGAGTGTAGTGTGGTGTGGTGTAGTGGAATGCACTGGAGTGCACTGTAGTATAGTATAGTTTAGTATGTTGCAGTACAATGTAGCGCACTGTAACGTACTGAAGTGTAACCATTCTCTACTGTACTTCACTTCACCGCACCGCACTGCACTGCACTGTACAGCCTCACCCTCAAAACATCCCAAAGTTCACCTCAAGACCCCTCACCCTCTGACCTACCTCCTGACCCAGGCACAACCTTCTCTTTCATCCCTGTGAAACAGCAAATAGGTAGCAGATTATTGGAGCCTGATAAAAACCAACCTGGCATCCCACATACGTGGCACCTGCTGTGTCTGAGACTGCTGCCATGGTGTTTAACAGACAGACAAACAGACAGACAGACAGAGAGAGAGGGAGGGAGAGAGAGAGAGAGGAGAGAGAGAGAAGAGAGAGAGAGAGAGAGAGAGAGAGAGAGAGAGAGAGAGAGAGAGAGAGAGAGACTGACCATGATGAATTGCTTCCTGAGCACCAGTGATGCTTATCTTCTGCATCTATCTACATCCTGGGACAGCAGCCCGGATTTCACGCAGAGAAATCTGCCGTGACTTAAAAGTGGAATAAAATAAAAAATAAAAAAGAAGTTTCACTTTCAGTTCCAGAGACTGCAAGCCAGATGCTTCGTTTACCAAAAACTAAACTGTTATAAAAAAAAAATGGTTCTTATTTTGTGTGTGTGTAGATTATATGTTTTAGCGCAGCATTTGATTTTTGGAGAATACAAAAATCACTTCGCTACTTTTCAAACTGCTGTGGTATTTCCAAGATACCAACTAGGAACCGTGTTAAAATACGCTTGGATTCATACTCGTGTTGTAATTGTAAACAGAAATGTTCAGTTTGTTACAGTCTTTAAAGCCAGCAAAAATTGGAGAAAGAGACTAAACAAAGGTATTTGAATAAGTGTATATATACCCGGAGGGGGAAGTGTAGGGGATGGGGGGGGGGGGGGGGGGGGGGTCGGCGATTGTACAAGTGAAAGAGAAAATAATTATTGTAAAGCGTTAAGAGCTTTTGGATATGTGCAAAACCAAACTATCTCTTGATGCTGTTGCTGCCGTTGCTGTTGCTGTTGTCGTTTTCATTATTATTATCATTATTATTATTATTAGCAGCAGCAGCAGCAGCAGCAGCAGCAGCAGCAGCAGCAGCAGCAGCAGCAGCAGCAGCAGCAGCAGCTGTAGTAGTAGTGGTTGTTGTTGTTGTTGCTGTTGTTTTTGTAGTTGTTGTAGCAGCAGTTGTTGTTTTTTGTTGTTTTTATAGAAGTAGTATTTTGAGAATGGTGTCAATGTTTCCGAAACCTCTGCAAAGTTTAACAATGTTGTATCTTCTTCTGTTCCATTTTCTTCATCTTCTTTATGTTCTGCTTCTTCTCTCCTCCTCTTCTTCTTCCTTTTCTTTCCTTCTCCTACTTCTTTTGTCTTCATCTTATCCCCTCCACCTTTATCTCGTTTTTTCTCCTCTTTGTTTTTCTCGTCTGTTTGCCTCCCTCTTCTTCTTTCTTTTCTCTCCATCCTCCATTTAAAAAAAAGCCCCAAACCCTTCTCTTTATTATTTTCCCCACATTTCTTCTTCTTCTCCTTCTCCTCCTCCTTCTCTTCCTTATCCTCCTCGTCTCCTCTTCCTCCTCTCCATCATTCTCTTCCTTCTCCTCCTCTCCCTCCCTCTCCTCCTCTCCCTCCTCCTCTTCCTCCTCCTGCCTCTAGTCTTACTCTTCTCCTCCTTCCTCTTCTTCCTCATCAATCCTCTTCTCTTCCTTCACCCGCCGCCTCCCCACCCCCCAACTCCCTCTCTCCATCTCTTTTTTCACCAATCCTATATAATTATGTGTTCTTTCTCGTACCTCCTGTTTCTTTCTCTCGTTTTTTCTATTATCATTTTTTTATATTTATTTCTCTCCTCGTCATCTGTCCATGGCCGCGAGGCATTGGATACCTCCTCTCCGGGCTTCTCTATTGACAGTCTTGTTCATCTCATTCATGGGCATTCTGTCCGACGCGCAGAGCACATAGTCTGGAGGGAAGATTAATCAAGATCAGTCTTCCATCAGATTACCCGTCAGAGGAGGCCCAGCATTGCTTTGAGGGGCGTCTGGGTCAGGATGGACAAGCGTGTGTGTGGGGGGTGGGGTGGGGGTGGGGAGGGATGGGGTACGGTGGGGGGTGGGGGTGGTGGGTTGGTGTGTGTGGGGGGGGGGGGTGTTGTTGTGTGTGTGTGTGGGGGGGGTGTGTGTGGTGTGTGTGTGTTAGTGTGTGTATGTGTGTGTATGTGTGTGTTAGTGTGTGTGTGTGTGTGTGTGTGTGTGTGTGTTAGTGAGTGTAGTGGTGTGGTGTGGTGTGGTGTGGTGTGTGTGTGTGTTGTGTAGTGTGTGTGTGTGTCAAGTCAAGTCAAGTCAAGTCAAGTCAAAATTTTATTTCCAGATGGTACATTGAATAAGCAATGCATTTGCTTTTTTTCATCAAGCCATCTATCTAAGAACAAATTTCGTAATGATTATACTAAGACACTACATTATTGCATCGTTTACCATTAAATTAAACCAGTAAAAAAAAAATTTTAAAAAAAAAAAGAGGAAAAAATCGATAAGGAAATACAGTGTGTGTGTGTGTGGGTGTTTGTGTGTGTGCACGTGTGTTATGTGTGTGTTGTGTGTGTGCGTGCGTGCATGTGCGTGTGAGAGAGAGAGGCAGGCAGGCAGACAGACAGACAGACAGACAGAGAGAGAGAGAGGGAGAGAGAGAGAGAGAGAGAGAGAGAGAGAGAGAGAGGAGAGGAGAGAGAGAGAGAGAGAGAGAGAGAGAGAGAGAGAGAGAGAGAGAGAGAAGGTTTATAGGCCCTAAATTCCGACATTTACTACCGCAACATTTATTTCCTAAAATCTTTGATTAAGTTGTAATATTATGATGTTTTACAATCCATCCACCCATTTCCCCCCAATGCCCACTTTTTCAGAATGAAAAGACGTGTAAATCTACCAGAGAGACGAAGACAATAGACACTTTCCCGACTACAATTATCAAAAGTACTTTAGTCTTGCTACTATCAATTACGGCGCATAAGCGCGATTCGCAAGTATCTGTCCACTGATGCAACTTCCAAGCTTGTCACATCTCTCATTCTTTCACGTTTAGACTACTGTAATTCTCTTTTGGCTGGCCTACCAGCATCATCTATCCACTCTCTTCAACGCATACAAAACTCTGCAGCTCGACTGGTCCTTTGAAAGAAAAAATCTGAACACATCACTCCTCTTCTGCGATCTCTTCACTGGCTGCCTGTCTCACAAAGAATAAAGTGTAAGATTAATACCCTTTGTTTCAAATGTCTCCACAAATTTGCACCCTCTTATCTCTGTAACTGTCTTCACCTGTACACTCCATCCCGTTCCCTTCGTTCAGCCGCAGATACTTTGTGCTTTCGAACACCCAGATTCAAACAAACCACTGTTGGCCGTCGCTCCTTCTCTGTTTCTGGTCCATCCACCTGGAATGACATCCCTCTTTCACTTCGCCAAAAGCCTTCACTTGATACCTTCAAATCCAGCCTCAAAACACACTTATTTCGTACCTGAGACTTTCCCCCCAAATATCTGTCCCTAATTTTCAACAGCATCTTTCACCTTCTAAGTGTTGTTCCGAGTGTGTGTGTGTGTGTGTGTGTGTGTGTGTGTGTGTGTGTGTGTGTGTGTGTGTGTGTGTGTGTGTGTGTGTGTGTGTGTGTGTGTGAGGGTGGGTGGGTGGGTGGGGAAAGGGAGGGGGTTGTGTGTGTGTGTGTGTGTTAGTGAGTGTAGTGGTGTGGTGTGGTGTGGTGTGGTGTGTGTGTGTGTTGTTTAGTGTGTGTGTGTGTGTGTGTGGGTGTTTGTGTGTGTGCACGTGTGTTATGTGTGTGTTGTGTGTGTGCGTGCGTGCATGTGCGTGTGAGAGAGAGAGGCAGGCAGGCAGACAGACAGACAGACAGAGAGAGAGAGAGAGAGAGAGAGAGAGAGAGAGAGAGAGAGAGAGGAGAGAGAGAGGAGAGAGAGAGAGAGAGAGAGAGAGAGAGAGAGAAGGTTTATAGGCCCTAAATTCCGACATTTACTACCGCAACATTTATTTCCTAAAATATTTGATTAAGTTGTAATATTATGATGTTTTACAACCCATCCACCCATTTCCCCCCAATGCCCACTTTTTCAGAATGAAAAGACTTGTAAATCTACCAGAGAGACGAAGACAATAGACACTTTCCCGACTACAATTATCAAAAGTACTTTAGTCTTGCTACTATCAATTACGGCGCATAAGCGCGATTCGCAAGTATCTGTCCACTGATGCAACTTCCAAGCTTGTCACATCTCTCATTCTTTCACGTTTAGACTACTGTAATTCTCTTTTGGCTGGCCTACCAGCATCATCTATCCACTCTCTTCAACGCATACAAAACTCTGCAGCTCGACTGGTCCTTTGAAAGAAAAAATCTGAACACATCACTCCTCTTCTGCGATCTCTTCACTGGCTGCCTGTCTCACAAAGACTGGAGTATAAAATCAATACCCTGTTTCAAATGTCTCCACAAATTTGCACCCTCTTATCTCTGTAACTGTCTTCACCTGTACACTCCATCCCGTTCCCTTCGTTCAGCCGCAGATACTTTGTGCTTTCGAACACCCAGATTCAAACAAACCA
>CM054137.1:38766311-38795264 GCA_028751875.1 Rapana venosa | reverse complement strand
GTGTGTGTGTGTTGTGTGTATTTATCTTTATTCTTTTATATCGAGGATAATGGAATAAGCACTGATGTACCTTTTTTACATCAAGTCCCCGTGTGTATGCGGTTTTGTACATTTTTGTTATCTGTTCCTACCGGTACACAATGGCCTACTCTTACGAAAAGCGGAACAGGATTTAACGTGTGCGCAAGATGTTCTGCATGCGTTCGCACGCGCGGCCTCGGTTTATAGTCTCATCTGAAAGACTTTGGAGAGAGTGGAGTCTGCACTGATGTTAACTCCAGAGGAAAATATCCCCTTGAACGGGAATCGAACGCGGGTCGTCAGATTGCGAACGCAATGTTCCAACCACTAGGCTATCCCGGGCGCGTGCGCGCGTGCGCGTGTGCTCTCTCTCTATCTCCCTCTCTCTTCTCCTTCTATCTATCTTTCTTTCTTTCTTTTTTTCTTTCTTTCTGTATTTTCTTGTCCTCTTTCTTTCTCATTTTCTTCCTTTTTACCTTTCTTTTTTTCATTTTTCTTTCCCCCCTCTTTCTCTTTGTTTTCTTCTTTCTTTGTTTTCTCCCTTTTCATTTTTTGTTTTCTTTTTTTTCTGTTCCTCTTTCCGTCTTTGTTTGTACTTAGCTGTGCTTTTTGCCCTCCTTTGTTTATTTGTTAGCTTCTTATTTTTCTTTGTTCCACTGTTTGTCAGTTTCTGTATTCATTTATGTCTTTTTTTCTTTTCTTTTCTTTCTGTCTGTCTGTCTGTGTGTCTTTCTTTCTTTCTTTTTCACTTCCTTGTTTGCTTGCTTCCTATTTTTGTTTGTTTGTTTCATTACTTTATGTCTTTCTTCTCTTTTCTTTCTATCTTGTTCTTTCTGTTCCACTTACTTGTTTGCTTGCTTCTCTCTCTCTCCTCTCTCTCCCCCTCCTCTTTCTCCCTTCCCCCTCTCTCTCCCCCCCCCCTCTCTCTCTCCCTCTCTCTCTTTTCTTTCTTTCTTTTCTTTTCTTTCTTTCTTTCTTATTTCTTTCTTTTCTTTTACTTTGCTGGTTTCTTTTATCCTTCTTTTTTCTTTTCTTCTGTCTTTTCCCCTTTGTTTTGTTTGTTTGTTTGTTGGTTTTTTTTTGTTTGTTTCTTTGTTTGTCTGCCCGTTTCATTCTTTATTTTTCTTCTTCTTTCCATCTGTCCTTTTTTCTTTATCACTGTTCTATCTGCCTGTTTGCTGGCTTTTTTCTCTCTGTCTTTCTGCTTACACACACACCACACACACACACACACACACACACACACACACACACACACACACACACACACACACACACACACACACACATATATATATATATATAATATATATATATATCTCATATTTTTGTATTAAAAAATATTTTTTGTATATATATATATATACATATCTTATTTCTTATATATACGACTTTAATGCCAGAACGGGAGATCTTCAGCGTGATTCATAAATGTTCAATCTTGACCCCGAAGATATACCAAAACGTAACTGGGATGAACTGATCTCATGCCGAATTTCAGAAGATAAGACTGTTAATGACTTCGGAAAGACACTGCTGTCAATGTGCACATGCTTAGAGCTACTTATTTTGAATGGTTTTTGTTCACCTGATTTGTCTGAAAAGTTTACATTTATATCAACTTCTGGAAGAAGCACAAATGATAATTTCTTAAGTTCACCAGATATTCTAAATATTTGTTCTACTTTTGAAATACAGGAACGAATAGAATCTGACCACATGCCCTTGAAACTAACCTTAACTGTGTGTACTAATCGCAATGTCACATCCAATGATAAAGAGTATGTTCCAGTTACTAAATACTCATGAGAGCCCAAAATGCATGACCAGTTAACTGAAAGATGAGAGAGTCCAGCTTTCAAAAACGAAATATATTTAGCAACCTCACAGACAGACTCCTCATGTGATGATGCTCTAGATACCTTTTCACAGGCTATCCTGGAATCAGCATCTTGCATGAAAAAAGAATATGGTAAGCCAAAACCTGTGAAAAATACTAACAATTGCTGGTATGATATAGAATGGAAAGATTCAAAAAAGAAAGTATACAAAGCCCTTAGAAAGTACAATCATAAAAGAACAGATGCAAATCGAGCATCCTATACTTTTAGAAAGAAATTCATACAAATCCTTGGTAAGACAAAAAGAAAGGTCATTTAAAAAAGAGAAGGTAAATAAAATCCTTCAATCTGTTCACAATCCACAGGATTTCTGGAAAGAAACGAAGGTTTATAAACATAAAACTCATGTGATAAACAACATATCTAAAGAAAAATGGTTTAATCATTTCAATTCATTATGAATGAGAGTAACTCTGATACATTGAGTGATGTCACCTCTAACGCAGTATTTGATGAAATGCCCACAATACTGAAGACAATATTGACAATATCAATGAAGAAATTAGTGAAACAGAAGTTAAGAATGCAATAATTGACACACAAAACCAAGAAAAGCCGCTGGGTCAGACAACATAATAAATGAAGTCCTTAAATCAACAGATGTTATTGTCCCTTTCCTTGTAAAACTGTTCAACACATTGTTTACCAGTGGATTTTATCCCAAAGAATGGTGTGAAGCTGTAATTGTTCCTCTCTTTAGAAAGGGAGACCCAGAAATTCCAGGAAATTATCGCGGTATTACCTTGCTAAGCTGTGTCAGTAAGTTATATACTCATATTCTTAACACCCGACTAACAAAATGGGCTCAAAGCAGCAATAAAATTTTAGAACCACAAGCAGGGTTTCGGAAAGACTATAAACCTACCGACCATATTTTCACCCTATATGCAATCGTGCAAAAATATCTATTCCAAAAGAAAAAAGTATATGTAGCTTTTGTGGACTTCCAAAAGGCCTTCGACACAGTGAATAGAAATGTCTTGTGGAAAATCTTAATAAAGGTAGATGTGAATGGTAAAATGCTAAAGGCCATACAAGCTATGTATTCATCAGTGTTGTGCTGCATCCGTTCATCTGCAGGATGTTCCGATTACTTTGAATGCTTTCAGGGCCTCAAACAGGGTTGTCTTGCTTCACCAACTTTATTTTCACTTTTGATAAATGATCTTGCAACATATATCATAAGCAATGGAAATTACGGAATTCAGCTAAGTCAAAATGCCACAGAATTTTTCCTGCGAATGTTTGCAGATGACCTTTTACTTTTCTCATACTCCCCTGTAGGCTTGCAAAACCAGCTAAACAATTTACATCATATTGCTAATAAATTTAGATTAAAGGTAAATCTTGAAAAAAACTAAAATTATTGTATATCGGAACGGTGGACACTTATCAAAATATGAACACTGGCACTTTGGACATCAAAAGTTAGAAGTTGTGAACTCATATAAGTACCTTGGCCTTATTTTCACAACCCCCTTGAGTTTGAATGTTGCCACGGAAAGCTTGACAACAAAAGCTAAAAAATGTGTTGTAGAAATATGTATGACACTACATAAACTGGATTGCTTTTCCCTCAAGATCTTCTTTAAACTTTTTGATGCACGTGTTGCTCCTATGCTACTGTATGCAGCTGAGGTGTGGGGTGTCCAGGAATTTAATCAGATTGAAAAAATCCATCTCTTCGCATGTAAACGCTTTTTAAATGTTAGTCTACACACACCAAACTACATGGTGTATGGAGAATTAGGACATTACCCTCTCCTCGTGCTGTCAGTTATCAGAAGTGTTTCCTACTGGCTACGTCTGTGCTCCTTACCTAGCCAGAGATATGCTAGCATGGCTTACCATACGTTTAATTTGTTAGATGAAAAGGTCATATAACTTGGGTTACACACATCAGAAATCTTCTCTGCTCCTCTGGATTTGGCTACGTGTGGCTTTTTCAAGGAGTCGGAAATCATAAAACTTTTTTTTAACGTGAATTCAAGCAAAGAATGATCGATTGCTTCAAACAACAATGGTCTGAAAAAATAACCACTAGACCACGCTATAATTTGTATAGTTCCTTCAAAAGTTTATTAGAACCAGAAAAGTACATGGACTTAATCACTTCCAGGTATATACGTACTATGTTCATACGATTCAGACTGGGAGTAACAGAATTAAAAAGCAATAAATTTAGATATACGCCAGATAATTGTTTCCTGGCTTGTCTAAATTGTAATTGTGCACCTGAAGATGAAATCCACTTCCTTTTCTACTGCCCGGCATATACTGAATTACGGAAAACCTATCTAAGCAAGGCTAATCTAGAATATTTCAGAAACCAGAAGTTATCTCTGTTAGAGTCACAGGAACCTGAGCAAGTTGTAGATCTGGCAAAGTTTATAGTCTATGCATTTAAAAATAGCAGCTGAGACATCTTTCAGTTAGGCGTTTTTCCAAATCACATAAAATTGTGCTAATTTGGCAAGGCCAAAGACCTGTCTGTCTGTCTGTCTGTCTGTCTATATGTATGTATGTATGTATGTATGTATGTATATATGTATGTATGTATGTATGTTTTAATTAATTAATTTTTAAAATTCTTTTATATAGAGGATAATGGAATAAGCCCTTATGTGCTTTTTACATCCAGTCCCCGTGTGTATGCGGTTTTGTAAGTTCTGTCATCTGTTCCCACCAGCACACAACGGCCTACTCTTATGAAAAGCGGAACAGGATTTAACGTGTGCGCAAGATGTTCTGCGTGCGTTCGCACACAGGACCTCGGTTTATAGTCTCATCGGAAGGACTTTTGGGAAAGTGGAGTCTGCACTGATGTTAACTCCACGGGAAAATATCCCCTTGAATGGGAATCGAACCTGGGTTGTCAGATTGCGAGCGCAATGTTCTAACCACTAGGCTATCCCGTCCCATGTGTGTGTGTGTGTGTGTGTGTGTGTGTGTGTGTGTGTGTGTGTGTGTGTGTGTGTGTGTGTGTGTGTGTGTGTGTGTGTGCAAAAGTGTGCGTGGTGTATGTACATGATGTTGCTGTGCATGAGCATCTATAAATTCCATAAACATTAGAAAATGTTAGAGAAATAGTTCATGAACATGTTAATCACCATATCCCTGTATGTATGTATCTTATTTATTTTTTATTTATTTATTATTTTATATCGAGGATAATGGAATATATCTATGTATCTATGTATCTATGTTTGTCTGTCTGTATCTGTCTGTTTTGTTTTTGTTCGTTTGTTTTTTCTTAAAGAGCTAGTTACTTGAAAAAAATTGTAAACCTTATGAATTGCTGCAGTTGTTTGCATCTATCCATTCCCCCTTGTTTATGGACTCCCAGGTCTGAACAATAAAATCATTTGTCATTGTATCTCTCTCTCTCTCTCTCTCTCTCTCCTCTCTCTCTCTCTCTCTCCTCTCTCTCTCTCTCTCTCTCTCTCTCTCCTCTCTCTCTCTCTCTCTCTCTCCCCTAACTTCCACCCACCAACGGGTATCGTCACGGAAGCGAAAGAACCTGCACACTGAACGTTTAGCAACAAGCATTGAGAAAACAGACTGAAAAATTCATACAGTGTCCATTACTCTACAGACTGAAAATGCCCAGCATAGCATTTCAGATGCAGGCGTGAATAGCACTGCGTGAGGACAATAGATAAAAGTTTTTATTTATTATTTATGTATTTTGCTTTCTTCTGTGTGTGCTTTTTTGGTATGCATTTCCTTTGATTCATTTAAAGCAGAATGATAATGATGCCTTTGCCTGACCATAGGTAATGAGTGTGTGTGAGTGTTGTGGTGAGTGAGTGATTGTGATGTGTTGTGTGTTGTAGTGTGTGTGAGTGTGTTATGTGTGTGTGTGTGTGTGTGTGTGTGTGTGTGTGTGGTGTTGTGTGTGTGTGTGTGTGTGTGTGTGTGTGTGTGTGTGTGTGTGTGTTGTGGTGTGTGTGTGTTTGTGTGTGTGTGTGTGTTGTGTTGTTTGTGTGTAAGTCTTCAATTTTAACGTCTTTCCACTTTAAGTGATACCAGACGGCCCTAAAATAGGAGACTGAATAAAAGAGATGAATGGATGGATGGATAGATGGATCGATAGATAGAGAGACAGACAGACAGATAGATCTACTCTGTGTGTTTCGTGCGTGCGTGCGTGCGTGCGTGTGTGTGTGTGTAATAAAGATTAATAACAAGGGAAATACACAAATAGTATTCTTAACATAAACAGATCAAGAAGAACATTTTTCCAAAAAAATGAAATTCAAAGAGAACTACAACTACAATAGGTTCCCTATAGGACTTAACAATAAACCTTTAGCAATGTCAAATGTTAGCTTTGCATTGTTCAAAACTTCATCAATGGTATTCTCAGAAAAGGCAGGGAGATGAGGTTTTAAATCCTCACATTCAAGTATGACATGGGTATCTGAAATATTCACCACATAAGTATTTAACATCCTTGCTGAATTTTGTCGTGAATGCATTTAATATTATCCTGAAAAATAATGCTTTGAGTTGTCTTTCTTTGACAGCATTTGTATGAATCCCTAAGTGATCAATATATTCAATTACGCTCTTCCCACTCGGTGTTGAATGTGAAAGCCGCTTGCTTTGCCAATGCTTTTCTATGAATTTGTTTAAGGTTGTGCGCGCGCGCGCGCGCGCGCGCGCGCGGTGTGTGTGTGTGTGTGTGTGTGTGTGTGTGTGTGTGTGTGTGTGTGTGTGTGTGTGCTGGTGCGTGCGTGTGTGTGTGTGTGTGCGTGCGTGCTGTGTGTGTGTGTGTGTGTGTGTGTGTGTGTGTGTGTGTGTGTGTGTGTGTGTGTGTGTGTGTGTGTGTGTTGTGTGTGTGTTGTGTGTGTGTTGTGATGTGTGTGTTGTGATGTGTTGTTGTGTGTGTGTTGTGTGTGTGTGTGTGTGTGTGTGGTGTTTATTGTGTTGTAGTGTGTGTGTTGTGGTGTTGTGTGTTGTGGTGCGTGTGTTGTGTGTGTGTGTGTGTGTGCGCGCGCGCGTGTTGTGGGTGAGAGAGTGAGAGAGAGATTGAGAGTGTGTGTGTGTGTGTGTGTGTATGAGAGAGAGAGAGAGAGAGAGAGAGAGAGAGAGAGAGAGAAGAGAGAGAGAGAGAGAGAGAGAGAGAGAGAGAGAGAGAGAGAGAGAGAGAGAGAAAATGCCAAACGATTATTGTACTATGCTTTTTTTTCAGCCCACATAAACGGGAATAATAGAGAGGGACTGTGTATTATCCACATACCGCAACAGAATGACAGATTCTTCATACTTATTTATTTTATTTTGAGGATAATGGAATAAACAATCAGGTGCTTTTTTCATCCAGTTCTCGTGTGTATGCAGTTTTGTAAATATTGTCATCGTTCGTTCCCACCAGACTTGCCACCATGACAAGGCTACCTTATCATGGTGCAGCGGTCATTGTCCTATCCGATTAGAAAGTGACAGGACATATCCACTTGTAAATCCCCCCCCCCCCCCCCCTTCCCGTCAAAGTCCGGTATTATGAAACATTTTTGGTTGAGTTCTCCTCTGATATCTCTGTTGTTTTTGATCCACAAAACTGATCAGAATATGAAGGATACTGCCTATATTTCTTTCTCCACTGTTTATCAAATTCTTTTAGGACGGACGCTATAGTCGAGTGGTTAAGACATTTTGGACTTCAATCCCATAGGTCCATGAAGTCGTGGGTTCGAATCTTGGCGGCGTCTGGTGAATTAAGGGTGGTAATTTTGACGACCTCCCAGGTCAACTTTAAATTCCGACCTGCCAGTACCTGAACTCCTTCCGTGTGTATACGCATGCCGAAGATCAAATATGCACGTTAAAGATCCCCTAATTCATGTCAACATTCAGTGGGTTACGGAAACACGAACATGCCCAGCATACTCCCCCGAAGTCGGAATGCGGCTACCTTCATGTTCGGCAAAAATGGTCGCGTACGCGAACTCTCACTGTTGGTAAACTTCGGAGCTCTAGCCGAGGAACGAAATTAAAAAAAAATATCGCACCATGATATCACTGAACAAAGTTTTTAAGTTAACTTCGCTTTCTAATACTGTGGTTCAAAAACTGTCATTCGCATAACTTAATCCACCCACACTGTGATTTAAACATGAGTCGTTTTGTCCATATACACAATAAGCAAATAACAACACAGAAGGGGAAAGGCATTAAGCTACAGCTTATTAGTTGGTTTTTTTTAAAGTCTCACCCCATGGTAAATTAACAGTTATTGGCTATGCAGACAAATGGCATTTACACATATATTAACACAGTCACGTAAAAATAACATTTTTATACATACAAATACCAATGTCGAAAAATGAAGAAAAGTTTTCCGTACCAAATTGAGGCAAACAAAAAAGCGCAATACTCAATAGAAACTTACTACACATTAGGAAGCAATTACTGATGACAAGGGGAGAAAACTCGACAAATTACAACAGCTCGAGGATAATTTTCTACCTTTACATTTCACACACAAGAAAGAGCACTCCATTATAGAACTGCACACACGACTTGTAATTTGTATGAGAAAATCATCTGGATTTATTGATAAATCCCGTTCCGCTTTTCGAAAGAGTAGGCCATTGTGTGCCGGTGGGAACAGATGACAACATTTTACAAAACCGCATGCACACGAGAACTAGATGTAAAAAAAAAGCACATGAGTGCTTATTCCTTTATTCTAGGTAAAAAAAAAAAAATCGTACACTGTTTTTTTCTCGCCAAAATTCAGAATCCAGGTACCTTAATGGTGGGAAAAAACGGTTACATACGCAAAATGGGGGGGACGGGATAGCCTAGTGGTTAGAACATTGCGCTGGCAATATGACGACCAGGGTTCGATTCTCGTTCAAGGGGATATTTTCCCCTGGAGTTAACATCAGTGCAGCCTCCTCTCTCCCCGAAAGTCTTTCAGTTGAAACTATAAATCGAGGCCCCGTGTGCGAACGCACGCAGAACATCTTGCACACACGTTAAATCCTGTTCCACTTTTCGTAAGAGTAGGCCATTGTGTGCCGGTGGGAACGGATGTCAGAATTTATTAAACCGCATACACACGGGGACTGGATGTAAAAATCACATAAGAGCTTATTCCATTATCCTCGATATAAAAGAATAAAATAAAATAAAATAAAATCTCACCATTGGTAAACCTCGGAACTCTAGCCTAGGAAAACAAAACCCAAACACCCCAAACAAACAAGACACACTGTTTTAATAATGTTAATATTATCCTTACATGCTCGTGTGCCTGTCGCCATATAATAAAGTCTGTGCTTTTTTTTTATAAACGATTTCTTGATATTATTTACTTGATGATAAACAGTTAAAAAAATGTAGGTAGTAAAATAAAACGTTCAGCTTTTCGTTAGGATGACCTCGTTGACAAGAAGGATAAATCGATAAATGCCTTTATCTAAATCAGTGTTGAGATGACTCATTTCGAGTCAAAATCGGCCCCAGCCTAAGAAACGAGGATGAGAGATGAAAGAGAAAAGAAGAGAAAGGAGAAGAGAAGAGAAAGAAGTGTAGAAACGAAGAAGAAAGGAAGGGAAGAAAGAGTAGAGAAGAGAGAAGAGAAAAGAAGAGAAGAGAAGAAGGGAAGAAAAGAGAAGAGAGGAGAAAAGAAAAGAAAGAAGGGAAGAGAAGAGAAGAAGAGAAGAGAAGAGATGAGAAGAGAAGAGAAAGAGATGAGAAGAGAGAAGAGAGAAGAGAGGAGATGAGAAGAGAGAAAAGAGGAGAAAGAGAAAGAGAAGAGAGAGAAGAGAAGAAGAGAGAGAGAGAGAGAAGAGAGAAGAGAGAGAGAGAGAGAGAGAAGAGAGAGAGAGAGAAGAGAGAAGAGAGAGAGAGAGAGAGAAGAGAAAAAGAAGTGAAGAGATGAGAAGAGAAAGAGAAGTGAAGAGAAAGAGAAGTGAAGAGAAAGAGAGAGTGAAGAGATGAGAAGAGAGAAGAGAAGGGAGAAATAGAAGAGATGTGAAGAGAAGAGAAAGAGAAGAGAAGAGAAAGAGAAGTGTAAGAGATGAGAAGAGAGAAGAGAAGAAAAAGAGAAGTGAAGAGAAAGAGAAGAGAAAAAAGAGAAGAAAAGAGGAAAAGAGAAGAGAAAGAGAAGAAAAGAGAAGAGAAAGAACGAGGAAAGAAAAGAAGAAAAGGGGAGAGAAAGAGAGGAAGAAAGAAGAGAAAAGAAAAGAGAAGAGAAGAGAAAAGAAAAGAAGAGAAAATAAAAAAGAAGAGAAGGGAAGAGAAGAGAAGAAAAGAGGAAGAGAAAGAGAAGGAAAGAGAAGTCAAGACAAGACCAGACCAGACAAGACAAGACCACACCAGACCAGACCAGACAAGACAAGACAGGACATGAGTTCAAAGTCTGCAGCGAACGATTTGCTGTTTTCATTTTCCACGATAAAAAATACTTTGGAACCGTTACGTTACAGCCACATCAGAGAGAACACTTTAAAAAACAACAAGAACAACTGACTGATGATGAGAGCTCTAGCTTCCCCCACACTTTCCCATACATTCGGAACCATGTCATGGATTTCTTCCCCCCCCCCCCCCCCAATCCCTCCCCCCCCCCCCTACACACTCCCAACCAGTCACGCCTATTTTTTGTTTGGGTATGTTTTGTTTTTGTTTTGGGGGTATACACTGGCTTAGAGCTAGTCATATTCAGCTCTTCAATGTCCTCAATTTTTCATGCCTTACTCTTCATTCCTTTTATTTAAGGTCTTGTAGAGTTTCCACAACATTCTGCTGTTGTTGAGTTTATATTGTTTTGTCACAGCAAACAGTTTGCTGTTGGCGAGAGTCTCTTTCACATTTATGTATTTATTTATTTATACCACTTTAAATCACGGAAGATTTCTCTTGGCTTCAAATTCGGGCTGCTCTCTCTCCCCTGGGAGAGCAGAGCACGTTGCCACAAGAGCAGCGCCACCCTTTTTTTTTTGGTGAGGGGGGGGGGTCTTTTTCCTGTCTGCAACTGTATTTGTTTCCCTATCAGAGTGGCTTTTTTCTACAGAATTTTGCCATGGAAAAACTCTCTTGTTGCAGTGGGTTCTTTTACGTGCGCTAAATAATTATGGGTAACACACGGGAACTCGGTTTATTGTCTCATCCGAAAGAGTAGCACCCAGACCACCACTCATGGTCTAATGGATGGAGGGGGGGGGGGACAGTTTCGGGCCTAAACGGGATTCGAACCACCGCACACTTCCGACCCGGACTTTTCGCTTTCTAGGCAGGCGCGTTATCTGTAGACCACCGATGGGCTATGTTGATTCTTTGTTCCTTTTGTACAATCAATTGTTGCTCACCGCAAGAAAACGCAGACACACAAGGAGACACAAGGAGCACACAGAGTACAGGTAATGAGGTGCAAACAAGGTCAACCTGTTGAATAAACTAGGGAAGGGTGAGTGCAAACAGGCCTGAAGGGGTTTGACCCATTTCCCCCTTGTTGTTCCTAGTTTGCTCTTGTAGCATTGAGCTCTTCTTCTGTCTTCCCTGATCTCTGAAGGGCATTTTCTCGTGTAAACAGTACTGTTGTTCTTAGTGGCATGGGGGCAGGATGAATGGACTTTTAGTTGCTAGTGTGGATTTCACACCTAGAAAAAAAAATGCTTGTAGATAACGCTACAGTGCACTACAGTATACTACACTGCACTACGCTACGTTGCGTTACACTACACTGCATTGTATCGCACTACACTACACTACACTACACAACACTTCACTACACTACACTACACTGCACTGCACTGCCTAAACTATGCTGCACTGCACTGTACTGTACTGCATTGCACTACATTACACTACACTACACTACACTACACTACACTGCACTGCACTGCACTGCACTAAATTTTGCTGTACTGCACTGCACTGTACTGCATTGCACTACACTACTCTACACTGCACATCGCTACACTACACTACACTGCACTACACTACATTGCACTGCACTACACTGCACTGCACTACACTTCACTATACTACACTGCACTACACACTGCACTGTACGCACTACATACACATCACTACACTACACTACTACGCAACGCAACGCAACGTAATGGAATAGAAAAGAATAGAATAGAACAGAGTAGAACACAATAAAATGGGACACAACACAAAAAAATACAGCACATTATAATGTAATACATTACACAACACTAAAATATAGTCATGTAATACAACGCAATACAATATTATAGCGCAGTATAGTAGGTGTCCTCTGCTACCGGTAACCATGTAAACCCGGTACCACCTGTGACATGTGGGGAGTCAACCAACCCAAAAATCACGCCTGGAGAGAGATGGGCGCCGCCAGGCTACTTTTGCCCAAGACACGCTATATGGAATGGACAACAATAAAGAATATACCGGATCGGTCGCCGCCCGGGTCAACAAGGACCGCGCCTTCCGTCTGCCACCAGGGCGGAGGCGCCAAGTGTGCTACTGGTGGAACCCTACAACAAAAATCAGAGGAAGGGACTACATCACCATCGCAACATGGAACGTCAGAAGTCTGGCCCAAGCAGGCAAACTCCAAGAACTGCTATACGAGCTGGACAGGTACACCTGGCATCTGGTAGGTCTCTGTGAGGTCAGATGGAAAGAGCACGGTGAACACCATACTGACGAGGGTCATATGCTCTACTATAGCGGGGAGCAGGACAAGCATATCAATGGCGTAGGCATGCTTGTCAACAAGAACATCAAGAACTCGGTAATAGGATACTACCCAGTAAACAGCCGGCTTATGGCCATCCGCCTCAGGGCAGCCCATTCAACATCACAGTGATTCAAGCCTACGCACCAACAACGGATCACGATGATGAAGTCGTAGAGGAATTCTACAACCAACTACAGGGCATCATCGATAAGATGAACAAGAAAGACATCTTGACCATCCAGGGAGACTGGAATGCCAAGGTGGGCGGAGACGCACTGAAAGACTGGAGCAAATTCTGCGGTCCCTCCTGTAATGCGATCACCAATGAGTGAGGACTCCGACTACTGGAATTTGCCAGCTACAACGACACGGTGCTCGCCAATACCCTTGGAGAACACAAGGCATCCCGACGCTGGACATGGCATGCACCCAATGGGATCCATCACAACCAGATTGACTACATCCTGGTGCAGAACCGGTTTCGATCTGGCATCAACAGAGCCAAGACGAGGACATTCCCAGGTGCAGACATGGGCAGCGATCATGACCTCGTGCTCCTGAACTTTAGAGTCCGATTGAAGAAGACCAATAAGACAAAGAACACCAGACTCAAGTTCAACCTGGACAAACTGAAGGACCCCACCATCGCCGAGTCCTTCCAAGCAACAATAGGAGGGAAATTCGCACCACTGCTGGCACTTGAAGAAGATGCCGAAACGATGACCACCAGTTTTAACACAGTGATGACTGAGACAGCAAGCATACTTCTTGGCAAACATCGCCGAAAAACACAACCATGGGTCACAGATGAAATCTTGAATATGTGTGACAAAAGACGAGACCTGAAGAAGAGCAAGAACAGTACAGGAGCAGTTGAGTACAGAGAAGTAAACAAGAAGATCAGGAGAGACATGAGGAAGACCAAGGAGGAATGGATAGAGAAACAATGTACAGAAATCGAAGAGAGCCTGACAAAGAACAATAGCAAAAGAGCATACCAGATTGTGAAAGAGCTCACCAAACAGAAACAGGCAAGAGTCAGTAACATCCAGGACAAAGAAGGGAATTGCCTAACAGAAAAGAAGGAAATCGTTGGCAGATGGACGGAATACTGTTCCGAACTCTACAATCATCAGACGCTAGGCGACCCCAGCGTACTTGCAAGCCAAGCCTCATCGAATAAAGACAACTTCCCAATTCTACGCGAGGAAGTAGAAGTAGCAATTAGATCGCTGAAGAAAGGAAAATCAGCAGGAATCGACAACATCCCAGCAGAGCTGATCCAACACGGGGGAGAAGCAGTGACAGACATCCTTACAAGTATCTGCAACAAGATCTGGCAGACCGGAGAGTGGCCTACACCATGGACCCAATCACTCATCATCACTCTCCCCAAGAAAGGAAATCTCCAGCAGTGCCAAAAACTACAGACAATCAGCCTCATAAGTCATGCCAGTAAAGTCATGCTGAAGTGATCCTGAACAGGCTGAAACCACAGGAGAAGAGATCATCGCCGAAGAGCAGGCCGGTTTCCGCCCAAATAGAAGCACCACAGAACAGATATTCAACCTGAGGGTTCTGTGTGAGAAATACAGCCAGCACCAACAAGACATCTTCCACGTCTTCATTGATTTTAAGAAGGCCTTCGATAGAGTATGGCATGACGCTCTGTGGGCCACCATGAACAAATTCAACATGGGCCAGAAGTTGATCCACACCATCAAGGAAACTCTACTCAAAGGCCACCAGTGAAGTACTCGTACAGGGCACGGTAGGGGAATGGTTCCGTACCTCAGTTGGGGTCCGACAGGGATGTCTGCTGTCGCCGACACTATTTAACATTTTCCTCGAACGCATCATGACTGACGCCTTGGAAGACCACACAGGCACAGTCAGCATTGGGGGCGAACAATCACCAACCTCAGGTTTTGCCGATGACATTGACGGTCTGGCAGGAAATGAAGAGGAACTGGCCAACCTAGTGAAGCAACTGGACGAAATATCTCACGATACGGCATGGAATCAGCGCCGAGAAAACCAAGCTCATGACAAACAGTGCCCAGCCAATCACCACCAAGATCACTCTCAGCGGAAAAGAACTGGAGACAGTTGACCATTTCAAGTACCTTGGAGCCATCATAAGTGAGGAGGGATCGAAGACCGAAATCCTAGCAAGAGCGGCACAAACAGCAGCAGCAATGGCAAGACTGAAGACCATATGGAGAGACAGAAACATCCCTCTCGGAACCAAGGTTAAAGTTACTAAAACGCGCTAGTCACCTCAATCATGCTTTACGCATGTGAGGCATGGACACTGAACGCAGACCTACAAAGGAGGATCCAAGCAGTAGAAATGAGATGCTCAGAAGGCTCCTTGGCATCTCATACAAGGACCATGTCACCAACAATGAAGTCCGCAGAATGATCACTCAACAGGTGCGGGACTATGAAGACCTACTGACCACGGCGAAAAAGAGGAAACTCAGATGGTATGGGCACGTAACACGCTCAGAAGGACTTGCAAAGACCATCCTGCAAGGAACAGTCCAGGGGAAGAGAAGACGGGGCAGACAGAGGAGAAAGTGGGCCGACGACATCCGTGATTGGACAGGGGAGGACTTCAGTGTCACCAGGCACTCGCCCACGACCGCGCTAAGTGGAGCCAGCTGGTCCACCGTTCGTCCACCATGCAGCGCCCCTACGATCCTGGCGGGTTACGGGACCAGTGAACAGTGAACAGTGATAGTATATTACAGTTTTGCACTGTACAGTTAAATACACTGCATTACAGTACAATACAATATTGTGTAACACAATTCAAAATGACACGATACAACACGACACCATACGATCCAACCCAATGCAAACCCACTCCAATACAATCTAACACAACTCAACACAATACAATATGATACGGCATAAAATACGACACGATCCAACCCAACGCAAACCCACTATATTACAATCCAAAACAATACAACACAACAAAGCAACTTTTTTCTGAAAAATGCGAGAGAATCAGTATTATGAAGACTATGCAAGAGAATCAGTATTATGAAGACTATGCAAGAGAATCGGTATTATAAAGACTATGCAAGATAATCAGTATTATAAAGACTATGTACGAGAATCAATATTATGAAGATATGCAAGACAATCAGTATTACGAAGATTATGCAAGAGAATCAGTATTACGAAGACTATGCAAGATAATGAGTATTACGAAAACTATGCAAGAGAATCAGAATTACGAAGACTATGCAAGAGAATCAGTATTATGAAGACTATGCAAGAGAATCAATATTACGAAGACTATGCAAGAGAATCGGTATTATGAAGACTATGCAAGAGAATCAGTATTATAAAGACTATGTACGAGAATCAGTATTATGAAGATATGCAAGACAATCAGTATTACGAAGATTATGCAAGAGAATCAGTATTACGAAGACTATGCAAGATAATGAGTATTACGAAAACTATGCAAGAGAATCATTATAATGAAGACTATGCAAGAGAATCAGTATTACGAAGACTATGCAAGAGAATCAGTATTATGAAGACTATGCAAGAGAATCAGTATTATGAAGATTATGCAAGAGAATCAGAATTACGAAGACTATGCAAGAGAATCAGTATTACGAAGACTATGCAAGAGAATAAGTATTATATGAAGACTATGCAAGAGAATCAGTATTACGAAGACTATGCAAGAGAATCAGTATTATATGAAGACTATGCAAGAGAATCAGTATTACGAAGACTATGCAAGAGAATCAGTATTACGAAGAATATGCATGCAAGAGAATCAGTATTACGAAGACTATGCAAGAGAATCAGTATTGTATGAAGACTATGCAAGAGAATCAGTATTATGAAGACTATGCAAGAGAATCAGAATTACAAAGACCATTATGCAAGAGAATCAGTATTAAGAAGACTATGCAAGAGAATCAGTATTACGAAGACTATGCAAGAGAATCAGTATTAAGAAGACTATGCAAGGGGAAATCAGTATTATGAAGACTATGCAAGACAATCAGTATTACGAAGACTATGCAAGACAATCAGTATTACGAAGACTATGCAAGATAACCAGTATTATATGAAGGCTATATCTGTATCCAGACTGTGTGTGTATGTGGGAGTATGGACCCATTGACCACGACAAATACAACATTTAAAAGCCCCCCCACCCCCACCCCCCACCCCACTCTCCTTTCTTCTTTTGTTTCTTCCTGTCTGTCTTTGTAGTCTTTAACGTACCCCCCACCCCAGCCTGTTTCTTCTTTTTCTTCTTTTCTTTTTCCTGTACATTCTTTCTTTCAGCTATAGAACTCGATTCCTTTAGAAACAGGCTTCGTTGACGTTACTAGTAAATAATTCTGTTTGTTGTTAGCTGCTCAGGTTCAACTTTGTTGAGTGTCTGTTCTGTCTGTCTAGCAGTGTAGCTTCTTGGAAGCTTTATGTAAGGAAAGAAATGAGAGAGAGAAAGTAGGTCAGCTATGGCCAAAGGAATGGATGACACGAACATACCAAGCATGCATCCTGCTACCCGGAGAGGAATGGACTCCGCCAGGTTCAACTTACCCACAACACACCATCTGAAAAATTCAGTGTAGTGCTCCAACTACTACTACTACTACTACTACTACTACTACTACTACTACTACTACTACTGTTATTATTATTATTATTATTATTATTATTATTATTATTATTATTATTATTACTTATGCTGCTGCTGCTGCTACTAACTACTACTACTACTACTACTACTACTACTACTACTACTACTACTACTACTACTACTACTACTACTACTACTACTGTTATTATTATTATTGTTACTTATGCTGCTGCTACTACTACTACTACTACTACTGTTATTATTATTATTATTATTATTATTATTATTACTTATGCTGCTGCTGCTGCTACTACTACTACTACTACTACTACTACTACTACTACTACTACTACTACTACTACTACTACTACTGTTATTATTATTATTGTTACTTATGCTGCTGCTACTACTACTACTACTGTGCTGCTGCTGCTGCTGCTGTTGTTGCTATTACTGCCTCTACTACCACTACTACTACTGCTGCTGCTGCTTCTAACATTATCCTTCTCCTCCTCCTTATCATTATCATTTATCACCATAACAATCATCATCATCATCATCATCATCATCATCATCATCACCACCACCACCACCACCACCACCACCATCATCATCATCAATCATCATCATCATCATCATCATCACCATCGTCGTCATCATCATCATCATCATCATCATCATCATCATCATCATCATCATCATCATCATCATCATCATCATCATCATCATTTATCATCATCAATCACTATAATGATGATGATAATGATGATGATCATCGTCACCACCATCACCATCATTTCACAGGCCTCCACTCAGCCTCAAGGAACGAAAACAAAGATCTTGCCCCACACGAATTATACATGAGCTTAGTCGATCAGAATCATTCCGAATCCTCTCCTAAATATACGGCGTCTCTATTAATGATCCAGCTTTTCCAGCCCCCCACCCTACCTCCACCTCGCTCCGTCATCCTGTAAACCAGTACAGCCAGATTGTGTTGACTGTACCAGACTGTAAGTCCTTCGGATGAGACTATAAACCGAGGCCCCGTGTGCGAACGCACGCAGAACATCTTGCGCACACGTTAAACCCTGTTCCGCTGTTCGTAAGAGTAGGCCATTGTGTGCCGGTGGGAACAGATGACTGAATTTACAAAACCGCATACACACGGGGACTGGATATAAAAAGCACATAAATGCTTATTCCATTATCCTCAAAATAAAAGAATAAAATAAAATAAATAAAATAAAATACTACTGAAGCTATCATCTTTATTTTCGCTTAATGCCCTACTGAAGCTGTCATCTATATTTTCGCTTTATGCCCTACTGAAGCTAGCATCTATATATTAGCTTAATGCTTTACTGAAGCTAGCATCTATATATTCGCTTAATGCCCTACTGAATCTATCATCTACATTTTCGCTTAATGCCCTACTGAATCTATCATCTATATTTTCGCTTAATGCCCTACTGAAGCTGTCATCTATATTTTCGCTTAATGCCCTACTGAAGCTGTCATCTATATTTTCGCTTAATGCCCTACTGAAGCTATCATCTATAAAAAGGTAAAGGTGTCCCATAACCTATAAGGTCGTAGGGGGGCGAGGCGTCAGAGACCTCACTTCTCTAGGGTCAGCATATTGAGGGCGGCGCCCATCTCCTCTCCCTCGCTGCTTTACCTTCCCTGACCCTAAAGAGGACAGGTACCCATTTACAGCTGGGTGAACTGGGGGAACTGTACTGAAGCCAAGGCGCGCAAACGGTCACCCATCCAACTGGTAACCACGCTCGACGCTGCTTAACTTGGCTGGGGGAAAGCGAGTGCTCCGACCACTGAGCTATCCCCTCCCCACAGCTATCATCTATATTTTCGCTTAATGCCGTACTGAAGCTGTCATCTATATTTTCGCTTAATGCCCTACTGAAGCTGTCATCTATATTTTCGCTTAATGCCGTACTGAAGCTGTCATCTATATTTTCGCTTAATGCTCTACTGAAGCTTTCATCTATATTTTCGCTTAATCCCTACTGAAGCTGTCATCTATATTTTCGCTTAATGCCCTACTGAAGCTGTCATCTATATTTTCGCTTAATGCCCTACTGAAGCTGTCATCTATATTTTCGCTTAATGCCCTACTGAAGCTGTCATCTATATTTTCGCTTAATGCCCTACTGAAGCTGTCACCTATATTTTCGCTTAATGCCCTACTGAAGCTGTCATCTATATTTTCGCTTAATGCCCTACTGAAGCTGTCATCTATATTTTCGCTTAATGCCGTACTGAAGCTGTCACCTATATTTTCGCTTAATGCCCTACTGAAGCTGCCATCTATTTTTTGCTTAATGCCCTACTGAAGCTGTCATCTATTTTTTGCTTAATGCCCTACTGAAGCTGTCATCTATTTTTTGCTTAATGCCCTACTGAAGCTGCCATCTATTTTTTGCTTAATGCCCTACTGAAGCTGTCATCTATTTTTTGCTTAATGCCCTACTGAAGCTGTCATCTATTTTTTGCTTAATGCCCTACTGAAGCTAGCATCTATATTGTCGCTTAATGCCTGGCCTACTGAAGCTCTCATCTATATTTTTGCTTAATGAATTCATCACAAGATAAAAAAAAAAATAGTGTAAGAAATGGAAGCCAGAAGTAAGAAAAGACAAGACTCTACACTAGACAGAAACCACGACACAATGGACCACCTGCGCTCACACTAGCTTTTTTTAAAAAACAACAACAACAACAGTGTAATTATGTTCAATCCTTCTGAAGTCAGATAGTGGTGACGTCACATGCAATAGTCACATCCTCTCCTCACCCCCGCGCCCTCCCCAAACTGTTCACAAAAAAGCTAACCTCAGCCAAAGTTTTTTTTTTAAAAAAAGGTAGGCTAAACCTCACGCACGTCGGCTTTGTTTTTTGTTTGTTTGTTTTTTTAAAGTGGGAGGGACAATGATTTGGCCTAATACGTTTTGTAGAAATTGGTAAGCATTGCTTGCCGGTGACGTCCACAATTCCTGACCTCTGGGGAATCAAACATTCGCCATCACTAATCTCAATACCTCGCAACCGGAATGAAACGGACAGGTCATACATAACACGTCATAAACTCTGAGAGGAGGGAAAAAAACACAACCACCACCACCACAAAGCCCCAAAGGGGTTAAGGCTTGCTTGAAAGAAGGGAAGACCGAGAGAATTGACGAGTAATACGCTTATGTCAGGAAGAAAAAAGAGGGGAGATAATTTAGGAAAGGAAATAAAACTGTCTAAAAATCGAGACTGAGGCTGACCTGGCCCCTGTCCCAAACTTGTGGAAACACTCACGCTGGAAGACTGGCTAGTGTCCCTCCTTCCCTCCATTCCTCCGGGGATTAAGTGGACAATACCGTGTTTCTTGTCACGAGATGAAAAACAAAAGCCGGCATTGACAGCCTAGTATGAAATATTCCAAACTATTCATAAACTGCTTTACAACGACGGCCAGGTAAGAGTTAAATGAACACGTCAATCTCTTTAGCTCGCAAAACAGGCTCGACTTCTTCATTTGGCGGGGAAAATGTTCATACACACACACACACACGTACACACACACACACACACACACACACACACACACACACACACACACACACACTATATATATACCGTCTAATATCACTAATAGTGAATAGACCAAGAACACACACACACAACACACACACACACACACACACACACACACACACACACACACACACACACACACACACACACACACACACTCTCTCTCTCTCTCTCTCTCTCTCTCT
This sequence comes from Rapana venosa, assembly GCA_028751875.1. NCBI lineage: Eukaryota > Metazoa > Mollusca > Gastropoda > Neogastropoda > Muricidae > Rapana > Rapana venosa. The sequence continues at coordinate 38,774,234 of CM054137.1, read as the reverse complement.
CCTCCCTCTCTCTCTCTCTCTCTCTCTCTCTCTCTCTCTCTCTCTCTCTCCTTCACACACACATACTCTGTCTTTCTGTCACTCTGTCATTATTCCAATATCAAAGAACTTCATTTCAAATCAAAAATGGATTTTCCCAAGAGGGCTAAATCCATACGATCACTGGCAACATTGAGTTATTATGCCTCTGGTTGTTGTTGTTGTTTTATATCTTCAGGAGTAAAATAGTGTACAAGAGTGTAGCACGCTGTCTAGTTTTCTGTACAATTGCAAAATGGGAACTAAACACAGCCGAACTTGATAGGCCCCCTCACCTCATCTCACCTCACTTCATCTCACCTCACCTCACCTCATCTCATCTCACCTCACCTCATCTCACCTCACCTCATCTCACCTCACCTCATCTCACCTCACCTCACCTCACCTCATCTCACCTCATCTCACCTCACCTCACCTCACCTCATCTCACCTCACCTCATCTCACCTCACCTCACCTCACCTCACCTCATCTCACCTCACCTCACCTCACCTCACCTCACCTCATCTCACCTCACCTCACCTCACCTCACCTCACCTCATCTCACCTCACCTCATCTCACCTCACCTGTCCCTTAGCCCCTTAGACTGTGGGGGAACTAATAAAGATTTTGCTACCAGCTTTCTCCGTTCCCCGCGGTCCTCTGCTTTCCGTAGCAAATCGTTCCACTCAAGGCCAGTCCACTGTCTGATGTTGTCTTCCCGTCGTTTTCTCTCTCTGCCTCTTCGTCTCTCTCCTTGTACTGTTGTTCCCTGTAGGACAGTCTTGGCCAGTCCAGATTTCGTGTGACGTTCCCGAACTACTTCAATTTGTGTCTTTTTCACTGAAGTCAGGAGCTCTTCATATGGTCCGATGGCGTTTTTAATCCTGGTCTTCACTTCCTCATTAATGATGTGATCTCTGTATGAGATAACAAAGGAGTTTGCGAAAGCACCTCATCTCCATTGCCTGTATCCTTTCTTTTCAATGTCTGCTGCTATGGTCCACGTTTCACGTGGGTACAACAATATGGACATGATCAGGCAACGCATCAGTCTGATCTTGAAGTCTGATGGCTATGTTCCTGTTGTTCCAGTGGACTTCCAGTTTGGTCATTACAGCTGTGGTCTGGGCTGTCCTGGAGAGAATTTCAGGTTTTGATCCTTCATCCGATATTTGAAGCTATGGACGGTGTCGATTTTCTTTCCGCTTATAACTATGTCAGTGCTGATGCCATTGGCACTATTTGTCATCAACTGGGTTTTCTCTGCACTGATCTGCATGCCGTATGCTAACGTGGCTTCATCAAGGTGATTTACCAGGTTGATAGGCCTACTCATATTTAACACAAAAAAGAAGTAAAAGGCCTGCTGTAGCTACTATAGCTAGATCTCATATTGAGGAAAACTAAATAGGATTTTAACTGAAGATTATGTTGTCAAGAGTTGTGTAGTTCCAGCCTTGGACTGATCATCACATCGGTGAGGGTTTTTCTTCTTTATGTTCTTGTCTTCACTGCAGAACTTATTGCTGTATAAATAACTTTTTTTTTTTGGGGGGGGGGGGGGGGGTTGAATCTACAAATCAATATGTTTGAAGGTAACACGCGTGTTTGTGTTTGTGTGTGTGTGTGTGTGTGTGTGTGTGTGTGTGTATCTGTGTGTGTATGTGTATGTGTGTCTGTCTGTGTGTGTATGTGTGTGTGTGTGTGTGTGTGTGTGTGTGTGTGTGTGTGTGTGTGTGTGTGTGTGTGTGTGCAGAGTCCAGCGGGCGGCTGTTTCAACAGACCCTGCAGCCTTCAGGAGATGTGTGTCCCTGTGCACACCACCCACACCAACTTCTTGTGTGCTCCCATGAAGTCGGGTCTGTACTGGATGTCTGTCTGTCTGTTTCAGGACATCTTCCTTATATTTCACAGACTATTAAAAATCTGAACCAAATTTGAAAAAAAAATCTATTGGATTTGACAAGGAGGAGTGGGATGAGGGGATGAGGTGGGGTGGAGGAGTTTGGGTGTGCATGCATGTCGTACAGGTTTTTTTTTGTTTTAGTGATCCAAAAATCCTGAGGATCTGGGTTCGATTCGCAGCGTTTGTTCCTTTCTTCCCAGTGTGACAGGAAAACCGAACTGAATGGCTGTCAGGGAAGAGACTCTAAATCCGTGTGCTTACAGACTTGTGCACACGTCAAAAGAACCCGTGGCAGTTTGAACATCGAAGAGAGCAAGGAGATACTTCCCGACTGTCCTAGCAAAAATGAAAGTTTAATAATCAAATGTATCCTCGAAGTCGGATTGTGGATACCTTAATGGTGAGAGGAAAAAACGCTCGCTTAGGCAAAAGCCTCACCATTGGTGAACTTCGAAGCTCTAGCAAAGGAAGAGAAAAACAGAGTGAAAGGATCCAGATCTTCAACCGTTTTAGTTTAAGAACATGCCCGAAGTCACAATCACGTTGGTATGCGTCCAAACTCTCTCTCTCTCTCTCTCTCCTCTGGCCAGCTTCCCATTTCTAGCAGCCAGCAAGACGCATGTCTCCCCCATTCTTTCACATTTTGCAGTCTTCTCATTGTAAAAGGTAAAGGTGTCCCTATAACCTATAAAGGTCGTAGGGGAGCGAGGTGTCAGAAGAGACCTCAGTTTCTCTAGGGGCCAGCATATCGAAGGCCGGGCTCATCACCCCTCCCTCGCTGCTTTGCCTTCCCTGACCCTAAAGAGGCAGGTACCCATTTACAGCTGGGTGAACTGGGGAAACTGTACTGAAGCGAAGGCATGCAAACGGTCACCCACCCAACTGGTAACTACGCTCGATGCTGCTTAACCTTAGCTGGGGGAAAAAGTGAGTGCTCCGACCACTGAGCTATCCCGACCCCTACGAAAAAATACACTTCTCAAGCATCTGAGCTTGGCGACCGAGCTAGTCACGCTCTCAACAGAGTCAGTGACGTAAAAGCCGATGACGTAAAAGAACAAAGTCACAAGGTCACTGCATCCTGCGACTACTCCAAGCGCGCCAGCCGTAGATCTAACGTCCTCTTTTTCGCTTGTGATTAGCTCAGCCCCCAAGGCGAGATGCTTTTGTGGGACACGGAAGTTTGTATAATTAAAGCAATGACTACTTTTGTTGTTGTTGTTTCTTTTCTTTTCTGCTAGCTAAGAATGATTGCTTATCTTTATTCCTAAGGGTTACAGATAAGTATTGACATACTTCTTTCCATCTGGCCCTTACCCTGAGTACGCCTGAGGACTAGCCTATTAGAAACTTATAATTTCCATTTGAAAAAGAGAGAGAGGGAGGGAGGGAGAGAGAGAGAGAGAGAGAGAGAGAGATGGGTGGAGGAAGGGGGGTGCACATGGGAAATTCTTTTTAAAAATTTGTATAGATCTAGATCTACTCTTGTTTTACGGACCGCTGAACGGAATTCCACTGTCAAGCACGATGCACTTCAACGGGATATTCAGCACACGGCCTCCTCAGCTTCTCCAACGAGCAGTCCCAGCAAAGATGAATTTGGAAACAACGGCACTTGCGGATTCTGGGCAACCTGCGAAGATCCGTTCTTTGTTTGGTGTTCAGACGTCATCAACAGACTCTTCCTGGAGTGGCAGGTGTTCCACGACCTCTGCGGTGGTTGGGGAACGAAGTGTCAGAGACCTCAGCCTCTTGAGGAGCCAGCATCTCGAGACCGGTGCCCATCTCTTTCTCGTTGTTCTACCTTCCCTAACCCTTCCCTAAACCCATTTACAGCTGGGTGAACTGGGGGACTATACTGAAGCCAAGACGCATGAAAGGTAACCCATGCATCGGGCTACCACGCTCAACTCGAAAGAGTAGGCCATTGTCTGCCGGTGGGAACAGATGACAAAATTTACATACAGAATACACACGGGGACTGGATGTCCCCCCCCCCCCCCCCCCACCCAAAAAAAAAAAAATGAAGAAGCATAAAAGTGCTCATTCCACTATCCTAGAAAAACCAACAACACAAAAAAACCCACACTGCTTAACCTTAGCTTAGGGAGAGCAAGTGGTCTGACTCCTGAGCTGTCCCATCCATCCTCTTTCGTTCCAGAGCCTTTCGTTTCTCTGACAAATAAAATGCTTCCCTTTGTGTGCTGTACAACAGATAAGTGGCTGGGACAGAGCTGCAACGGCACTGCCTGCCATTCTCCGGCACCAGCAAACATCACGGGCTGTTTCCAGGGACAGTGTCTGTGTGCTGCAGGCTACTTCTACTCTGAGACGCAGCGGACCTGCCTAGCGAGTGAGTCCACAGTGTATTTGTTATTATTTCGTGTACCACTTGAAGTCAGGGCAGATTTCTCTGCGTGAAATTTACGGACTGCTTTTCCCCTCGGGGAGAGCTCGTCGATACAAGATCAGTGCCATCCAATATTTGTTTTCTTTTCCTTGTTTTCTCTATTAGAGTGGCTTTTTTTCTACGGAAATTTGCCACAGACAAACTCTCTTGTTGCCGTGGGTTCTTCTACGTGCGCTAAATGCGTGTTACACACGAGGGCCTTGGTTTAACGTCTCATCCGAAAGACTAGCACCCACACCACCACTCATGGTCTAATGGATGAGGGGAAAAGTTTCGGGCACAAATGAAGATCGGACCTGCCCGTTTCATTTTCTATGGCGGTGTGCTACCTCTAGACCACCGATACATTGATAAACCCTTAAAAGACGCACAGCTTTCCTAGCTCCAGATGATACTCTACCCTGATAGTCTTTCATCTACCATGCCCGCTGTTGTGGATGTATGTTTTGAGACATGTATAAAAACAAACGCACAGACATACGTGCGCGTGCGCTCTCTCTCTCTCATCTTCTCTCTCTCTCTCTCTCTCTCTCTCTCTCTCTCTCTCTCTCTCTCTCTCTCTCTCTCTCCTCTCTCCACACACACACACACACACACACACACACACACACACACACACACACACACACACACACACACACACACACACACACACACACACACACACACACACACACACACACACACACACACACACACACACACACACACACACACACACACACACACACACACACACACACACACACACACACACACAACACACACACACACAACACACACACACACACACACACACACACACACATTCTGTGGTGGGTGGACAGAAAAACTGACGTATTGCCCAGTTCTATTGAAGTTGTTGTGGTGGAAGAGAGTTTGTGTTTTTTCCCTACAGTCATGACTTCGGTTCTATCTGCATTTACCAGTAGCTTGTTCTGATCCATCCAGTTTTGAATATATCGCAGAGAGTAGGACATATTTGGTCAAGACAGAAGGAAGATTTTCAGGAGTATCACTGCTTTGCATCTGAGAATCATGTGCATAAAAATGATAGTCTCTGATGACGGTTTAGTATATATGGCAGTGGAGCAATGTAGAGCATTAAGAGAAAAGGGCCCAGAACTGATCCCTGCGGGACTCCATAATTGTTGCAGTTTGGCAGGTATTGATTGAATCTTGTTTCCAGCCATAGTCTGGAATCGGTCTGTAAGGTATGAACTAAACAAGGTGAGGGCTGAGCCATTCATACCAAACGTCTTTTGAAGGCGGGAAAGAAGAATTGAGTGGACCATAGTGTCGAAGGCTGCAGACAAGTCGAGGAGAGTGAAAAGAGAGCGAAAAGAAAGGTAAGTAGGTATGGGTCAGGGTGGTGTCAGTGATGTGGATGACGCGACAGGCAGACTGAAATGAGGGAAGGAGACCATTGGAATGAAGGTGGTTGTTGAGTTGCTTCAGAACAACGTCTTCAAGGATTTTAAGAGATGAAAGTAATAGGTTAAAAACCGGGAACTAGATATTGAAAAGAGCCCACATGAGTACTTAATCTATTATCCTTAAAATAAAACAAGAAAAGAAAGCCAGCACCCAGGCCAGTGTCGTGTTTAGACACCATCCCTGAAGTCGGAATGCGGCTACCTAAATGATCGCAGGGAGGGGGGGGGGAGGGGAGGGGGAAGAAAGAAACAAAGAAGAGAGAGAGAGAGAGAGAGAGAGAGAGAGAGAGAGAGAAGAGAGAGAGAGAGAGAGAGAGAGAGAGAGAGAGGAGGACAGACAGACAGACAGACAGACAGACAGACAGACAGACGGACAGACAGACAGACAGATGGACAGGTAGACAGAGAAGCGAGAAATAACTTCAGACCATAACTGAAAACAAACGTGGGAAACGGGCAAAGGGAGGTAACCGCACGTAATAGTTTTGGCACAAAAAGATATCAGTAGTAAGCACCCCTCTACCGCAAACGCCCCCCCCCAAAAAAAAAACAACCCACAAACAACAACAACAACAACAACAAAAAAACAACAACCAAAAAACCCAACCACAACAACAAACCCCAACAACAAACAAACAAACAAACAACAAACAGCAAGCAAAAGCAAAACAAACCAAAATACTTCTTCCAAACACCAAAAACAAAAATCCCCTTAATAAAACCAACAATCCCTAGAAACTCAAATTACACAGACTGTGTGTTGCACGATTTCTGAATACTGTCAGTAACCTTGCAAAAATTTTAAACACACACACACACACACACACACACGCGCATGCATGCATGCATGCATGCATCATGCTAACTTTTCACTACTCCATCAACTTGTCGGCTTGACCAAAAGGTTTTGTTACTTGTGGCCACACGCATACACAATACTTCATTTCGTTTTGATAAATTAAAGGTCAGTTAAGGCTGTTATTGTCATCATCATCAACATCATAAACATTATCCTTACTTCTTCTTCTTCTATTTCTTATCATCATCATCGTCGTCGTCGTTGTCGTTGTTGGGAGTTCCCCAACTTAACACTCTAGGGGTGCACCCATATCATCATGCTCTGTGTCTCACTCATCCCCCCTGGGAATAACACGTTAAATCCTGTTCCGCTTTTTGAAAGAGTAGGCCATTGTGTTGGTGGGAACAGGTGACATAATGTACAAAAACAGCATACACACTGGGGCTGGATGTATAAAAGCACACCAGTGCTTATTCCATTATCCTCGATATAAAAGAATGAACAGATAGATAGACACACAGATAGATAGAGAGATAGACAGACAGATATATATATATATATATATATATATATATATATATATATATATATATATATATATATATATATATACAGATAGACAGATAGATAGATAGACAGACAGACAGACAGATAGATAGATAGATAGATAGATAGATAGATAGATAGATAGATAGATAGATAGATAGACAGATAGATAGATAGATAGACAGACAGACAGACAGTCTGATAGATAGATAGATAGATTTATAGATAGATAGATAGATAGATTTTAAAAAGTAGGCTACATACCGGATGAGAGGTTCGCGAGTGTGGCTGTTTTATGCACCTTGCCATGTAGACGTCTAGTGATTCTCTCACCGTAATCCCTACCTTAAGGGAGAGAACCCCTCTTTCCCAGTACACATGCACTGTGCACATTGTATGCTACCGTAACCCAGTAGTGGGTGATAATGGAGGGAAGGGCTAGTAGATGGTTGGTTACCCTATAGTCAGTTACCTGTAGGGAAAAGGCTCTAACATGTTCCAACATTTTATTACAGTGACCAAAAAGCTTGAAACTGTGTTTGGATTTCGGTTTTTTATATTGTTAGCTAGAAGAAGAAATTAAGTGTAGCACGAAACCGTGTACCACTTACTCTAAGGCTTTCGGAACCCTGTGAACTTTTTGTAAGGAACTGTGATAATTATGATAATGCGATCTCGACTATTGTAATTTTTTAGTTCATAGATTTGGTCTGCGGCGTACCATGTGTGTAGTATCCGTTTGCTTAATTAAACTATGGATTGATTGTTATTGGTTGCTTGACTGTGTAAAAATAGGTGGAATGCAA
>CM054137.1:38708811-38758811 GCA_028751875.1 Rapana venosa | reverse complement strand
CTTCACTATTCTTTACTGTTTGGTCTGGTTTCTGACACAGCTCTGCGTTGCTGCGGCGTTTCATCTGTATATACTTGAGTACGAAGCTGTATGTAAGGTAAAGGAGTCCCATAACCTATGCGGTCGTAGGGGAGCGAGGCGTCAGAGACCTCACTTCTCTAGGGCCAGCATATTGAGGGCGGCGCCCATCTCCTCTCCCTCGCTGCTTTACCATCCCTGACCCTAAAGAGGGCAGGTACCCATTTACAGCTGGGTGAACTGGGGGAACTGTACTGAAGCCAAGGCGCGCAAACGGTCACCCATCCAACTGGTAACCACGCTCGACGCTGCTTAACTTGGCTGGGGGGAAAGCGAGTGCTCCGACCACTGAGCTATCCCGTCCCCTTAAGCTGTATGTAACCAAGCCTAGATCATCTGCACTGAAAAAGACAAGTCTGTCAGTCTGTCTGATGGTCTGTCTACAATGCGGCGGCGTCAATGGCTTCTGCTTCAGAGCTTTTAAGATTTTATTTTAAATCATTTCTCCGAAGTCTGATTGCGGCTACCTAAATGGTTTGGTTTGGGGGGAAGTTGGGGGGGTGGGGGTGAGGGGTGTGGTGTGGTGTGGGACGGGGAGGCAGGGGGGGGGGGGGGGAGGAGCAGTCGTCGTAGCAAAAAAAACAACCCTCGTGAGCTCTAGTCGAGGAACGAGGAAATAATTGAATCAAGCCATAAATGTGTAGGCTTCTCATATGCAGATAATGGTTTATTCTCTCTCTCTCTCCTTTTCTCTCTCTCTCTCTCTCTCTCCCTCTCTCTCTCCCCCCCCCCCCCCACCTACGCCCAATATCTATCGTTACGGACCTGGTCAGTCACTTTTCCCTTTCTTCATTATAAATATTATTATTATTCTAGTGTATCAAGTCAGTCCTTTTCCTGTTTTAAGGCTGTTTCGGGGGGGGGGGGGGACTCTTCTTTTTTTTAAATTTATTCTTTTATTTCAAGGATAATGGAATAAACGCAAGTGTGGGACGCAAACAACAACGATCAAACTCCAGGCTGAAAGGACCATCATTGGTACATGGAACATCCGTACCTTGCACGCATGTGGGAAGCTCCAAGAGCTAACCCATGAACTTCGAAGATACGAATGGGACATACTTGGACTGGCCGAAGTCCGTTGGGTCGGATTCGGCGAAACAACTACAGAAGAAGATCACAAACTATGGTATAGTGGCGACGACTCCAAATACCAACACGGAGTAGGATTTCTTGTCAACAAGAAGAGGACTAACAGTGTCATCAGCTGTACCCCAATCTCAAGCAGACTGATCTCCATGCGTGTCGCAGCAAAACCACACAACATGACCATCATACAAGTCTAATGCACCAACATCAGACTACGATGATGAAGCAATCGAGTGTTTCTACGAAGATTTGGAGAGCGCCATCAAATCAACTCCAAGAAGGACTTTCTCGTGATCCAGGGCGACTGGATGCCAAGATCGGACCTGACGCTTATGACCAATGGCCAGACAGTAGGCCGTTTTGGCGTGGACGAAACTAATGATAGAGGTCTCAGACTTTTGGAATTCGCAAGCAGCCACAATCTTACTGTCGCCAACACCTTATATCCCCACAAGACATCAAGAAGAACGACGTGGCACCACCAAATGGAAAGACACATAACCAGATTGACTACATCTTGGCCCCCAAACGATTTAAGTCGAGCATCAACAAAGCCCAGACAAGAAGTTTCCCTGGCGCTGATATTGGCAGTGACCACGACATGGTACTCATGACCCTACAGATCAAGCTGAAGACCAAGAACCAGAAGAGAAATCCCCGTTTGCAGTTCAACATGGAGAAGCTGAAGGACCCCGAAGTCGCTGAAATCTTTAAAGCTGAGATAGGGGCAGATTTGCAGCATTGAATTTCCTCCAAGATGACATCAACAACCTCACTGAGACCTTCAGCAAGACCATTCAGGAGACAGCGCTGGAGATCCTTGGGAAAGAGAGGAAAAAGAACAACACCGTGGGTTACCAACGATATCCTGGACCTGTGCGACCAACGTAGGGAGCTAAAGCCAGTGAAGAACAAAAACCCAGAAACGGCCGAAGAGTATAGAACAGTCAACAGGTCAATCAAGAAGAAGATGACTGAGGCCATGGGGAACTGGATGTCAGAACAATGCTCCAAGGTTGAGAAAGCAATGGCGAAAGGAGACAGCAAAGAGGCGTACCAGACCATCAAGGTACTAACCAAGTCCCAGCAGCCAAGACCTCCGTTATTGAAAGACAAAGAGGGGTCAGTCCTTACAGAGAGCGCCACTATCATGAAGAGATGGACAGAATATTGCAGAGACCTGTACAACTACAAGCTGAAGGCTGATCCGAACAAACTTCACGAGCAAGATCCCAGACCATCAGATCCTGAAAGCACACAGGTACTGGAGGAAGAGATAGAAGAAGCAGTAAGATCCCTGAAAGGAGGCAAGTCACCAGCGATTGACAACATCCCGGCTGAGCTCATCAAGAACGGAGGCCCAGAGATGATCAAGGCATTAACAATCATCTGCCAACGCATCTGGACCAGCAAAGAGTGGCCTGAACAGTGGACCCAATCCATCATAGTTCCACTTCCAAAGAAGGGAGACCTGAAGAAGTGCCAAAATTACAGAACAATCAGTCTGATAAGCCATCCAAGCAAAGTTATGCTACGCATTGCCTTGAACAGACTGAAACCACAAGCAGAAGAAATCCTATCAGAAGAACAGGCAGGATTCAGACCAGGTCGAAGCACTGTCGAGCAGATCTTCAACATCAGAATGCTCATAGAGAAGCATCTCCAACATCAGCTACAGCTCTACAACAACTTCATTGACTTCAAGAAGGCCTTCAACCGAGTGTGGCAAGAAGCTCTGTGGCAAGTCATGAGAGACTATAGCTTCGACGAGGACCTGATTCAAGTCATCCAGGCGCTGTATGACAGCTCCCACAGTGCAGTTCTCATGGGTGGAGAAATCGGGGAGTTCTTCCGGACTTCAGTTGGAGTTCGACAAGGCTGCCCGCTATCCCCTGTTCTTTTCAACGTGTTCCTGGAGAAGATCATGCAGGAGGCCCTCCTTGACTTCAAGACCACAATCACAATAGGAGGAAGGCCAGTGTGCAATCTTCGATTCGCAGACGATATTGATCTGATGGGCCGCAGTGAAGAAGAACTCCAGGATCTCACCACCAGACTGGAAACATCAGCCAATGCCCACGGTATGTAGATCAGCACGGAAAAGAGCAAGATCCTAGTGAACAGTACCACACCGACCACTCCCACCAGCATCAAGATGAGTGGCGAGACACTAGAGGAGGTGGAAACTTTCAAGTACCTTGGAGCAGTCATCACCAAAGAAGGCACGAGCACACAAGAGGTGAAGATCAGACTTGCTGTGGCACTCTCCTCCATGACTAAGCTGGCGAAAGTGTGGAGAAACCACAACATCAGAACCCACACTAAGGTCAGACTCTACAAGGCACTCGTCAGATCCATTGCCTTGTACAGCTGTGAAGCATGGACACTTACTGCCGATTTAGAACGTCGCATTCAAGCCTTTGAGATGAAGTGCCTCAGGCGGATCCTGAACATCACCTACAGAGACCGCAAAACCAATGACTACGTCTGGCAGCAGATCGAGGCACTGGCTGGCACACAAGAACCATTGCTAGATACAGTCAAACGGAGGAAACTGAAGTGGTTTGGCCACACAACAAGGCATAACAGCCTGTCAAAGACAGTCCTGCAGGGAATGGTGGAAGGAGCAAGGAGGCAGGGACGACCACGCAAAAGCTGGATATCCAACATCAAGGAGTGGACCGGCCTCACTGTACCAAACCTCCTGAAAACAGCCCAAGACAGAACCATTTGGCGGTCCACTTGCAGCGTCCGTGCGGGTACCCCAACGGTCGTCCCGACCAAGGGATGAGTGAGTGAGTGAGAGTGCTTTTTTTGTTGTTGTTGTTGAAACATCCAGTCCCCGTGTGTATGCAGTTTTGTCAGTTTTGTCATCTGCTCCCACCGGCACAGAATGGCCTAGTCTTTCGAAGAGCGGAACAGGTTTTAACGTGTGCGCAAGATGTTCTGAGTGCGTTCGCATTCGGGGCCTCGGTTTATAGTCTCATCCGAAGGACTTTTATAGGAGTGGAGTTGGCACTGATGCTGACTCCAGGGGAAAGTATCCCCTTGAACGGGATTCGAATCCGTGTCAATAGATCACAAGCGCATTGCGCAACGCTCTAACCATCCAGGTATAATTATAATACGAGTGCACGTTCTCGGGGGGTAGGGTGGGGGATAATTATTTCTTAATGCGTGGAGGAAAACAGTTGTATGTGATGCAATGTAGACCATTGTCTACCGCTGAGTCACAGAGAGTGCTTATCTCTTCTGTCGACCGTTCTCTCTGTCTGTTTCGGGGATCTTTGAACAAAAACAAACAAACAAACCAAATTTTTTTTTAAACCTACCAAACCAAAGTCAACCAACCGTCCAACCAAACAAAAAGCCAACCAAAGCCAACCAACCAACCAACCAACCAAACAAAAGCCAATCAACCAACCAACCAAACAAAGATCCAATCAACCAACCAACCAAACAAACAAAAGCCAACCACCAACCAACCAAAAAAACAAAACAACCAAACCAACCAAACAAACAAACCAACCAACCAAACAAAAGCCAACCAACCAACCAAACAAAAGCCAACCAACCAACCAACCAACCAACCAAAAAGCCAACCAACCAACCAACAAACCAACTAAACAAAAGCCAACCAACCAACCAAACCAAAGCCAACCAAAGCCAACCAGCCAACCAAACAAAAAACCAACCAACCAACCAACCAACCAACCAACCAACCAAACAAAAAAGCAACCACCCAAAACCGTGTGCTGTTTCCAACTATCACCTCTTCTCTCTCTACCTTTTGTCTGTCAAATGAATATTTTGTGCATTTGCCTTTCTTCTTTCCAGACAGAAGAACTGACAAAAACTAGTCGATTAGTTCAACGAATGCACTGAAAAATTAACTGAACAGTCTTTGTAAGGGGGGGGGGGGGGAGGGGAAAGCATAGTGTGTTTTTGGTGGAGGGGGGGGTGGGGGGTGTTGTTGGGGAAACTTGGGTTTTGTCTGTCTGTTTTTCTGTCTGCTCTGTCTGTGCCTGTCTATCTGTCTGTCTGTGTATCTCTGTATCTCTGTCTTGTCTATTTGTCTGTCTGTGTCTATCTGTCATTGCCTGTCTGTCTGTATCTGTCTGTGTCTGTGTGTCTGTGTGTCTCTGTCTCTATGTCTGTCTGTCTGTCTGTCTGTCTGTCTCTCTCTGTCTCTCTCTCTCTCTCTCCCCCCCCCCCCTCTCTCTCTCTCCACTCTCTCTGACAGACACAGAAAGACTATAAAAAAACCCACACCTACAACAACCCCAAAACCAACAACCTAAAAAAAAAAAACACCACATTTATCACCAAACGAAATATCCCCTCTTTTAGACAACCCCCCCAAAAAAACACAAACCAACACACAAAAACCAACAACAAAAACCCCACCAAACAACCAACCAACCTAACGACAAACCTCCAAACAAACCCTGCGCTGACAAATAACACAACAGCAAGATGCGCACTATTAGAGAATAAATACTGCCAGTACTCTAGAAACAGGATTTTATACGTGTTACGTGCTTCTTACAAGCCTCGACACCCCACAGCAACACTACCCCCCACTCTCCCCTGCTCCCCCTCCCCCCCCCAAACAAACAAAAAAGTAATGAGAATTAAATTAATGTCAGCAGTGCATTCCAAAGCAGAACGATATTTCAATGTTTTTGCCCTTAAAAGTTTACATCACTGCTAACTGACGAAACCTTTGGTTGTGAACAAACAAACGAAAAGCTTGACCAGCCGTATGTATATAAACCAACGACGAATACTTGCTGGCTATTTTCGTGGTGTTTTGTTTTCCAACGCAGAACTGTGGGTGAAAGGATCGGATCTGTAACATGCATATTTAATGGTGTGCCTGCCAACCTAACAAGCACAATGCCTCCCAGCGTAACACAAAACCATACGGAGGTTTCTACACTTGGCAACGAGACAAATTTCTGTAAATTTTACACACACACACACACACACACGCGCTGCCACCGCAAACTTCGCAAGTGCACACACACACACACACACACACACACACACACAACAAACACACAAGCACACTATACCATTTCCCCCTCTTTCTTCTCTCTCTCTCTCTCTTCTCTCTTCACTACACACACGAGTGCATCCATTGTCCCGAATACAAAAAAATAAACACACAATGGGTCTCTCTCCAACCAAACAAGCACAATGCCTCGCACGTAACACAACCATCGGAGGTTTCTAAAACTTGGCAACGAGACAAATTTCCCGTAAATTTCACACACACACACGCACGCACACACGCACGCATGCACACGCACACGCAACACGCACACACACACAACACACCACACACACACACACACACACACACACACACACACACGAGGTCCCATGTTCTAACGCAGGCAGAACATCTTGCGCACACGTTAAAACCTGTTCCGCTTTTTGTGTGCCGGTGGGTTTGGATGATTAAATTGACAAAGCCGTATACACAGGGGGTCTGGATGTAAAACAAAAAAAATCCCCACACGAGTGCTCATTCTATTATCCTCGAAATAATAGAACAATTAAATATCACACACACACACACACACACACACACACACACACACACACACACACACACACACACACACACACACACACACACCACACGCACGCACGCACGCACACACACACACACACACACACACACACACACTCACACAGATCTGATGTCAACTTTCCGAAAAGAGCACATTCTATTCGCTCTGTTACCACAGCTACCACCTATACTTCTCGATTATTTGATCAAGCAGGAATATTTCCCACAAAAATAGCTAAATAAAAGATTCACTCCTCGCCTTGTCCCCCATGGGAACTTAAGAGAGCTAATTTTGACGTAAATTATTCCTCTTTAACTAAAAAGGTAATGCAAATATTCTTAGCGCATCAGTAAAAGAATACATACAAAATACATATCCAAATCATTTAAAAATCTACACAGATGGCTCCCTTTTGAACAACAATGAGGCGAATGCAGCTTTTGTCATACGATCTTTGAAAATAGAGAGATCATTTTATATAGGAAAAAATCGATCTATTTCTACAGCTGAATTGTCTGCTATTTTGATGGCTTTGTATTATCTTCTAGATTTTTCCTAAAGACATATTTCAAACGCTTTTCTGTGTTGATCTGTGTTCTTACTTGCTCTGAGAAACTTCAGTTCATAATTGAGGTTAATCATCTGATTCATTTTCTGATGTTACGAGGCGCTGGTGTTACCTTTTTTGCAGGATACCCTCGCACTGTGGTATCTACTTTAATGAAAAGGTTGACAGAAAAGCAAAATGTGGAGCTGAGCATACCAATGGGTCTTGCAGCATAAGTGCTCCTCTATTCATCCATGAGGGCTATAACTTGATACAAAATGCATGTTGGAAACACTTTAAAAAGAAACTACACGGTACCAGTTATTCCTGGAGTGATGATGTAACCAATATATTAGCTTTTGATAAGATCAAATATCGTAATTTACATGAATATAGAAACGTAGTATCTCTTATCTACAGGTTTAAGCTAAATGCTTTTAGAACAATTTTTTTTAAAAAAGCAACATATACAGTATCTATCTCTATCTATCTATCTGTCCCGTAGTCTGACGACCGTGGGGACACCCTCAAAGACTCGACAACCAGTTCCCTCCATTGCTCTCTCTGTTCTGCCTTTCTCAGGGTTTTGTTGAGTTCTAGGCCTGTCCATTCGCTGATGTTATCCTCCCAGCTCTTCCTTGGTCTGCCTCTTCTTCTTCCTCCTTGGACAGTGCCTTGTAAAACTGTCTTTGCAAGTCCTTTGGATCTTGTGACATGCCCATACCATTTAAGTTTACGCTTTTTCACGATCGTTAGAAGGTTCTCATAGGGTCCAATGGTTTGCTGGATTCTGTTATGCACGCTATCGTTGCTTATGTGGTCTTTGTAGGAGATGCCAAGGAGTCTCCGAAAGCATCTCATCTCCACCGCCTGTACTCTTCTCTCCAAATTCGCAGTCAGGGTCCATGATTCACAGGCATACAGAAATATGGATATGGCAAGGGAGCGCATTAGTCTGATCTTGGAGATAAGTGAGATATTTTTATCTCTCCAGATGGTGTTTAGTTTTGACAAAGCTGTTATTGTCTGTGAAGTCCTGCATACTACTTCTGGCTTGGATCCCTGGTCTGATACAATGGCTCCCAGGTACTTGAAGCTTTGAATTGTTTCCAGCTTCTGGTCATTAACCCTGATATCAGTGCTAATGCCGTTGGTGTTATTAGTCATCAGTTTGGTCTTCTCTGCACTGATTTCCATGCCGTATGTTTTGGAGGCCTTATTCAAATGTTCTGTTAGGCTGGCAAGCTCTTTTTCTGATCCTGCTATTCCATCAATGTCATCTGCAAAGCGGAGGTTTGTGATCGTTCTGCCACCAATGCTGACTGATCCTTCATGATGTTCCAGTGCATCAGCCATGATTCTCTCAAGGTAGATGTTGAAAAGAGGGGGTGAGAGTAGACAGCCCTGCCTTACTCCAACTGTTGTTCGAAACAATTCTCCAATGTTGTTGTTGTAGTACACTGCACTGGTGGCCTCGCTGTACAGAATATACAGCATAATTATGTGGTGAAAATCTTACCAATGATCACATTCTTTTACGATGCAGAGATCTGTAAAACATCTTACCTGTGTTCCCAGTTCGTATCTTTCAGCAAATTCTAAAAGACATTCCATTAATGAAAGAAATTGTATTGTCATTAAGTCATACTCCTATTTTCAAACTCCTTAAATATAAGGACTGCATCTAGTTATATGAATTGCAAAGTTAATATTTTCGCTGTTAATTTTTTTTCTTTTCAAAATTCTTGTTTATGCTGTTTTCATAAGTTTTCCATTGCGATTGATTATTTATGAGCTTACCCCTCCCCCTAACACACACACACACACACACACACACACACACACACACACACACACACACACACACACACACACACACACACACACACACACACACACACACACACACTATCCCGTCTGATATCACTATTTAGTGGAAGGACGTTAAACTGAAGAACTACTACACACAACAGTACGCGTACTCTTCCCCCCCCCCCCCCCCACCCCCCCTAACATTATGAACAGGTCGGCGGTCTGGAGGTAAGGCACCCGCATAGAAAGAGAGAAGTCCGGGTTCGATTCCCGTTTGTGCACGAGCTTTTCCACCATCTGAGTGCTAGTCTTTCGGATGAGACGCTAAACCGAGATCCTGTGAGCACCACACATACAGCGCACGTGAAAACCTCCACAGCAACAAGAAAGTTGTCAACTCACAAAATTCTGAACAAAAGCCCCTTTCTTAGGGAAACAAATGAACTTGCAGAGAGGATAATTTTCAAATGGGTGGCGCTGCTCTTGTGGCAAAGCGCTCCCCGTGGGTAAAGCAGCTCGAATTTCATCTGCCGAAAGTGAACGTGGAAGTGCGTTGATATTTCTGGCACCTGCTGTCGTATAATGATCATACCTATAATTAGACTTAATGCAAGGGAACTAAAAGCTTGAGACAAGGGACCTAACTCTCTTTTTTCTACATGTCACGCAAACTATGGCGGTTCAAACAACGTGACTGTCGGACGTCATAGCTGGGTGGTTAAGACCGTTTGGTTTCTCTCTTTTGGATCCGCCAAGTCGTGGTTTCGAACCTCCGCGACGTCTGGTGAATTTCTTTTCTTCTTCTTTCGTTCTCTCTCCCCTCTCTCTCTCTCTCTCTCTTCTCTCTCTCTCTCTCTCTCTCTCTCTCTCTTCTCTCTCTCTCCTCTCTCTCTCTCTCTCTGTCTTCTCTCCTCTCTCTCTCTCTCTGTCCTCTCCTCTCTCTCCTCTCTCTCTCTCTCTCTCTCTTCTCTCTCTTCTTTTTTTTTTTTACACCGTAGGATGTCTGGAAGAATTAGTGGCAAGTCCTTTTCACAGCTCCTTTCGTGGGCTTACAGCTTGTCCCATGAAACTAAAAGCTTGAGACAAGGGACCTAACTCTCTTTTTCTACATGCCACGCAAACTATGGAGACGGAGAGCCTAGTGGTTAGAACATTGCGCTCGCAATCTGACAACCCGGGTTCGATTCCTGTTCAAGGGGATATTTTCCCCTGGAGTTAACACCAGTGCATACTCCACTCTCCCCAAAAGTCCTTCGGATGAGACTATAAACCGAGGCCCCGTGTGCGAACGCACGCAGAACATCTTGCGCACACGTTAAATCCTGTTCCGCTTTTCGTAAGAGTAGGCCATTGTGTGCCGGTGGGAACAGATGACAAAATTCACAAAACCTCATACACACGGAGACAAGATGTAAAAAAGAACATAAGTGCTTATTCCATTATCCTTGATATAAAAGAATAAAATAAAATAAAACTAAAAAAAATAAAACTAGAGAATAAAGAATTTTCATCAAATGCAGAAAAGGCCGAGGCGTTTGCAGACATGTTTTCAGAATCAGCGCGTCTTTAACGCTTGTCCCTTAAACGCAAGAACGACAAAACGGAAGAGGAAAGCAGTAAAGCAGAGTATACTGATCGTGTCTCTAACCTCAGTTCATGCATTCATGCTCCGATTTTTGCTGGACGAACTTAGAGATGCATTATCGTATCTGCCCAAAACGAAAACATCTTTTGGATAAGATGCAGTTTCTAATGACCTGTTAAAACATTTGCCTGCAAACTCCATTTTTTTCTACTTCACAATCTGTTCAAGAAAATGTTGGATTGAGGGAGCTATGTCAGCAAAGTGGAAGCAGTCCATTGTCGCTCCAGTTCATAAATAGCGAAAGCCCCAAAACAGACTAAACTAGCTACAGACCAATTGCTTTGACCTATCACGCTGGCAAGCTAATAAAAAGAATTATTCTAATAAGGCTGGTGTATTTCTGCCATAGAAATAAAATAACACCAATCAATCAAGCGGGTTTTCGAAAGGACAAGTCTGGCATGGATAACTTGGTTAAGGTATCAATACATATAAAAGGTCAGTTTTCAAGAAGAACATTTTTGATATCAATAAAAAGGCCAAGTTAGTGTGTAAACTAAAGAATCTGGGGTTTTATGGGCATTTAAATCATTATGTTAAACGTTTTTTGACTAACAGAAGTATACAGGGTAGAGTAGCTCACCTAGAGGTAACGCGCCTGTCTAGAAAGCGAAAATCCGAGTCGGAGTGTGCGGTGGTTCGAATCCCTTTTGGGCCCGAAACTTTTCCCCCATCCATTAGACCATGAGTGGTGGTCTGGGTGTTAGTCTTTCGGATGAGACGATAAACCGAGGTCCCGTGTGTTACACAAAATTATTTAGCGCACGTAAAAGCACCCACGGTAACAAGAGAGTTGTCCCTGGAAAAAAATTCTGTAGAAAAAATCCACTCTAATAAGGAAACAAATACAGTTGCAGACAGGAAAAAGAAAAAAAAAGGGTGGCGCTGCTCTTGTGGCGACGCATTCTCCCCGGAAAGAGCAACCCAAATTTCACGCAGAGAAATCTGCCGTGACTTAAAGTGGTATAAATAATGGCTAAAGTACACTCAAGTTTTAAGTCTCTTCATATGGGACTACAGAAGACACATTTATTTAAAACCTAAGGTTCTCCCCTCTTGTTCCATTTCATTTTTTTGTCCTTACCATCAACTGCCAACCCCACCCCACCCCCACCATCATCCTGCCGGAAAGTAAACCTGTGTGTGTGTGTGTGTGTGTGTGTGTGTGTGTGTGTGTGTGTGTGTGTGTGTGTGTGTGTGTGTGTGTGTGTGTGTGGTGTATGTGTGTGTGCGTGCGTGAGAACGTGTGTGTATATATTTTAATTTGTAAAAAATACAACCCTGTTCATTGTAACTGGCTGCATGTAAATGAGTGGGATGAGTGAAAGCGCTTTGATTTGCTTTTTTGCAAGGTATAGCGCTATATAAATTCCATGTATCATTACTACTACTACTACTACTATTACTACTACTACTACTACTACTACTACTACTACTACTACTACTACTACTACTACTACTCACAATTTTCGGAATGTGAGAGTGTAACAACTTTTCTTTTACCCCATTTTTTTCCTGAAAAATCCCTCACTAGCATATTAAATGGTATAAATTGGCATTTGATATTGTGCAAGGCCTCTAGCACAGTCCTAGAGAACACTTGTTAATTTCATTAACCTTAATGACTTGTTTTTGTGTTGTATTATTCTGACTGCATTGCCAAGTTCGTTTGTTAAATTTTCTTGGTTTTTTTCCCTTTTTTTTCTTTTAATATGACCCCTCTCCCTTTTCATAATATTAACAGTGTACAGACGTAAACTCGAAAACAACAAAAACAACAACAACAACAACATGCATGCACGCACGCACGCATACACACACACACACGTCTAATGTCACTTTGGGTGAGGGACATTTTATTAAAGAAAACACACACACACACACACACACAACACACACACACACACACAAAACACACACACACACACACACACACACACACACATACACGTCTAATATCAATTGGACGAAGAGACATTTTATTAAAGAAAACGCACGCGCGCGCACACACGCACACACACACGCACACACACAAACACACACTCACACGCGCACTCATAAACACACACACACACAACACACACACTCACGTCTATATCACTTTGGGTGAAGAGACATGTTATTAAAGAAAACACACTCACTCACACACACACACACACGCACGCACACGCACGCACGCACGCACGCACGCACGCACGCACGCACACACACACACACACACACACATGTACACGGTATTTTTCTGTCCACCGTAATCTTTCTCAAGCTGGAATCAAACCATAAACCGACAGACACCACAACCGAGTGGTTAAGACAATTCGACTGCAATTCCACGTGTCCACGAAATCGTAGGTTCGATCCTCCGCGGCGTCTGGTGAATTAAGGGTGGGGTATTTTTTTTTGTTTTTTACAACTTTCAAGTGCAGACCTGCCAGTGCCTTAATTCCCTTCATGTATATACACATGCAGAGGATCAAATAAGCAGGATAAAGATCCCATAAAATCCATGCCAGCGTTCGGTGGATTACAGAAACACGAACATGCCCAGCATACATTCCTGAAGTCGGAATGCGTTTACCTTCATAGTGGCCCCCCACCTCCCACCACCACCCCAAAAGAAAAAAAAGGTCTCATACGCAAAATCTCACTTTCGGTTAAGTCACAAAGCATTAGCCGACGAACCCAAAAAAACAAAAAACCCAACCCCCTCCCCTCCCTTCCCCCCTCCCCTCCCTTCCCCCCTCCCCCCCCCCCCCCCCAAAAAAAAAGAGCAAAGTAATCATAGGGCAAAGTTTGTCTAGCCGAAGAACAGAACAAAACAAAACAAACAACAAAACCAACGCCTCCCCACCCCACCCCTACCCCAACCCTACCCCAACCGCATACACACGGGGACTGAATCTGAATCACACACACACAACACACACACACACACACACAACACACACACATACACACACACACAAAAAACACACACACCACCCCCCCCCCCCCCCCCCCCCCACCAAACACACAACACACACACATACACACGACACACACACACTCATACACCCACAACACACACACACACACACACACACACACACACACACACACACACACACACACACACAACATCACAACAAAACACACACACACACTCACACACACCCCACCCCCACCCACACAAACAACACACCACACACCACACACCACCCACACACCACAAACACACACACAACCACACCCCCCACCACACACAAACACACCCCACACACCCCCCCCACACACACACACACACACACACACACACACACCACAACACACCCACACACACACACACACAACACACACACACACACATACACACACACACACACACAACACACACACACACCCACACCCACACACACACACACAGAGGAAACCAGTTCTTGTATTTCTGGGCACAGCACTGCACTAACACTGCTCGGCAGCGCTCCTCCTCCCCTGAAGGGTTCAAATGAAACGGATGGATGGATGGGTGGGTGGCTATGAAAGACTGATGCCGACACTGAACGTGGCATTAGCTCTGTCGGAGTGTGATTTCTTCCTATCATATCATAGGCACAGTAAAACGTTTGACGTTCAAACGCTAAGGGCCGACGTTCGCATAGACAGTGAGGAGGCTATAGGTGTGATGCGGACACAGCGTGGTGTTGTTGGCCTTAAGTGTTTCTTCATAGGCAGGTAAAACGTTTGACGTTCAAACGCTAACAGCCGACGTTCACATAGACCGTGAGGAGGCTATAGGTGTGATGCGGACACAGTGTGGTGTTTTTGTTGGCCCTAAGTGTTGTTCTTCTCAAGCTCGGTCAAGCGTTTGACCTTCCCTTAGCTAAGGTGTGAAGTTCACCCAGAAGGTGTGGAGGTTTAAGCGTGTAGTGGATGGACTAAGACAGTGTGGGGGGTGTTGGTTCTAAGTGTTCTTCTTCTCAGGCACGCTCAAGCGGTTTTTGTAATTAAAAAAAAAATTGTTATGTTTATTCTCTTATATCGAGGATAATGAAAAAAAAAGCACCTCATGTGTTGTTGGGTGTTTTAAAATTTACATCCAGTCCATGTGTGTATGCAGTTGTGTAAATTTTGTCATCCGTTCCACCGGCATACAGTGGCCTACTCTTACGAAAAGCGGAAGAGTCACGGGCCTCGGTTTATAGTTTCCTCCGAAGGATATTTTGGGGAGAGTGGAGTCAGCACTGATGTTAACTCCAGGGGGAAGATCCCCTTGAACGGGAATCGAACCTGGGTCGTCAGATTCCGAGCATAAATGTTCTAACCCCTAGGCTATCCCGTCCTTCCTAATTGACGTTCAAGGTAAAGGTTGAGCATCACACCGCGAACCGTTGTTCAGGGTGTTTGGAATAACTCACGTTGAGGGAGGTATGTCAGAACTGGCAGTGACTATTGCTGAGATCAAGAAAGAAAAGAAAAGAAGAACAAACCCTGAATAACCGTCCTCAGTCGTCACTGTAACCACAGTCAACTTCCACAGTCATCTGTCAATCTGACATTCTGGGACAACATTTCACAAAACTCGACCAATTCTATTATTGTCTTTGAAGATAGAACCCGCTTTGGAAAAAAAAAGGACCGTTAATTAAAAGCTGAACGGAAATAAAGGGTATCTATTTAACTATCTTTATTCTGTATTCGTTTATATCGAGGATAATGGAATAAGCACTTATGTGCTTTTTTACATCCAGTCCCTGTGTGTCTGCGGTTTTGTAAATTCTGTCATCTGTTCCCAACGGCACACAATCGCCTACTCTTCCGAAAAGCGGAACAGGATTTAACGTGTGCGCAAGATGTCCTGCGTGCGTTCGCACACGGGGCCTCAGTTTATAGTCTCATCCGAAAGACTTTAGGGGAGAGTGGAGTCTGCACTGATGTTAACTCCAGGAGAAAATATCACCTTGAACGGGAATCGAACCCGGGTCGTCAGGTTGCGAGCGCAATGTTCTAACCACTAGGCTATCCCGCCCCCTATCTATCTATCTATCTATCTATCTATCTACCTACCACACAGAGTGAAAGCACAACAACCAACATATATAGATGTTCCCCAATATTTCGGCTTTCGCCTTCCTCAGGAGTGTGTGTGTTTGTGTGTGTGTGTGGGAGGGGGGGAGTTATTATGTATATATTATATACACGAGAGCTCAACATTTGGAACACTTTCTATTTTCTGTGTTATTCTCTTTCTTTAGATGCTGCCAAGAGGCGTGGCACTCGTGAGTTTGATCTTGTAAAGCCTTCGACACCGCTAAGCAGAGATAGGAATGAAAAGACCGTTTGCGTGGATAATTGACTTTCCAGCTTCAATACCTTAAGCCTCATTGTTAAAAAAAAGAAAAAGAAAAAGAAAAGCAAGAAGAAGAAGAAGAAGAAGAAGAAGAAGAAGAAGAAAAATCAACCATGACATCTGTTCTGTTCTCGGCCTGTTTACTTTTCTGTGGTGGAAGTTTGCTGCTTGTCAAGGACGCGCGCGCTCAGCTGAGTGACCCCTTGAGAGCTTTGGACCTGTTGGGCAGTTACAGAGTGGACAACCGTCATCAGTGTCAGAGACTGTGCTGGTACTGGAAAGCCTGTGGCCGTTTTTCTTACTACTTTCGGAATGACAGCGCTTCCAAGGACAACTGCGTTCTTCACAAGTCAGGAAATATTTCTTCAAACCTGGCGAGCGGGTGGAGTGTTGAACAGGCTTCTGGGGATTACCTGGTAATGTGTTGTGTGGTGTGTGGTGTGTGTGTGTGTGTGTGTGTGTGTGTGTGTGTGTGTGTGTGTGTGTGTGTTGTGTGTGTGTGTGTTGTGTGTGTGTGGTGTGTGTTTGTGTGTGTGTGTGTGTTGTGTGTGTTTGTGTGGTTGTGTTTGTGTGTGTTGTGTTGTGTGTGTTGTGTTGTGTTTGTGTTGTGTTTGTGTGTGTGTGTGTTGTGTGTGTTGTGTGTTGTGTGTGTGTTGTGTTGTTGTGTTGTGTGGTGTTTGTTGTGTTGTTGTGTGTTGTGGTTGTGTGTGTGTTGTGTGTGTGTGTGTGTGTGTTGTGTTGTGTGTTGTGTGTGTGTGTGTGTGTGTGTGGTGGTGTGTGTGTTGTGTGTTGTGTGTGTTGTGTTGTGTGTTGTGTTGTTGTGTGTGTGTGTGTGTGTGTGTGTTGGTCGTGTGTTGTGTTTGTGTGTGTGTGTGTTGTGTGTGTGTCGTGTGTGTGTGTGTGTTGTGTGTGTTGTGTTGTGTTGTGTGTGTGTGTATTGTGTGTGTTGTGTTGTGTGTGTTGTGTGTTGTTGTGTTGTGAGTGTGTTGTGTGTGTTGTGTGGGTGTGTTGTGTTGTGTGTGTGTGTGTTGTGTGTGTTGTGTTGTGTGTGTGTTGTGTTGTGTGTGTGTGTGTTGTGTTGTGTTTGTGTGTTGTGTTGTGTTTGTGTGTTGTGTGTTGTGTTGTGTGTGTGTGTTGTGTTGTGTTTGTGTGTTGTGTTGTGTTTGTGGTGTGTGTGTGTGTGTGTGTTGTGTGTGTGTTGTGTTAGGTTGTGTGTGTTTTTGTGTGTGTTGTGTTGTGTTGTGGGTGTTGTGTTGTGAGTTGTGTTGTGTTGTGTGTGTGTGTGTTGTTGTTGTTGTTGTTGCTTCAATTTTACGTCTATTCACTCAAAGTTATATTGGACGTACGTGCGTGCGTGCGTGCGTGCGTGCGTGCGTGCGTGCGTGTGTGTGTGTGTGTGTGTGCGTGTGTGTTTGCGTGTGTGTGTGTGCGCGCGCGTGTGCGCGCGTGTGCGTGCGTGCGTGTGTGTGTTTATTCTTTATATTCTTTTATTTCTAGGATAATGGTGTTTTTACATCCGGTTCCCGTGTGTATGCAGTTTTGTAAATGTTATCATCCGTTCCTACCGGCATACAATATGTGTGTGTGTGTGTTGTTATGTGTATGTGTGTGTGTGTGTGTGTGTGTGTGTGTGTGTGTGTGTGTTGGTGTGTGTGTGTGTGTGGTGTGCGCGCGCTATCTTTATTCTATCTATCCTATCTAAACTGTTTGTAAAACATGTTCATTGTTTTACATTCTCATTTCACTCAAATGCAATGATCTTATTAATTCTTCTTCATCGTCGTCGAACGCTCAGACAGCAGCTATTGTTGGATGACAGGAAGGAAAGGAAGAAGCTGCCTGTTTTAAAAGAGCTGTCAAACTAATCAGATGGAATCCTGACACACTGACTGGGGAAAACTACAAAGTGTTAAGATGTTCTTCCACTCAAAGGCAGTCTTTATTTCAACAAGACTTAGACTCTATGTACATACAATGTGATAAATGACAAAAAAGTCCCAAAGAAAAGTGTGAACAAATTTCTGTCAATAAAAACGAGGGGACGGAATAGTTCAGTGGTCGGAGCACTCGCTTTCCCCCATCTAATGTTAAGGCGCATCGAGCATGGTTACCACTTGGATGGGTGACCGTTTGCGCGCCTTGGCTTCAGTACAGTCCCCCCCAGTTCACCCAGCTGTAAATGGGTACCTGCCCTCTTTAGGGTCAGGGAAAGTAAAGCAACGAGGGAGAGGAGATGGGCGCCGCCCTCAATATGCTGGCCCCCTAGAGAAGTGAGGTCTCTGACACGTCGCTCCCCTACGACCTTATAGGTTATGGGACAATTTACCTTTTTACAATAAAAAAAGGGCACACGTATAAACTGTCCTTGCCTAAGCCCCGTGATAAATTTTACATCCAGTCTTTTTCTCTTATTCCCGAGGAACATTGAGGACTAGTTTACCTCCTTTTTTCAAACTAGCTCCTTCACAAACAAATATCCTAGAAACTACTGAAGAACTATCTCGTGGACAAAATTGTAAAATGACTTTTGTTTATATTCAAAATTATTATAAACCTGTGGTTTGTTTTGTTACTTGTTATTTCTACTGCTGATTCCTCCCTTTACTTGTCTGTCTAATTTCAGAGAATGGCACATTGTCTAGGTTTTAATTTTTTTTATATCTCAAATTGTCTTAGTTTGCTTCTTATATTCATTTTCTTTCAACATGGCTTAACATTGTTTTTATTGTTTCGTTTTTATATGTTAGTTTGCTTGATTTTTTTGTAAATAAGGTAATCTTTTTACTTCACAACACACAACACACACACACACACACACACAAAACACACACACACACACAACACACACACACACAAAACACACACACACACACACACACACCACACACCAAGTATTGGGCAGAAATTGATTTACAACAAATACACCAATTTTTTTCTTCTCAATAACTTCGTTTTCGATTAGTTGAGCCTCTGTCTCTCTATCAAGCATGCTAACTTTCTGTTACAAAAGTGGGACAAATCAGCACAATTATACTTGTATCAAAGTGGATAAACATAGCGAAGCTTTTGCTAACTAAAAGCTAATTCCACGGGTCGACATGTTTCCATTGATTGGGATAGAAACAGAACTGTTCTGTGCACCTTGCTGTCTCAACACGTCATACGCTGTTTTAAAAATAATCTAACCTACACTGTCATGGACCCAAACGCAAAAATAATCAATATAAGGTATCTTTGATCTAATGCAACGAATAAACACTTCGATTTCAAAGACATTATTATTATTATTATTATTATTATTATTATTATTATTATTATTATTATTATTGAGGCTGTTGTTCTTTTCTTTTGGTTGGGAGTCTATAAAACATCAATACACGATAGAATAATAGAAAAGAGCAAGAGGAAAATTGCTTATAAAAAAAATTCGAGCTTTTGATATTAAGAAATTAATTCTGATGTAAATATTGAAACACCGCCCCGCCCCCCCCCCCCCCCCCCCCCCCTCTCTCTCTCTCTCTCTGTGATAAAATTCTGTTGTGGCTTTTAAAAAAAAAATCTAGTCCCCGTGTGCATGCCAATTTGTAAATTTTTGTTATCTGTTCCAACCGGCACACAACGGCCTACCGTTCTCAAAGGCAGAACAGGTTCTAACGTGTGGGCAAGACGTTCTGCGTAGTTCGTACACGCTACCTCGGTTTATAGTCTCATCCGAAGGACGTTTGGGGAAGTAGAGTCGGCACTGATGTTGACTCCAGGGAAAATCCTCTTGAAGTGGTGTCTAGGGCGTGCGTGCGTGCGTGCGTTGGTGTGTGTGTGTGTGTGTGTGTGAGGAGAAGAGGAAGGGAGAGAGAGAGAGAGAGAGAGGAGAGAGAGAGAGGAGAGAGAGAGAGAGAGAGAGAGAGAGAGAGAGAGAGAGAGAGAGAGAGAGAGAGAGAGAGAGAGAGAAGAGAACACACGTGAGCTTTTTCCGAATTCCTTTAAGTTATAGTTCTTCTCTCTTTATCAATCTGCATTTTTCTTTCTCATTTTCCTTCTGTTTTGCTTCTTTTTCGTTTCTTCTTCGTTCTTTCTTTCGTTCTTTCTTGTCTTTCTTTTCTTCTTTGTTTGTCGTCTGTTTTTCTGTCTGTCTTCTTTCTGTTTGTCTGTCTGTTTGTTGTCTGTCTGTCTTTTTTCTTTCTTCTTTCGTTTGTCTGTCTGTTCTGTCTTCATTTTGTTGCTGTTGTAGTTGCTGTGATGTCGCTGTTTCCTGCTTTTTGTTGCTGTTGTGTTGCTTCTTTCTCTTCTTTCTTCTGTCTTTTTTTTCTTCTTCTTCTTCTTCTTCTTCTCTTCTTCGTTCTTCTTCATTCTCGCCTCTTCCTCCGTCGCCTCCTCCTCCTCATGATAATTATGATGATGATGATGACGACGACGACGCGACGACGACGAATGATGATGTATGATGATCATCATCATCATCATCATCTCGTCGTCGTCGTCGTCGTCGTTGTTGTTGCTGTTTATTTATTATTATTTTATTATTATTATTATTATATTATTCATCTCATCATCATCATCATCATCATTATTGTTATTATTATGATTATTATTATTATGATTTATGATTTTATCTTATTATTATTATTATTATTATTATTATTATTATATTATTATTATTATTATTATTATTATTATTATATATATTATATATCGTCGTCGTCGTCGTCGTCGTCGTCGTCGTGTGCGTCATCTCATCATCATCAATCATCATCATCATCATCATCATCATCATCATCAATCATCATCATCATCATCATCATCATCATCATCATTATTATATTATTATTATTATTATTTATTATATTATTATTATTATTATTATATATTATTATTATATATTTCAGCCCACGGCCACGGCTGCGCGTGAGACGTTGCAAGGAAATGGAGATGTGTTACCAATGTTCATCGACAGAACTTCAAGTGTGTCAGCATGATACCATCTGTCTGCACATTCTCCTCTCTTCCTTCCTTCTCTTCCCTTCTCTTCCTTCTTTCTTCTTCTCTTCTCTTCTTTTTCCCTTCTCCTGTCCCCCCTTCTCTTCCTTCTTTTCCCTTCTTCTCCTTCCCTTCCTTTCCTTCTTCTCACTTCCCTTCTCTTCCCTTCTCTTCTCTTCCTTCCCTTCTATTTTCCTTCCCTTCTCTTCCTTCCTTTCTCTTTCCTTCTCTTCTCTTCCGTTCTCTTCCTCTTCCTTCCTTCCTTCTCTTCCTTCTCTCCCTTCCCTCTTCCCTTCTCATCTCTTCCTTCCTTCTTCTTTCTCTTCCTTTCTTCCTTCTCTTCCCTTCTCTTTCTTCCTTCCTTCCTCTTCTCTTTCCCTTCTCCTTCTCTTCTCTCCCTTTTTTTCTTCCTTCTCTTCCCTTCCCTTCCTTCTTCCTTCCCTTCTCTTTCCCTTCTTCCTTCCTTTCCTTCTCTTCCTCTTTCTCTCTTCCCTTCTTTCTCTTTCCCTTCCTTCTCTTCTCTTCCTTCTTCTCTTTCCCTTCTCTTCCTCCCTTCTCTTTCCCTTCCCTTCTTCTCTTCCCTTCTCTTTCTTCTCCTTCTCTTCCTTCCTTCTCTTCTCCCTTCCTTCTTCCTCTCTTCTCTTCTCCTTCCCTTCTCTTCTCTTCCTCTTCTCTTCCTTCCTCTTCTCTTCCTTCCTTCTCTTCTCTTCTCCTTCCTCTTCCCTTTCTCTTCTCTTCCCTTCCTTCTCTCTTCCTCTCTTTCTTCCCTTCTCTTCCTTCCTTCCCTTCTTCTCTTCTCTTCTCTTCCTCTTCCTTCCTTCCTTCTCTTCCTTCCCTTCTCTTCTCTTCCCTTCTTCTCTCTCTTCTTCTCTTCCTTCTCTCCTCTCTCTCTTCCCTTACTCTTCTTCTCTTCTCCTTCTCTTCCTTCTCTTCTCCTCTCTCCTTCCCTCTCTTCCTTCTTTCCTCTTCTCTTCTCTTCTCTTCTCTTCTCTTTCTCTTCTCTTCTCTTCCTCTTCTCTTTCCTCTCTTCTCTTCTCTTCTC
Source organism: Rapana venosa (assembly GCA_028751875.1). Classification (NCBI taxonomy): domain Eukaryota; kingdom Metazoa; phylum Mollusca; class Gastropoda; order Neogastropoda; family Muricidae; genus Rapana; species Rapana venosa. The sequence continues at coordinate 38,736,716 of CM054137.1, read as the reverse complement.
TTCCTTCTCTCCTTCTCTTCCTTCTCTTCCTTCTTTCTCTCTCTCTTCCCTCTTCTCTTCTCTTCCTCCTTCTCTTCTCTCCCTTTTCTCTCTTCCCTTCTTCTCTTCCCTTCTCTTCTCTTCTCTTCCTTCTCTTCTCTTCTCTCTTCTCCTTCTCTTCCCTTCTCATCTCTTCTCTTCCTTCTCTTTCTTCTCTTCCCTTCTCTTCTCTTCCCTTCTCTCTCTCTTCTCTTCTCTCCTCTCTCCTTCTCTTCCCTTCTCATCTCTTCTTTTCTCTTCTCTTCCCTTCTCTTCTCTTCCGTTCCTCTTCTCTTCACTTCACTTCCTTCTCTTCTCTTCTCTTCCTTCTCTTCTCTCCCTTCTCTTCTTCCCTTCTCTTCTCTCTTCCCTTCTCTTCTCTTCCTTCCTTCCTTCTCTTCCTCTTCTCTTCCTTCTCTTCCTTCCCTTCTCTTCCTTCCCTTCCTTCCTTCCCTTCCCTTTCCTTCCCTTTCCCTTCCTCTCCCTCTTCCCTTCCTTTCCTTCCTTCCCTTCCCTTCTCCCTTCCCTTCTTTCTCTCTTCCTTTCTCTCTCTCTTCCCTTCCCTGCCCTTCTCTTCCCTTCCCTTCTGTTCCCTTCTCTTCTCTTCCCTTCTCTTCTCTTTTCTTCTCTTTGTTTTCTCCTTTCTTTTCTTCTTTTATCTTCTTTTGTCTTTTCTTCTATTCACTTTCTTCTCTTTTCTTCTCTTTTTCTCTCCTCTCTTCTCTTCTCACTTCTGTACTTTTCTCTTCTCTCTTCTGTTTTCTCTTGTCTTTTCTCCTGACTAGCGCATACCTGTCAGAACCTTAATGTCCCTCGTGTGTGTGTGGTGTGTGTGTGTGTGTGTGTGTGTGTGTGTGTGTTTATATGATAGATAGATAGATAGATATGATAGATAGATAGATAGATAATGATAGATAGATAGATAGATAGATAGATAGATAGATAGATAGATAGATAGATAGATAGATAGATAGATAGATAGATAGATGGATACACACACACCCATGCAAAAGACCAATGCGCGTTACAGATCCCGTATTTGATGTCAGCGTTTGGTGGGTTACAGGGGAAACACGAGCATACCTAGCATGCATTCACGAAGTCGGAATGCAGCTACCTTGATGATGGGCAAAAACGGTCGCACACGCAAAATATCACTCTTGGTGAACTTCGGAGCTCTAGCAGAGGAACCAAACGACAACAAACAACGACAACAACAACAAAAAACACTGACGCTTAAACCACAACAAACAACGACAACAACAGCAAACAAAAAACAACCCACTGACGCGTAAACGACCTCAGAGTAGCTCATTCTTTGGACATGATGCATGCTGGGCATGTTCGTGTTTTGCGTAACCCACCGAACGCTGGTATGTATCACGGAAGCTGTCACGCTCACATCTGATCTTTTGAATAACGGGGAAGAAATTGAGGCACTGGCGGGTATGCACCTCAAGTTGACCTGGGAGATGGTTAAGTCCCCCCCCCCCCCCCCCCCCAGCAGACGCCGCTGCCGAGATTCGAAACCACGACTCGATGGACCCACGGGTTTGAAAGTAAACGGGTCTAGCCACTGGGCTGAAGCGTTCTCGGTTGTATATATTTCCTTCAAGATACCCGGGTGGTAACGACAGGTCAGAAAGATCGCGATAAAAAGTTATTTTCACCCAAGCACACACACACATACATGCACACACACACACACACACACACACACACACACACACACACACACACACACACACACACACACACACGCACGCACGAACGCACACACGCACGCACGCACACACACACACACACACACATACACACCCCTACAACCACCACCCACACCATACCATCCCCTCCCCTCCCCACCCCTCTCACCCACCTATATACGCACACATTCACTCACCACACTGCCTGTTCTGAATTCACTAACCCACCCACCCACCCACCCAATCAACCAACCAACCTAGCCAACCCACCAACTTAGCCAACCCAGCCCACCAAACCAGCCCATCAACCTAACCCACCAACCAAACCTAACCCTTCCACCAACCTAAACCAATCAACCCAACCAACCAGCCAACCAACCACCCACCTACCCACCCAATCCACCCAACCAACCAACAACAAACAAACAAAAAAGAGGAAATGAGTATGTCAGTATATAATCGAAGAAACAGACGCACAGGTAGGTACACACAGAGAAAAGACACCCCCCCCCCCCCTAAAAAACAACATCAAAACAACCATCCACCCAAACAAAAAATCCCTCTCAAAATCGCCCCCCCCCCCCCCCCCACTCCCCATTCCCCAAACTCAACACAGACAATGCCGACCGGCACAAAAGCGACATAAAATGTGCATGTGCATACAGAGAGATGCAGGCATTAAGGGGCGAGAGAGGAAGAACCGTTCATTGGTCTGTTCACAAGAGCTAGTAGCGTAACAGTCCAGCCCACCCCACCGAGAGAGGAATCAATAGACCTGACTGACTGACTGACTGATACACACACACACACACACACACACACACGCATGGACGGCAGTGGTACTGCTAGCATCGACGGGAACGAGTTGGGATGAACTGAAGTGTTAAGAAGCCCTTCCAAAAGGGGGAAGGGGGGGGGGGGGTGTGGGAGGGGGGGGTGGGGGTGACAGCGATGAAGAGAGTTTTCATTGAAATTGCATGAGGTAGCTAGCTTTCATATACACACAGAGACGCACAGACATAGGGACACAGACAGACACACAGACACATCTCTCTCTGTATATATATATAGATATAATAATAATAACAAATGGAATTTGTATAGCGCTATATCTTGCAAAAGACAAATCAGAAGGCTTGCATTCAACATATTCTTACAGAGTCATGCAGCCAATAACTATTAAAAGCTTAAACAAATTCAAATGTATGCACCTACACACACACGCGCGCGCGCGCGCGCACACACACACACACACACACACACACACACACACACACAGGTTATAGGCTTTGGCAGGGTAATGGGATTTTGGCTGTTGAAGGCAGGGGCAGTTTTGAGATGAAAGAGGAGGGGGAAAAGTTAGGTTTGAGATAAATATGTCTTGAGGCTAGATTTAAAAGTGTCATAAGTAGACTTTTGTCGAAGAGAGAGAGAGGCAGGTCGTTCCAGATCAAAGGACCAGAAATAGAGAAAGAGCAACGACCAACAGTGGATTGGTTGAATCTAGGTATTCGTAAGCCCAAGGTATCTGCAGCAGAGCGGAGGGAACGAGAAGGAGTATACAGGTGAAGACATTCACAGAGGTAGGAGGGTGCCGTTTGGTGGAGACATTTGTAACAGAGAGTACTGATCTTATAGTTTACTCTCTGTGGCACAGGCAACCAGTGGAGAGATCGCAAGAGAGGGGTAATGTGTTCAGATTTTTTCTTTCTGAGGACTAGTCGAACTGCAGAGTTTTGTATACGTTGAAGGGAATAGATAGATGTTGCTGGCAGACCAGCTAAAAGCGAATTGCAATAGTCCAGACTGAGAGAATGAGAGACGCAACAAGTTGGATGTTGCATCAGTGGACAGATACGTACGAACTGCACTAATACAACGTCATTGATAGTAGCACGACTGGCAGGTCTGGGTGATGAAGTTTTGCATAGACAGTGTGTTATCAATAACAACTCCTAGATACTTCACAGCAGTGGATAGAGGGACTGATTTATTGCCGAGGTCTATTGAAGTTGTTGTAATGGAAGAGAGTTTGTGTTTGGTCCCTACAAGTATGGCTTCAGTTTTATCTGCGTTTAACTGTAACTTGTTCTGTATCATCCAGTTTTGGATACCTTGAAAGCAGTAGGCCATATTTGTCAATAGAGAAATAAGATTTTCAGGTGTAACACTACTTTGAATCTGAGAGTCATCTGCGTAAAAATGATAGTTGATATGATGAAGGTTTATTATATGTGATAGTGGAGCAGTATAGAGAGTGAAAAGAATAGGGCCCAGAACTGATCCCTGCGGGACACTACATTCCAGTTTGGCAGGTATTGACTGTATCTTGTTTACTGCAACTGTCTGGAATCAGTCAGTAAGGTATGAACTGAACCAGGAGAGGTCTGTGCCAGTAACACCGAACGTTTTTTGAAGACGGGAGAGAAGAATTAAATGGTCTATAGTGTCGAAGGCTGTAGATAAGTCGAGTAGAGTGAGAAGGGAGATTTTCCCCAAGTTAGAAGCAAGTAGAAGTGTATTTAATGTGTGGGCTAGGGTAGTTTTAGTACTATGGTTGACGCGATAGGCAGACTGAAACCCAGGAAGAAGACTGTTGGAGAGAAGGTGGTTGTTGAGCTGTTTTAGAACTACTTTTTCAAGGACTTTAGAGATGAAAGGTAGATTGGAAACAGGTCTATAATTCTTCAGACTGTTAGGATCAAGGTCATGCTTTTTGAGTAGAGGTGTAACTATTGCAGTTTTGAGAGGTGATGGAACATTTCCTGAAACAAGAGGTGAGTTCACTATTTTCGCGATAGTGGGTATAAGTTGTGGTAGGCACTGTGTGAAAAGAGAAGCAGGTATGGGATCGAGGTCACATGATTTTATAGTCATTCCTTTCAGAATTGTCGTGATTTCTTTCTCACTTGTTAGATGAAAGAAAAGGAGAGGAATACCAGAGAATTGGGGATCAGGAAGTCCTGGCTGGAAAGGAGTCTGATCCAATCTGGAACGGATGTTACGAATTTTGTCAGAAAAGAATGCAGAAAATAAAGAAAGGAAGTTCAGAGTGGTTGTGGATGGAAGGCAGAGGGCTTGCCGTCACAGACCCAAGGAGAGTGGACGTGAAGGAAAAGAGAGATTTCATTGACGTGGCATCATGAACTTGGGAAGAGTAGTGCTTAGTTTTTTCTGAAAGAATTAAAGATTTGACTGTTTATTTGTTTTGGGAAGAGCTGCTTATTGATTTCCGTTTTTGTTTTTCGCCACTGCCGCTCTAGTTGCCTGCGTTTTCGCTTTATAACCAGGATGTCATGGGTGTACCATGGTGCACATGGCCTGTCAGGCAGGAGACGGTCAGTGGGAGGTGCATGCTCATTAAGCAGTTGGCTGAGAACAGTATTGTAGTGTTTCGAGGGGTCAGTGTTGTCAGAGGTTATTGAAAGGCGTTCAGCAGCTTGTGTAGAGAAAGTTTCAATATCTATGGCCTTGAGATTGCGACGGGTGACACATTTCTTCTTTAGTAAAGAACAGCGCAATGATCAGAAAGAAGTTCGTCAGTGATAGATACAGATTAGACCAAATCTTGTGAAACATCGGTAATAAGCAAGTCTAAGATGTGTCCCGATCTGTGTGTTGCTTCATTTACCAGCTGTGAGAGAGAGTGGTTTGACAAAGAAAGAGAAAGATGTTTGACATCAGGAGAAGACCGGTTGTCCAAGTGGAAGCTTAAGTCGCCGAGAATAATAAGCTTTCTGGGAGAGAGGCTGTAGTGATCTAGGAGTGACTGATACTCTTGATGGAAGATGGACGATGTCAGATTATTCTTACGGCTTGGAGGTGGACGGCAAAGACAGCAGAAAGTAATCGAGTGGTCAGGTGTGTTGAGGTTGAGTTCACAGACTTCAAAGGATTCAGGAGAGAAAGGAAGACAGTGACAGAAAGAAAGAGCAGGTTCAAGTGTGTCTTTATAAACGACAGCAATGCCACCTCCACAAGAAACTCAAGGTGGTGTCAGCTGTTTTATCTTCGGATCGTGACCGTGTGGTTTTAACCAGGTTTCTGTGAGAAATGTGATATCAATATTCCGTTCAGAGATGAAATCAGAAATTAGGTCAGCTTTACCTTCTGGGCAGACAGATTACACGTTGAACAAGCACATGTGAAGGAGATTTGAAGGAGGCAGAGAGGTTGTTGATGACTGTGGTGAATTAGGATAACTGTCAGAGGAAGAGGATGAAGGTGATGGTAGGGATGTGGAGAGTGGTAGAGCAGACAAACGTTTGGATTGAGAGTCAGGTGTGCAAGATGGTGAAAGAATTGGGCCAGTTTTAGCATTTGCAGTTGCATCCACACCATGGTACACATTGCAATAAGAACACGTTTTGTCAAAGTCATAAACAAAAAAGAGGCATCAGAGGGAAGCGAAGCAGTGCTGTCGTTGGTTACGGTGGTAGCGGTGGCAGTGACGTCAGAAGTGAGAGCAGAGAGGATGCAAGGGACCACAGGCGATGATGTCTGCCGGCTCGTGTACCTCGTCTCGTTTTGCGGTGGTTGATTCCTAAGGTTAAAATATATTGGTTGAGTCTGTTTGGTATGGGGTAAAACCCACGTGGGAGCAAAGCTCTTATGTCTGCAGCTGTAATTTGTCATTTCAGTATTTCATTTCAGTATATATATATATAATATTGTTTATCAGCATAGGTACATTCATATGCTATCCCAGACCCTCTGGATTATATATATATATATATATATATATATAATTTATTTTTTTATTTTATTCTTTTATATTGAGAATAATGGAATAAGCACTTATGTGCTTTTTTAAATCCAGTCCCCGTGTGTTAGCGGTTTTGTAAATTCTGTCATCTGTTCCCACCTGCACACAATGGCCTACTCTTACGAAAAGCGGAACAGGATATAACGTGTGCGCAAGATGTGCGTGCGTTCGCACACGGGGCCTCGGTTTACAGTCTCATCCGAAGGTCTTTTAGGGAGAGTGGAGTCTGCACTGATGTTAACAGCATATATTACATATATTATTCAGAGTAGTCCAGCGGTTAATGCAAGGATATTGGTAAAAACCTGCAAATGAGAGTGACAGCGTGCCTCTCTGTATACACATGTTTGGACCCTCCTCTACAATACTGGTATGGGAAACACCACATTGACCATCTGTTTCCCATTACTTTGACACTTAAAGATATACAGCCCCCTTATGACAACTGTAACCTTCCCCTTCCCTCTAACCTACCCCCTCCCCAATAACATATCCCCTCCTTACCCCATCCTCTACCCCCTTCCCTCACCTATCCCCTCCCCCCTCCCCCCCACCCCACCTACTTCCCCCTGTCACCCTCCCCCCTCTCTCCACCCCCCTCTCTCCACCCACCCCCTCCTCTCCCCCCCCCATCTTTCTCCTCCCCCATCTTCCTCCCCCATCTTCCTCCTCCCCTCCTCCTCCCCTTCTCCCCTAAAAATAAAGATCAACCCAGCATGAACAAAGGAACATAGACAACACATCTCCTCCAAACTTCAGAGGATTAGAAGTTAGGGGGTGATCCCCATAGGAATCACACTTTCCTAACTCACAGCTAAACCTGTTGTCATCATACTTTTAAAACATCTTATTAAACTAACAGTTCCACAATTAAAAGGTGTTTTTTTTCCTATATGTCTTCAAAAATCGAAAAAAAAGCTTATTTTTAATCATTCAGTTTCATTATGTCTTGTTTCAGACAGGTAAATGGTTGAGTCTATAATTTTAGATAAAAACTGCTGCTTCCTTTCCAATACAAACAAACTTTTATCTGGACTTATGGGCGATTTCAAACAATAAAAAGGAATATAACTGTTTATGGTAGCCTATGAAGGGGAGTTAGTATTGCCATAAAACGAAATGAAAGTTTTGTGACGCACATAAAATGTATCAAAAACTCTAAATTCAGTTGACCAACGTTCATATACAGGGTAACTTAGTTTTAATTCAGTTGTCACTGATAAATTTGATAGCTCAAGGTAATAAATCCAGCACATCCACACACACACACACACACACACACACACACACACACACACACACACACACACACACACACACACACACATGTACATACATACACACACGTATGTGCACATGCTTAGGTTAAAAAAAAAGAAATAATAAAAATCATAAAATATCAAACAAACAAATTATATCAGGTTACAATATCACCCATTCTTTCATGTTCATACTTTATTAAAAAATAAAGACAAAAACAAACAAAATAAAACAAAAGAGAGAAAGAAAGCCAAAAAAAACAGGAACAAAAAATTATTAGTCATTCATAGTCGTTATCATTGACAATACTGTCAGTAATGACATCCCTCCTCTCCCCCTCGAACTATGCAAACGTGTACTCATATGTGATCAGACTCTTAAAGTAGCGCTTTTTAAACATAATATATTCATACAATAACAATCAAACAAACGAAAAATATCACACAAATAAAACAATAATGATAATAGTAATACAATAATAATGATAATCACCCACCACCACTGAGATCAACAACATCAATAACAAACAAGAAGACCAATGAGGAGGACCGAGGGGGGTGGGAGGAGTATCTAGGAGGAAGGGGAAATACAAATAATCAAACAGAAAAAAATAATAGAAAACAATTATGTAAACAATTAAAATTTTAGAAACCTACATAATAGAAAAAACAAGCCCCCATAAGCAACCACACTACCAAACCAAAACAAATAACAATTATAATAGTTCTATTAATCCCATTACAACAACAGTAAAAGCAATATCCATGATAAAACCTATTGCATTGGACAAGACAAAAGCATGGAGAGAGAGATAACGATAACGATAACGAACGATAACAAAATTTTATTTTCTGAGGGTAATAGAATAATTACAAGACTTTTTTACATCCAGCCCGAGAGAGAGAGAGAGAGAGAGAGAGAGAGAGAGAGAGAGAGAGAGAGAGAGAGAGAGAGAGAGAGAGAGATCAGGTCAACCATTTGGTTTTCTACTTTCCATTGCTTTTTAAGATTTGAGGATTGTACACCCTGCTTATATAGATTACTCTTACGCTACCTTAATAATACCTTAATACGCTACAATACCTTAATAAAAATGTCTCAAATACCTTAATGAAAACGCCTCTCCCATTTCCACACACATACACAGCATGTAACTGTAATAGTTCATGTCACAGTAAATCACACCTGAAACATGTTTAAGAGATGCAGAAAGTGCTGATGCATTTTATCTACGTATGGCTAATTTGACTTATAAGTCAATTCCTCAGCATTTATGCATCAAATGATTTTTTCAGCTGTGCCTCGAATTGATTTTTGTTTTTGGTACATTTTAAACGGTTTTGGAGCTGGTTCCATAAATCACTACCTGGATATAAGAAGCTTGTTTTGTAAAGATTATTTCTGGGTCTTGTAAATGGTAGTATATGATTATGCCTGTGCTTACTGATTGTGAACCTATTGGTGATCTTCACAGGGGCATTTCCATTAACAACTTTCTGTACAAATAGAGCTTTATTTCGATAAATTTCTGCTTTTGTTTGCTCATAATCGTTTATGGTTAAGGAGCTTGATTTTAATAGAAAAAGTTTCAGTGCTCTATCATATACTCAGTGAATTCATCTTAAATTTGTTTCACTGCTGCTGTCCCCAAAGATTATGAAGCATAATCAACAATAGGAAAAATATGGCCACAAAGAAAGTTTGTGTGAATGCTTAATCAGAGAGTGTTTATTTTTGATAAATGAAGTAGTTTGTAAGCAAGACGTTTTCCCAGTGCTATCACGAGGTTAGTTCAAGTAAGTTTTGTCAATAATTACACCCAGAATTTTGTGTGAGTCAACTTCTTCAGTTATTCTTTTACTTATCAACAGAAGTTGGAATTTATCTTTCATTTCTTGTGTCTTTTGTCTTGCTAATATGTACACTCACTTAGGATTTTTGTGCATTTAAAGACATATAATTTAAATGAATCCAAGTAACTAATCTGTCAATACTGTTTTGAAGTTTGAGTGTTAGTCTGTGAGGATCAGGATCACTACAATAGAGGGATGTGTCATCAGCAAACACTTCACAGCAACATTCTATAAATTGGGGTAAGTCATTTACATAGATTGAAAATAAAAGTGGCCACAATATTGACCCTTGTGATACTCCATGTTTAATAGATACCAGTCCTGATGTTTGATTATTTGCAGTTACTAGCTTCTGCCAATCTGACAGAAAACTTGGTAGAAGCTTAATCAGTTCTGGGGTTAGTTTATATAAGTGAAGTTTTTGCAGTCACAGGGAGTGATTAATTACATCAAATGCTTTTTAAAAGTCAACGAAAAGAAGACCTGTATAATTATTTATTTTCATTGATATTTTGTAGGATACTATCCATAAGTTGAGTAAGAGTTGTGTTACAGGAATAGTTTTTACGAAAACCTGACTGATCTTCATTTATTAGATTGTTGTTTACAAAGTAGGAATATACAGATTTTTGGATATGTTCTTCGATGGTTTCAGATAAAACAGACAGAATCAAAACTGGCCTGTAATTTAAAGGTCAAGAAGAATCACCTGATTTGCGGACTGGTATGATTTTTGCCCTTTTAAACATGAGGGGAAAGTTGTTTTTCTCTATGCACAAGTTATATAGATGTGACAATGTATCAACAATAACTGGACCAGAAAGTTTCAATATTTCTCCATCCAGATTGTCTAGATCACGTGTTCTGGAATTTGTTTTGGGGAGATTGGCTTTTCAACACGTTTATGATTGTCACTAGAAGTAGTTCAAATTGGAATTTTATTTCTTTTGATTTGATATATTGTTCTCAGATTTTCACTTGACTTGTCACTTGATATTGCTTTAGCAGCATCTTTGAGAAGTGGTTGTTCAATTCATCAACCAGTATGTCTTTAACTGTCTGTTGACTTTTTGATATAGGTTTGTTACATAATGCATTGATGGCTTTCCATACTTGGCATGAGTCAGTATTTGTAATTAACAACTTTGGAAAGTAGTCATGTTTTGATTTGCCTTTTAGTGAAGTTATTTTATTTCTTTGCATTCTAAATTGTACTTTTCAACTGTGGGTTTTCAAACAGTCTCTTAAGTGTATTTCAGATTCTATGTCTTTTGTTATCCAAAGAGGTTTCATTTTATAAATCTTTTCTTTACAAAGGGGGCATGCTTGTCGTACGCAGAAATAAATGTACTAATCCACATTTCAGCAGCTTCATTTGGGTCCCTGATTTGATATAATATATCATATAATGGCAAGTTTATCAAGTATGAAAGAAAATCTTGCTCGTTGAAGTTTTTAAAAAAAGTTTTCTGTAAATGATAGTTTTATGCCCTACTTTCAATGTCATGTCCATCAAAGTTGTATAGTGTGTGTTTGTGTCTCTGTGTGTGTGCATGTGCGTGCACGTGTAGATGCATGACTAAAAAATAGTTTGCATGCAAGTGCTTTGACTTGTTTTTACAAGTTATAGAGTCAACCTGAAAAACAATCACATTTAATTATTTCATCATGTTAAGTCAGAAAAACCAGACCACACCAAGGATGTCCTGTAGTTATTAACCCTGCCACTCCCCCCCTCCTCATTCCCCCCACCCCCACCCCCCATCAAATTTGCCAGTGACAACTGTCTTCCAGCTATTAAGTCATGCTGCATATGAACTTTGCTCAACTGTATTTACAGTTTTTGACACATTCTATGTGCGTGATAAAACTTTCATTTTATTTTATGGCAATATTAACTCCCCTTCATAGGCTATCATAAACAGTTATATTCCTTTTTATTGTTTGAAATCGCCCAAAAGTTCAGACAAAAGTGTGTATGTAAAGGAAATGAAGGAGCAATCTTTATCTAAAATTGTAGACTATACTGTTTACCTGTATGAAACAAGGACATAATAAAACTGAGTGATATAAAATAAGCTGTTTTTTCGATTTCTGAGGAGATATAGGGAAAAAAACACCTTTAAATTGTGGAACTGTTAGTTTAATAAGATGTTATAAAAGTATGATGACAATAGCTTTAGCCGTGAGTTAGTAAAGTGTGATTCCTACAAGGATCACCCCCTAACTTCTAATCCTCTGAAGTTTGGAGGAGATGTGTTGTCTATCTTCCCATGTTTGTGCTGGGGTGTTCATAATTTTAGGGGGAGGAGGATGGGGAGGAGGGGAGGAGGAAGATGGGGGGTGGAGGAGGAGGAGGGGGGAGGGAGAGAAAGAAAGGAAGAGGGGAATAGGAGGAGGAGGGAGGGGTAGGGAGGGATAAATGGGGGAGGGGTTATAGGTGAGGGAGGGTGATGGTATAGGGGTACAAGGAGCATAGGAAGGAGGGGGATAGGTCATGGGGGAGGAGTGGAGGGAGGATAGGAAGGGGAATAGGATGGAGGGGAAAGGGAGCACAAATTAATTGTTTCCTAAGTTAATATCCTTCACTATGATGGCGGCAAGTATATGTATGTAAACTGGCTTGCTGTCACTCTTCCTGTCAGATTTTATTCCTTGGCGGCTGTGCTATTGGGTCTGGATGTGTGTGTGTGTGTGTGTGTTTAGAAAAGGGCTTGCAAGTCTTGTTTGTCCCCGCACTTAATGCCACATCTCTTCCTATATCCCTTTAACATGCCTATGTGCGTACACGCGCGCGCGCGTGCGTGCGTGTGTGCGCGTGCGTGCGTGCGTGCGTGTGTGTGTACGTGCACGCGTACGTGCGTGCGTGCGTGTGTGTGTATGTGTGATTATTATTGTTGCTGCTGTTGTTGTTGGCAGCAGTGTTTAGGCAGTTTACATAGGTATGTGTGTGTAAATGTGTGTTTGCGGATAAACGAATGGGCAGAGAAATGAGATGGTGGATAGGGAGGGGGTGGGGTGGTAAGATCCTGTAACGCGATACACCTTTGTTCTCTAGGATTGTATTGCTTTTCCATGTAGTTCTCTTCCCCACCCCCCCCCCCCCTACACCCCCACACAGCCACCTTTGTTTTTGTTGTTGTTGTTGTTCGATAGATGGCTTGATGAAAAAAGGAAGTGTACTCTTTGTTCAATGCACCATCTGAAAATAACAGAATTGATACCAAAAAATAATTGATTTAGTCACACACTCATGCACGCGCATGCATGCATACACACATACACATACACACACAGACACACAGACATACACAGACACACAGAGAAATAAACAAAGACTCACAGACATGGACAGACAAACACACACCACACACACACACACACACACAACACACCACACAACACACACACACACACACACACACACAACACACACACACGCGCGCGTGCGCGCACACACACACATACACACATGTATGCGATCAAATCTATTGGTTTGTGGTAACATATATTTTTATGGCAACAAAATGGGAAATACCACAAGGCTCTGTTATTGCCCCTTATGTTTTTAACCTTCAACTTAAAGACCTTCCAAGATCTTTGTCATAGAACTTTGTCCTCGGTCAGTATGCAGGTGATCTTTGCGCGTGGATGACGACAACAATGAAGAAACGTAATCAGCAAGAGACAGTTAAGCTACATTAGGAAAACTGACCGGCTTGAAATTGAAAAGCTTTGTGTTTATATGACAGAAAATAGATTCAGAGAAAACTAGCATTGTACTCTTCGATGCTAAGGCTATCCCTCAGGGTTTGCCTCCTTTCAAAATGCAGGGAAGGCATCTTGAGTACAAACCAATGATGAAGTTTTGGGGGCATTTATATTACTTTAAAAGTGACATGGATTTACCTTCTTTAAATTTTTTATATATATAATTATATTGTTTATTTGTGGAATGAAGTGAGGAGGAAAACAATAAATTTCATAAAAGTAATAAGCAAACACCATTGGGTTCAAGATATATCACTCTTAAAACAGCTATCCTTGGCATTGGTTCGTTCTAAATCGACACATAGTATTTATCAAATAAACATAGACGCCTTTTTTGTAAAGATTTTTGGCATTGCCTTGGGTGTATGTACCCTTCTATGCCTCATCCTTGGGAACACACGGGGAAGTGGGAATTTTGCCTTTGGATGACCATCGAGAAGTAGCGGTAGAGAAGTACGTTCTTAGAAGCTCAGCAACTGTAAATAACATGGACAGTAAACTCAGCCTAATATCTGGTCAGCAATGTCCTGACAGAGCGAAAAATATCCGTTCGCTCTCTCTCTCTCACCACAGTCAGCACCCTCAAAGATGGTCTATTTGAAAAAGTCAGGAGTTAATCCCAGAAAAGTGCAACAGTTTATACCTCTGCCATCTCCTTGTCCGTCATGGGAGCTTCAAGGAGCTTATTTTGATTTTGACTGTTTCATCCATAAAAGAGAACAAAAGTAACATTGTTAGCGCGTATGTGAAAGAACACATTATAAACAAGTACTCCTCACATCTACAGGTCTACACCGATGGGTCTCTACTAAATTGTAATGAGGGAATTGCAGCTTTCCTCATGCCTTCTTTACACTTTTGCAAAACTGTACCACACTAAGAAAAAGAACTCAGTTTTTCACTGCAGAGCTGACTGCCATTCTGCTGGATTTAAATTATCTGCTTGACTTTCCTATGACAATTGTAGAGGTGTTGTTATGCGTTTTTTGTCCCTTTCACTTGTCTGATGTCACTTATGTGAACAGACAGTAAACTGAAGAACACAGACATGTACGCATATTGAAGAAGCTCCCTCTGTATAGTTGTAGACAAAAAGTTTTTTTCACTGAAAGAGAAGGAAATCGAGCTGTTGGAAGGTAGATCGTTTACTTTCTTTTTCCTATCTTTTGTTCAGTCTTTTTTTTGTCATTTTTACAACTCACGTCTTCTCTTCTGTGTTTCTTTTTCTTCCCGTCCCCTAACACTTGGGGTTACACACACACACACACACACACACACACACACACACACACACACACACATGCCCGCGCGCGCGCGCGCGTCAGACTGTACACCACCCTCGTGGACCTGAGGAAAGCATTTGACACTGTCTGCCGTAAGGGGCCGGCTATGAAAGATCACGGCTGCCAAGCTGTGATGCCAGGCCAAGTTCATCACGATGGTCCAGCAGTTCCATGACTGCATGGATGCCACAGTGTGGGAGGGCGGCGTGTACTCCCAGCCGTTTCCCGTCACCAAGGGAGTACTGCAGGGCCGCGTGCTGGCTCCCACCCTGTTCAGCTTGACGTTCTCTGCCATGCTGACAGACGTTTTCCCATCGCTGTCGGCTTCCTCTCCCTCCTACGCTATCTTTCTGAGTCATACTCAGACAAACAACACGGTGTCTAGTACAAGATACGGCTAGTCGGGAAAGTGTCTTCTTGTGTGTGTGTCTGCGTTTCCTTACAGTTTGAGTCTTCTCCTTGTGCTTGTCACTCTACCTTCGTCTGCCTGCTGGCCTCAGCCGACACATTCCCACTTCAGAGCAGCTCGTATGGTTGGTTGGTTCAAGAGGCGCGTTGGGTATGTTCGTGTTTTTGTAGTCCACCGAACGCCGATATTGAATGACGAGATCTTCAACGTGCATATTTTAATCTTCTGCATATGCATACGCATGAATAAAACGAAGGCACTGGCAGGTCTGCACTTGAAGTTGACCTGGGGAGATGGTAAAAATCCCCCACCCTTTTATTCACCAGACAGAGGTGATGAGGAGATTCGAACCAACGACTTCATATTTATTTATCAGTTTGAAGTTGAACCGTTTTAACCACTCCGCTAATCATTAGAAGTCTGTCTGTCGGTCTGTAACACGCGTTATCATGATGGTCGGTGTGTTGGGGGGGGGGGGGGTGTGACAGTAACATGATTGATTTTTTTATTGATTGATTAATTTATTGACTGATTGAATTGATTTATTGACTGATTGAATCGATTTATTGATCGATTGAATTGATTTATTGACGGATTGAACTGATTTATTGACTGATTGAACTGATTGACTGATTGAACTGATTTATTGACTGATTGAAATGATTTATTGACGGATTGAACTGATTTATTGACGGATTGAATTGATTTATTGACTGATTGAATTGATCGATTGAATTGATTGATTGAACTTGATTGAATTGCTTGAATTGCTTGATTGACTGATTGAATTGAACGGATTGACTTGATTGATTGAATTGACTGATTGAATGGAATTGGTTGACTGACTGATGCATGATGTGTACACGTTTTCTGACCAGAGGTCTGGCTGGAAAAGAGCTGCAGCAACACCTGCAACGCCCCCGTGACTGCAGGGAAGACGGGCTGCTTCAATGGACACTGTCTGTGTGCTGCAGGCTACTACTACTCCGAATCACGAAGAACCTGCATACCCAGTGAGTCCCTCTCTCGCTCCGATCAGGGGGGGGGGGGGGGGGGGGGGGGGGGGGACGGGATAGCCTAGTGGTCAGAACATCGCGCTCGCAACCTGACGACCCGGGTTCGATTCCCGTTCAAGGGGGATATTTTCCCCCTGGAGTTAACATCAGTGCCGACTCCACTCTCCCCACAAAAATCCTTTCGGATGAGACTAGAAACCGAGGCCCCGTGTGCCGAACGCACGCAGGACATCTTGCGCACACGTTAAATCCTGTTCCGCTTTTCGTAAGAGTAGGCCATTGTGTGCCGGTGGGAACAGATGACAGAATTCACAAATCCGCGTACACACGGGGACCGGATGTAAAAAAAAAAGCACATAAGTGCTTATTCCATTATCCTTGATATAAAAGAATAAATAATTTTTTTAAACAAATCTTTTTTCCACTCTTCTCTAGACATGTATTTTGGCTGAAATAGAGCTCTATTCAGAAAACATGAATACGATATATACAGACACAAATTGAGAGCGATGACGAGCTTTTGGCTATTTTCGCTTAATTTATCATCCCCAGGTAAGAAAAATAAAGGCGCGGTAAAGGGTAATGAAAAAAATCAATGCTCAAAACATACAATGGGGAAAGAAAGGTCATAGGGCCGGGGGCAAATCACACAGCAGAAAGGATAACCTTTGCCTATCCCTGAGTTCACAACAGTAGTACTGGATCACCGGAACAAAAACGATGCAGGCAAATTACCTTACAATGTCACGTCGGAACAGAACATACTTGTAAGATTTTTTTGCTCCAAGAAAGGCAGAAGAATGGATTGATTAGGTAGAAAAAGATAAGCAAGAGAGACGATAGAAAGGTCAAGGGAGGGAAAAAAAGACAGAAACAAAGAGAGTGATAGAAAAGGGGAAATTTCTAGCCACAGAATCACCAGAAAGTGTGGGACGCTTTTTACGCTGAAAGATCTCCGCTCTTGGGCACCCCTACCCCCACCGGGGACAATCTTTTGAATTCTAAAGAAACGAAAAGACCTATCTCCATTTGAAGGATAGACAGACATAGAAAAAGCAAAGAGTAACATTAGAAAAGAGAAGGTCTATTAAGTTTTGGACTTTTCTGGGTCTTCAAGTCTCGGATGAGGATATTGCACAGTCCCAGCGTTCAACGGGTTTTCGTGTAGACCTTGAAAAGCGCACATATTGCATGCTGGATAATGTTGGTATCATCCATACCACCGGCCATAGCTGGCCTACTCTTCTGCTAAAGGTGGATGGGCTTTCAACGTGTACGCAAGATGTTCTGTGAGCGTTTGCACACTAGACCTTGTAGTAGTAGTAGTAGTAGTAGTAGTAGTAGTAGTAGTAGTAGTAGTAGTAGTAGTAGTAGTAGTAACAATAATGATAATAATATAATGATAATGATGATAATATTAATATCAATAATAATATATCGAATTTCTTTTCGTGCTATTTCTTGTAAAAACAAATAAAACCATTTGCATTCAAAATATTCTTACACATGCAGCTAATAACAGTTTTAACAAATACAAAACGCGCGCGCGCGCACACACACACACACACACACACACACACACACACACACACACACACACACACAAGTTATACACTTTGGCGGGATGATGGGGATTTCGGCTGTTGAAGGCAGGGATCGATATGAAATGAAACAGGAGGGGAAGTCTTAGGCTTGAAATAAATATGTGTTGAGGCTGGATTTAAAAGTTTCATACGGAGGCTTTTGTGGAAGGGAGAGAGGACCGTCATTCCAGATTGATGGACCAGAATTAGAGAAAGAGCTACGGCCAACGGTGAATTGATTGAATCTAGGTGTTCGTAAGCACGTGGTGTCTGCAGCAGAGCGGAAGGAACAAGAAGGAGTGTACAGGTGAAGACATTCACAGAAATAGGAAGGTGCTGTTTTGTGGAGACATTTTATACCATAGGGCACTGATCTTATACTGTAATCTCTGTGGGACAGGAAACCAGTGGAGAGATCGCAAGAGAGGAGTAATGTGCTCAGATTTTTTTTCTTTCTGAGGACCAGTCGAGCATGCAGAATTTTGTATGCATTGAAGGAAGTTGATGGGTGACGGTGGTAGACCAGCGAAAAGAGAATTACAATAGTCCAAACTGGAAGGAACGAGAGATGGAGCAAGCTTGGATGTTGCATCAGTAGAGAGGTACTTGCAAATTGCGCTTAAACGCCGTAACCAATAGTAAGAAGACTGGCAGGTCTTGGTGATGAAGTTTTGCACAGACAGTGTGTGGTCAAATTCTGGCTACTCTCCCCAGGGAGAGCGCGTCGCCACAAGAGCAGCGCCACCCTTTTTTTCTGTTCCTGTCCGCATGTGTGTTCGTTTCCCTATCAGAGTGAGGTTTTTTCTACAGAATTTTACCAGGGACAACTCTCTTGTAGCCGTGGGTTATTTTACGTACGCTGAATGTGTGTTACCGGATTTCGGTTTATCGACTCATCCGAAAGACTGGCACCCAGACCAGACCACAACTCGAAGTCGAGTGGAGAGGGAAGAAGTGTCGGGAACCAAAAAAACGGGGGTTTGAACCACCACACACATTGAAGCCAGACTTCTCGCTTTCTTTTTAGGTGCGTTGCCTCTAGAGCTCTGATCTACAGATTCAAACCCACGACTTCTTGGAGCCACAGGGTTGAAGCCGAACGAGCTTAGCCACTCGGCTGTCACATCCCTCACAGCTTGGCGAACAAAAGTCTGTGCCGACAGACGTCTTCCTAGAGACCACCACAACGGGCAACTTGAGATCGCTCCAGATCAGGAGTCCTGCCTGTCAGTTCACTCAGCTATCTGCGGAGCTCATCCCTTTACAGTCACAGGATGCATGCTGGGTATGTCTTCGTCTCCCGCAACCCACTGAACAGCGACATGAATTACAACAGGATTTTAAACGTGTGGGGAGGAGGGGGGGTGGGGGAGGAAATGACGTTTATGATTATTGTATTTTGTTTTTCTTCTTCTTCTTCGTTTGTTAGTTTCTCGGGTCAGAACTTGGTAAGAGGTTCACAATTAATGGTGAGAGACTTTTGGGGGCCTATGCGACTATGCCTATGTTGGTTTTTGTTTTTAAAAAAATAAAAACCTCCATGAAGGTAGCCGCATTTCGACTTCGGGGATATTTATATCCTAATTATATAATACGATAACCATGACCGACTTGAAACAATGTCAAAGACTTACGGACGGGATTATTAACGTGCAAGATTTGACGTTTATCATATTTATTATTATATTATTATTATTATTATTATATTTATATATTATTATATTATTATCATCATCATCATCATCATCATCATTTATTATTATATTATTATCATTATTATAATTATTATTATTATTATTATTATTTATTATCATTATTTATTATTATAATGTTTAAAAACAAACACACACACACACACACACACACACACACGCACACACACAACACACACACACACACACACACACACACACACACACGCACACACAAACACACACACACACACACACACACACACACACGCACACACAAACACACACACACACACACCACACACACTCACACACACACACACACACACACACACGCACGCAAAATACATACACACGCGCGCGTGTGTTGTTCTGTTGCAGGCTGCAAAAGCTTCGGGACTTCCTACCTGGACTACAAAAAGTACGACCTGTTTGGGTTTGACCTGCCTGGCAAACACGTCAGTGATGGGGCTATCGTGCAAGTCTCTGTGTACAGGTAAACCCGGTTGCTTAATGGTGATCCACGTTCTGAACTCAAATGAGTGCAAGTTTAAATACTCTACTCCACTAATCAACCCAGGAGCGTGGAGACAAGATCAAGGGTTGATTCCTATCAGAGAACCTGCGAATAGGTAGGAAGACGAAAGGGAACGGGTGGTGGGTGCATGCAGCGGCGTGTTCGGCGATCTAGAAGTAACGCACCTGTCTAGAAAGCACCACAAAAAAAACCAACAACAACCCCCTAAAATCCTTTTTTTTTTCTTCTTCTTAAATGTGTGGTGGTTTTGATCCCCGTTTGTACCCGAAACTTTTCCCTCCCATCCGCTAGACCGTGACTCGTGTTCTGGGTACTAGTCTTTCAGATGAGACGAAAAACCGAGGTCTTGTGTGCAATACTCATTAAGTGCACGTAAAAGAACCCA
This sequence comes from Rapana venosa, assembly GCA_028751875.1. Taxonomy (NCBI): domain Eukaryota; kingdom Metazoa; phylum Mollusca; class Gastropoda; order Neogastropoda; family Muricidae; genus Rapana; species Rapana venosa. The sequence continues at coordinate 38,716,441 of CM054137.1, read as the reverse complement.
CGGCAGCAAGAGAGTTGTTCCTGGAAAAATTCTGTTGAGAAAAAACAAACCCCCGCCACTCTGATAGGGAAACAAAAACACGTATAGACAGGAAAAGAAAACAAAATAGGGGGTGGCGCTGCTCTTGTGGCGACGTGCTCTCCCCGGGGAGAGCAGCCCACATTTCGCGCAGGGAAATCTGCTGTGACTTAAAGTAAAATACAGTAAAGTAAAGTAAAGTGAAGTGAAGTGTCAAGTCAAGTCAAGTGTGTCTGTGGACAATATTGCTTACAGGGTGAGCAATGGGAGAGCGTGTCTAAACAATTTCCTTCGGATGAGACTTATAAACAAAGGTCCCGTATGCGAACACACGCGGAACATCTTTTTGCGCACACGTTAAAAACATGTTCCGCCTTTCCAAAGAGTATGCCATTGTCTGCCAGTGGGAACAGTTGACAAAATTTACAAAACTACATGCACACGGGGACTGAATGTAAAAGACCACGCACATGCGTGCTTCTTTCATCATCCTTGAAATAAAAGAATAGATTTAAAATATAACCTACAAACGATCATTAGATAAGTCTATAGAAGGCCTACAGTCAAAATGACAAACCTGGTCTCAAATGGAAGATTTTTTGGTGGTTTAAATCTAGCTTAGGTAGATTTCGCAACTGGACATTATGTATCAGGAAAATAATTATGTTTTTATTGCTTGCAAATATTGGGTTTAGTATAGTAAACCAACACTTTGTGCAAGGGAGACAATTAGTTCACAATCTCCTTCCACACGCAAGGGAGACAATTGGTTTCCTCTCTCTCTCTCTCTCTCTCTCTCTCTCTCTCTCTCTCTCTCTCTCTCTCTCTCTCTCTCTCTTCTCTCCACACACAAAAAGGGGAGAAGAGGGACAAAGGGAGACAATACTCTAGTCCTTAGGCCATTGGCACGGTGAAAGTGCAATGCCATGCTTTCAGTTGCCTCAGAAAGGAAGAGAATTCCTCAGGTGTTTTCAAACAGGGAAGATGTTCATCCAGATAGTGTTATTTTTCATTGAGAGCAATGATGAAGTGGAAATTATTATTATTATTATTATTATTATTATTATTCAACACTTGTTTTTTGTTGCCTCATCTTCTGTGACGTCCCCGTCCTGCTGTTTCCACGCCGCTCATCTCAATCTCCCCGCCACAGCCATACCCAGTTTCGTTATGTCTCATCCTCAGGGTCTGAAGTCCACAGGGAGCCCATAAATATCAGGCCCCCGTAGGGCCACCAGCCAGAGGGGCCCTGCACTGCTGCTGGGTCACTTTGGTGCTGTTCAGTGGTGCCTGTTCTGAGCTAACATACGCAGGACGCCACCTACTAAGCCCCCTACTAACGACAGTATTAGCTCAGTCGCGGAGCCAGACTGAGTGACTTGCCCACCCGAGGTGGCAACCACCACAGCGTCCCTCCAATGACCGTCCCCCGTAAACCTCCAACCCCGAAAGCTTTGACACAAACTCACCACAGGCACAGAAGTATGTGGGGAAACCGAAACTGAGGTCACCATGAGACCAGAGCAACCGGGACAACCGAATCGGAGGCAATGTTTTTTAATTGTATGACAATCAATGATAATGAGGATGCCGTAATGCTGCTGCTGTGGGAATGCATATGCTTTGAGACAACATGACAGGGTTGTACTCTACGCTTACTGTCATAATATATCCCGGCGTCAACTGGGCCTGCAGTGTTGGTCAGGTAATTTGAGCAACGCTCTCAAACTCGTATCCCTTAAGCGGATGAAGCTCGACTGTGTGGTTCCAGTCTTCCAACTAAGCCCACAGCACACTCACTCTGGGAAGGAGCCGGCCAGCGTCCGAAAAATCCCTATGACTCTTATGGGATTCGAACCCGCGACCTTCCAGTCCGAAATCCAAGGCGCTAACTACTGCGCCATGGCGGCTGTTGTTTTTTTTATATACCACTTTCAACCCTAGCAGACACCTCGGCGTAAAATTCAAGCTATACACGTCGGGGACAGCACGTCACGTCATGTCACCACAAGAGCAGCTTCATCCATTTTCATTTTTTTTAACGTTTAGCAAGTGTATTTGATAAGAGTGGCCTTTTTTCTTTTTTTCTTTTTTACAGAATGTTGCCAGGGACATCTCTCTTGTTTGCCGTGAGTTTGGTTGGGTTGGTTTTTTTTCGTGCGCTATAAATGTGTCCTGCACACGAGACTTCAGTTTATCGTTTCATCCGAAAGGCTGCCACCCAGACCACCACTCATGGTCTAATAGATGGGGGTGGTTGGGTGGGAGGGGGGGGGGGGGGAGGATTGGAAGTTCAAACGGGGAAGAAGGAAGCCAAGGCTTCTGGCATTCTAGACAGGCGCGTTACCTCTAGTCCACTGAGCCACGCTGGTCCTAGTGGCGGGAATGGGTTTCTGCCGATTTGCCGCCTCTCCTTTCAGCAGTCTGCTGGTCCGTTTATTTTATGTATTCTTTTCCCTTGAGGATAATGCAATAAGCACTCATGCGCTTTTTTGTTTTTACATCCAGTCCCCGTGTGTATGCAGTTTTGTCAATTTTGTTATCCGTTCCCATCGGCACGCAATGGTCTACTCCGAAAAAGCAGAACGGGTTTTAACGTGTTCGCAAGATGTTTTACGTGCGTTTTGCACACAGGACCTGTTTTTCGGCTTTTTGTCCCCACGAATCTGAGAAAATCAACCTTGAAATAATTATTGCATTTTGTTGTTTGGTGGTGGTGGTGGTGGTGTGTGTGTGTGGGGGGGGGGGGGGGGGGGGGTTGGGGGGGGGGGTTGGGTCATCATTTCGAGACAAACTTCAAAAAAATCATTTTTATTCAAGCCTATTCTAAATCCAATTAAGATCCCCCTTCCTTGCCCCCACTTTGCAGGAGATTTCTATTTTTGTTCATACCGTTTATTGGAGACCAATGATATTTATCGTGTAAGTGCGCATCCCTGTGTACGTATGTGGTAATAAAGCACTCTGTTGGGCTGACTGTTTCTCCCTCTACCCCTCCCCTCCCTCCCTCCCTCCCCTGCCCCGCCAGGTGTTTACCCTCAAGACCCCCTCAGTACTTATCTTATCTCTAAATTTGTTTGTGATTATTAGAAAAAACCCCGTGTCACGCTAGTATTGTATTGTTGTCCCTCCATACAATAATAATATTGGATGAATCACTCTATTGAGCTGAATGTTGTCTCCCCTCTCCCTCCCCCTCCCCTCCACCCTCCCCCCTTCCCCCCCATCCCCACTCTCCAAGTTTAGCTTGTGAGAAGCCATCGTCATTTTGATTGTGCCCTTTCTCAGGGGCGAAGGCAGAGGCACTGGGCCTGACTTGTAAGGAGCCTTACGGCAGCGCAACGCATTTTCGTTCGCTTAACAGACTTCTTCTTCGTCGAACGCTCAGACAGCAACAATTGTGCCATGCCATGCCAGACCGAGTTGTGCTGTGCCGTGCTGTGCCGTGCCGTGTCATTCTATGTCATGCCGTGCCGTGCCATGCTGTGTCAGTCTATGTCATGTCATGCCGTGCCGTGCCATGCTGTGTCATTCTATGTCATGCCGTGCCGTGCCATGCTGTGTCATTCTATGTCATGCCGTGCCGTGCTATGCTCTGTCATTCTATACCATGCTGTGTCATGCTGTGTCATTCTATGCCATGCCGTGCTGTGTCATTCTATGTCATGCCGTGCCGTGCTGTGTCGTGCTGTGTCATTCTATGTCATGCCGTGCTGTGTCATTCTATGCCATGCCGTGCCGTGCCATGCTGTGTCATTCTATGTCATGCCGTGCCGTGCTACGCTGTGTCATTCTATGTTATGCCGTGCCGTGTCGTGCTGTGTCATTCTATGTCATGCCGTGCCGTGCCATTCTATGTCATGCCGTGCTGTGTCATTCTATACCATGCTGTGTCATGCTGTGTCATTCTATGCCATGCCGTGCTGTGTCATTCTATGTCATGCCGTGCCGTGCTGTGTCGTGCTGTGTCATTCTATGTCATGTCGTGCTGTGTCATTCTATGCCATGCCGTGCCGTGCCATGCTGTGTCATTCTATGTCATGCCGTGCCGTGCTATGCTGTGTCATTCTATGCCATGCCGTGCTGTGCCAGACTGTGTCATTCTATGTCATGCCGTGCCGTGCCGTGCTATGCTGTGTCATTCTATGCCATGCCGTGCGTGCTATGCTGTGTCATTCTATGCCATGCCGTGCTGTGTCATTCTATGCCATGCCGTGCTGTGCTATGCTGTGTCATTCTATGCCATGCCGTGCTGTGCCAGACTGTGTCATTCTATGCCATGAGGTGCTGTGCCAGACTGTGTCATTCTATGCCATGCTGTGCTGTGTCATTCTATGCCATGCGGTGCCGTGCCAGACTGTGTCATTCTATGCCATGAGGTGCCGTGCCAGACTGTGTCATTCTATGCCATGAGGTGCCGTGCCAGACTGTGTCATTCTATGCCATGCGGTGCCGTGCCAGACTGTGTCATTCTATGCCTATGGGTGTGCCGTGCAGACGTGTGCATTCTATGCATGCGGTGCGTGCCAGACTGTGTGTCATTCTATGCCATGAGGTGCCGTGGCCATGATCTGTGTCATTCTATGCCATGAGGTGCCGTGTCAGACTGTACAGGGGTCGTGCTGTAACGAGTCTTCCGTGCTGTGCATGCTGTGCACTTGCATGTCGTGCTGTGCTGTGTTGTCTGTGCTTGCTTTGCAGTGTCGTGCTGTAACGAGTTCGTCTTGTGCTTGCTTGCTGTGCTGTGCTGTGCAGTGTCGTGCTGTGCTGTGTTTTAGCTAGTGCTGTGCTGTGCTGCTGCTGTGCTGTGCTAGTGTGCGTGCTGTAACGAGTTTTACCGTGCTGTGCTGTGCTGTGCTTCTTGCAGTGTCGTGCTGTAACGAGTTTTCCGTGCTGTGCTGTGCTGTGCTGTGCTGTACTATGCAATGTCGTGCCGTAACGAGTTTAACGTGCTGTGCTGTGCTGTGCTGTAACGCGTTTTCCGTGCTGTGCTGTGCTGTGCTGTGGTGTAACGCGTTTTCCGTGCTGTGCTGTGCTGTAACGCGTTTTCCGTGCTGTGCTGTGCTGTGCTGTGCTGTGCTGTGCTGTAACGCGTTTTCCGTGCTGTGCTGTGCTGTAACGCGTTTTCTGTGCTGTGCTGTGCTGTAACGCGTTTTCCGTGCTGTGCTGTGCTGTGCTGTAACGCGTTTTCCGTGCTGTGCTGTGCTGTGCTGTAACGCGTTTTCCGTGCTGTGCTGTGCTGTGCTGTAACGCGTTTTCCGTGCTGTGCTGTGCTGTGCAGTGTCGTGCTGTAACGAGTTTTCCGTGCTGTGCTGTGCTGTGCTGTGCAGTGACGTGCTGTAACGAGTTTACCGTGCTGTGCTGTGCTGTGCTGTGCAGTGTCGTGCTGTAACGAGTTTAACGTGCTGTGCTGTGCTGTGCTGGAACGCGTTTTACGTGCTGTGCTGTGCTGTGCTATGCAGTGTCGTGCCGTAAGGAGTTTTCCGTGCTGTGCTGTAACGCGTTTTCCGTGCTGTGCTGTGCTGTGCTGTAACGAGTTTTCCGTGCTGTGCTGTGCTGTGCTGTAACGCGTTTTTCGTGCTGTGCTGTGCTGTGCTGTAACGAGTTTTCCGTGCTGTGCTGTGCTGTGCTGTGCTGTGCTGTGCTGTGCTGTGCTGTACAGTGTCGTGCTGTAACGAGTTTTCCGTGCTGTGTTGTGCTGTAACGAGTTTTCCGTGCTATGCTGTGCTGTGCTGTACTGTGCTGTGCTATGTCGTGCTGTAACGAGTTTTCCGTGCTGTGCTGTGCTGTGCTGTGCTGTGCTGTAACGAGTTTTCCGTGCTGTGCTGTACAGTGTCGTGCTGTAACGAGTTTTCCGTGCTGTGCTGTGCTGTAACGAGTTTTCCGTGCTGTACTGTGCTGTGCTGTGCTGTGCTGTAACGAGTTTTCCGTGCTGTGCTGTGCTGTGCTGTAACGAGTTTTCCGTGCTGTACTGTGCTGTGCTGTGCTGTAACGAGTTTTCCGTGCTGTGCTGTGCTGTGCTGTAACGAGTTTTCCGTGCTGTGCTGTGCTGTGCTGTGCGGTACTGTGCTGTGCTGTGCCGTGCAGTGTCGTGCTGTAACGAGTTTTCCGTGCTGTGCTGTGCTGTGCTGTAACGCGTTTTCCGTGCTGTGCTGTGCTGTGCTGTAACACGTTTTCCGTGCTGTGCTGTGCTGTGCTGTAACGAGTTTTCCGTGCTGTGCTGTGCTGTGCTGTAACGAGTTTTCCGTGCTGTGCTGTGCTGTGCTGTAACGCGTTTTCCGTGCTGTGCTGTGCTGTGCTGTAACGAGTTTTCCGTGCTGTACTGAGCTGTGCTGTGCTGTAACGAGTTTTCCGTGCTGTGCTGTGCTGTGCTGTAACGAGTTTTCCGTGCTGTGCTGTGCTGTGCTGTAACGAGTTTTCCGTGCTGTGCTGTGCTGTGCTGTAACGAGTTTTCCGTGCTGTGCTGTGCTGTGCTGTAACGAGTTTTCCGTGCTGTGCTGTGCTTGGCTGTGCCATGCCATGTCGTGCTGTGCTGTTCTATTCTTTGCCGTACCGTGCCGTGCCGTGTCATACTGTGTCGTGTTGTGCTGTATTGTTTGATATCGTGCCATGCCATTCCATGCCATGCCATGCTGTGCCGAATCTTGTTGCTGTTGTTGTTGTTGTTTTGTTGTTATTGTTATGCCGTAGCGTGCCTGGAAGGAACAAGTTTAGGGGTGGGGTTTGGTCTCAGACAAAAGGAGGAAAGACTTGCCATGCACATTTTTCTCCTTTGTATGTGCGTGCGTGTGCGTGCGTGCGTGCGCGCGCGCGCGCGCGCGCGGTGTGTGTGGTGTGTGTGTGTATGTGTTGGGTTTGTTTGTTTGGAGTTGTTGGTTTTTTAATTGTGGGGTGTGGGGGGGGGGGGGGGGGGGGGGGGGGGGAGGTGGTCGTACCATCGTGTTTGGTACGAATGTCAGCCTTTAGTTCCTATTTTAGCGTGTGTGACTAGCCTTTTGTTGTTTGTTGTCTTTCTATTACTGGTTGTTGTTGGGGTTTTGTTTGTTTTTTTTGCCAAATAAATACTTACTGGATTTTCGACAACAGAGTCTGCACGTGTGGTTAAACATAAGAGTGAGCGGGTGTACGTCGGGTTTATTTCCTCACCCTGTGATAGTTTTGTCGTCCTGTTCTCCTCACTATTCATTCCTTCCAACCTCACCATCCCAACCAGACGCAGCCTCGTCATGCAATATCCACAGAGCAAGGGTAGTCCACAGGAAACTCATCAAAATTTCAGGACGCCGTGACGCCACCGACCAGAAGAGCCCTGCGCTGCTGCTGGATCACTTGGGTGGCGTTCACGGGTGCTTGCGTTTCCGTTATGGGGGACAGGATAGCCTGGTGGTTAAAACATTGCGCTCGCAATCTGACAACCCGGGGTTCGATTCCCGTTCAAGGGGATTTTCCTCGTGGAGTTAACATCGTGCAGACTCCACACCTCTGAAAGTGTTTTTTTCCGAATGAGACTATAAACCGAGCTAGGTCCCGTCTGCCAACCACCCTAGAACAACTTGAACACACACACACACATACACACAATACACACACATAACACACACACACATACACA
>CM054137.1:38701311-38703811 GCA_028751875.1 Rapana venosa | reverse complement strand
CTCATTTTTTCAGTCTCACCGCCCTGGTCACACGTAAACCAGATTCGTTATTTCAATTTCATATCCTTAGAGTCCGAAGTCTGTTAACAGACAGCCTATCAATATCAGGTTGCCCGGGGAGGGGGGGGGGAGGTAAGGGGAAGGGGGGGGGGTTGTCACCAGCCAAAAGGGGCCCTGCGCAACTGCTTCAAGGTCACTTTGGTAGTGTTCAGTGGCTGCTTGTTCTAATAATAATAATAATAATAATGTATGGAATTTATATAGCGTATAATTATATGTTCTGAGCTAACAGATGTGGAAGAACCCTGAAATTCTGTGCTACTGAGCTTGCCACTGTCCTTCAACACCTGTTCCAGGCCTCACTGGATACTTGTCAGATTCCAGTTATTTGGAAAACTTCCAATGTAATACCTCTTCCAAAGAAACCCAATCCTTCTCGGCCTAACGATTTTAGACCTGTGGCTCTCACATCTCTTGTGATGAAAACGCTAGAAAAGATCGTAAAATCTCTCATTCTTTCTGCTACAGAGAAAGACCTTGACCCACTGCAATTTGCATACAGGTCTCGAAGGGGTGTCGAGGATGCCAAACTATTCATTTTGAACAAGTTGTATAGCCACTTGGAAACACCTGACTCTCATGCCAGAATATTGTTCGCTGACTTTAGTTCAGCTTTCAATACAATGCAGCCTCACGTTCTGGTTAACAAAATAATTTCAAAATTTGACGTAGAAAATCAACTTGTTCGTTGGCTGATTGAATTTTTAACCAACAGACCACAGCGTGTTTTGGCCAACAAAATATCTTCTTCGGTTAGATTTACCTGCACTGGTTCTCCGCAGGGTTGCGTCCTCTCACCACTTCTGTACATTCTATACACAGATGATTGCAGAAGCAACTATGGAAATTCCTTTCTGGTAAAGTTCGCAGACGATAGTGCTCTGTTATCTCTCTTATCCGGATCAGTCTTAGACCACGGTCCAGCCCTCACCGAGTTCGTACACTGGTGTGACGAGGCCTATCTAAACCTAAATGTTTCTAAAACTAAAGACCTGCCTATCGACTTCAGAAGATCAGGGCATACTCCTAAGAATATTATTATCCATAATCAAGAAGTTGAAAACATTTTGAACTATAAGTATCTGGGAACTGTTTTTGACCACAAGTTAAACTGGGACGTTAACACTGACGCTATTGTCAAAAAGGGACAACAACGTCTGTATTTTCTGAGGAAACTGAACTCATTTTTTGTAGACAAAAAGATTCTTTCCTTGTTTTACAAGTCTTACATAGAGAGTGTTCTAAGTTTTGCTTTCATTTGTTGTTACAATAACCTTAGTGTTAAAAACAAGAATGGCCTGCAGAGAATTGTAAGAATCTGCTCAAAAATAATTGGAAAAGAACAAAGAGATCTCATGTCGTTCTGCAATCAGCAGCTTGTACGCAAAGCCACAGCCATTTTGGCTGATCCTTCCCATGCTTTGTTTCCAGAATTTCAAATGTTGCCTTCGGAACGCCGTTTTCAGTGTCCCATCAGCAAAACTAACAGAAAAAGAAATTCTTTTGTGCCAGTAAGCATTCGAATTCTGAATTCACAATGATGTTGACTACCTAGTTTTTACATTTCTCTGAATTACTTGCCTGATTGTCATTGTTACGAGTGTAGTCAATACATAATTATGTGTGTGTGTGTGTGGGTGGGTGTGTGGGTGTGTGAAATAAGTCTGTGTTCTAGTCAACGGTCTTAAAACATTGAATTCATATATTGGTGTATGGTGTGCGTGTGCGTGTGCGTGTTCGCACACACACGTACGTGCGTGTGTACGTGCTGCGTAGAGAAGAAGAAGAAGATTCAGATTCAGAATATTTTATTGCCATTTAAGTCATGTAGACTTATTTGACACAACAAAAACATCAACTATAATTATCTATTTTGGCTAAAAGTGATGTACACTAAAAAACATGTTGTATTCTACTTCTCTTTCTCTCTTTTTTCAAAACACTCATACACATATCTGATGATATCTGCTTGATATATATCAACTGTGATTATGTCACTTAATTTATGTACACAGTTTTTGCGTTCTTTGTCTCTCGTTTTGATTTTTAATAACAAATTATTTCTGAGTTCATCATATAAAATGCATTCATCAAGTAAATGAAATTCATCTTCAATTTTGTTACAGTGTCTACATTTTCTGTCCTCTCTGGATATATTTTGGTGTCTCCCTTTCTCTATCATTAAATTGTGACAGCTTGTGCGAAATTTACAATATGTCTTCTTATGCGTATATGCGTGCGTAAAAATAAGTTTTTATGTCTTCTAGTCAATGGGTTTAAAATTGTGTTCACAATTGATGTGTGTGCGTGCGTGCGGGTGTTTGCGTGTGTGTGCGCATGCGCGCGTGTGTGTTGGTGTGTGTGTGTGTGTGTGTTGTGTGTGTGTGTGTGTGTGTGTGTGTGTGTGTGTGTGTGTGTGTGTGGTGTGTGTGTTGTGTGT
>CM054137.1:38638811-38696311 GCA_028751875.1 Rapana venosa | reverse complement strand
TATCTGATTCAATTCTGTATGACGTTGTGTTTGTGAAATCGCTGTTCTTTTGCGCCGCCCCCTTCCTCACTCCCTTTTGATGGTTTTGTGGCCTAAAAAGGCTGATGTACAATTAAAGTATTTCAGAGTTTCAAAAAAAAAAGAAAAAGAAAAGATCATAGCAAAAGTTGGTACTTCATCGGAACGAGCTCATTGTCAACCCTTTTTGTTGCTGAATCTTCTTCGGTTGCAGTTTTTACATCCGTCTCCCACAACGCAATGGGAGAGAGAGGAAGGATGGAGTGTACTATACATGGGAAGTGACACTAGCGCGCGCGTCAGTGAGAACAGTGCAGTTCTATTGAAGGTGATAGATGTATTTTATTTCATGGTATTGTATTGTGTGTATGGGGACGAGGGGGGAGGGGGGGGGGGGGGTAGAGGCGCTTTTGGGGGTGGGGTTGTTTGGCTAGAGTTCCGGGGTCTGCCTCATGGTGATGAGGAGGGCGGGGGGGGGGGGGGGGGCTGCGTCATGTCTGTGACTATTTATGTTGTTATCCACCCTGAAGGTAGCCCGCATTTATGACTTGTTCAATTCAAATCAGTTCAATCACTTTAGCATTATCATCTAACATACAGAGAACTTTATGTGGGTTACAAGCCGTACGTACATTAAAAAAAAAAAAGTGAATAGGAAAAAAACATTCCTCACAGAAGAATAGCACACAGCACAGTCCACGTCCATCACCTCGCACACACCACAAGATATTAACTATACCAACACCAATACTTTTGTCGTCTCCAGAAACAAAGAGGAATCCAAGTGGTCACAAGCCACATCTGCATAAAAATGAGGAACAACACAAAAAAAACCATCCATCCCAGAATAATAAAATCCAATTATAAAATTCAATCTTTAAAATCACACACACACGCACACGCACACACACACACACCACAAACACACATACCCCCACACACACACATACACACACACACACACACACACACACACACACACACACACACACACACACACACACACACACACACACACACACAACGCATGCACAAAGACATACAGACACATGCGCGCGCACGGACACACACACACACACACAGCACGCATAGACGCATGCCAATGCACAAAATTAATGACTGTAACATGTCATACAACAAGAAGCACTATCAATTGATAAGATGTGCTATATTACACTTTAAAAAGATAAGTAAACAGAGAAGTTTAAAAACAAAACAAAAAACATTGCTTTTAGTAAATAGAAATGTACACCCACTTTGCTACAAGCATCCCATACACTATGCCCTGCTCAGCTCTCTCTCTCTCTCTCCTCTCTCTCTCTCTCTCTCTCTCTCTCTCTCTTCTCTCTCTCTCTCTCTCTCTCTCTCTCTCTCTCTCTCTCTCTCTCTCTCTCTCTCTCTCTCTCTCTCTCTCTGATGACAAGTGTGAGAGACTTCTACCCAAACTTAACGGAAAGACACTGTGATTGGAATAACCAACAGCGTTTATAGACAGTATTAATATTCTGTTACAGTCATTTTCAAAACCATGGTTTGGAATCCATGCCATGTAGACCATTTTGGGTGTGATGGATCATGTTGTTAATTATATATATATATATGTGTGTTGTGCCCAGTCCTTGTCCCACTGTCCCCTTGTGAAGGGGCACATTTGCTTAACACAATAAACGTTTGTCAATGGTATTGCCATTCTCTCTCTCTCTCTCTCTCTCTCTCTTCTCTCTCTCTCTCTCTCTCTCTCTCTCTCTCTCTCTCTCTCTCTCTCTCTCTCTCTCTGTCCCCTCTCCCCTCTCCCCACTCTCTTTCTTTCTTTTGCCAGAGAAGGACATTGTGGGCAAGAGGAGCAGGACAGTGTAAAATTATACAAATAGCAATACAGATTTAGGGGATGTTGTATCTATCGTGTCACATTAATGTGTTACGTTGTATTTATCGCATTGCTTTTTTTTAATTGCATTGCATCGCGTTGTGTCGTATTTGCTTTGTGTCGTGTCGTAGTGCATCGTATTGTATTATGTTGTGTTGTATTGTTATACATTGCTTGGCACTACATTGCTTGGCATTTGCTTGGTACCATAATTATTACAGCGTAACGTATCGTTCAGCATTTTATTTTTGTTGTATGTGTGTGTTTGTTTTGTATTGTACTGTTTTGTGTTGCGTTAAATTTGTATTGCATTGTACTGCATTGTTGTAATGTGTGGCGCTCCATCGTATTGTATTGCATTGCATTCATTGTCTCGTATGTTGCATTGTCTTGTATTTTATTCCATTGCATTCTACTATGTTCTATCGTGTCGCATTGTATTGTATTAGCATTCGCATTGTATTTTGTTGTAAAGCATTGTTTTGCATTGCGCTTTATTGCATTGCATTGTATTATATTGTATTGCATTGTATTATATTGTATTGCATTGTATTGTATTGAATTGTATTTTATTGTATTACATTGTATTATATTGTATTGTAGTGTAGTGTATCTACATCATTTTCGATCACGCAGATTTTTCTGCAAGAAATGTGAGTTGCCCACTCGCAGGAGAGCGTGTCGCCACAAGAGCAGCGCTATTCAACATTTTTTTCCTTTATACATATTTTTTGTAAACAATTTCTCTGTTTGCATATGTATTGGTTTCCCTATGGTCGTGCCTTTTATTCCCTACACAATTTTGCCAGGGATAAATAACTATCGTGTTGCCGTGGGCTTTTGAACATGTGCTAAATGTGTAGGACACGGGAAGTCGGGTTATGGTCTCATCCTCCCGAATACTAGTACCCAGACCATCACTCAGGATCCAGCAAGCTGGTGGAGGATGGATACTACTGCTGCTGTTGCTGCTTCTACTGCTTCTACTACTGCTGCTGCTGCTGCTGCTGCTGCTGCTTCTACTGCTTCTGCTGTTGCTGCTACTACGACTACTTACCACCACCGCTGCTGCTGCTGCTACTGTTACTACTACTGCTGCTGCTACTACTACTACTACTACTACTACTGCTACTGCTGCTACTACTTCTACTGCTACTGCTGCTACTACTACTATACTACTACTACTACTACTACTGCTGCTGCTACTACTACTACTGCTACTGCTACTACTGCTACTACTGCTGCCGCTACTACTGCTTCTGCTGCTACTACTGCTGCTGCTGATGCTACTACTACTGCTACTGCTACTACTGCTGCCGCTACTACTGCTTCTGCTGCTGCTGCTACTACTGCTGCTGTTCCTGCTACTACTACTGCTGCTGCTGCTGCTACTACTACTACTACTCTTACTACTACTACTACCGCTGCTGCTACTAATGCTACTACTAATGCTACTACTACTGCTACTACTACTGCTACTACTGCTAGTACTACTGCTACTACTACTGCTACTACTACTACTGCTGCTGCTACTGCTACTGCTGCTGCTACTACTGCTGCTACTACTACTGCTATGCTGCTGCTACTACTACTACTACTGCTGCTGCTACTACTACTACTACTACTGCTGCTACTACTGCTGCTACTACTGCTGCTACTACTACTGCTATGCTGCTGCTACTACTACTACTACTGCTGCTACTACTGCTGCTGCTGCTGCTGCTGCTTCTGCTACTACTACTACTACTGCTACTGCTGCTGCTACTGCTGCTACTACTACTACTGCTACTACTGCTACTGCTGCTGCTGCTACTACTGCTACTACTACTGCTACTACTACTGCTACTACTACTGCTACTACTACTACTACGACATGGCGTGTTATCCCCCCCCACCCCCACGAGCGCTTTACCTTCTCAAAATAAAAACAAAACACAGGTCAAATCATATACACTTTCGAACACAGGTCAAATCAATACACTGCCGAACACAGGTCAGATCAATACAATTTCGAACACAGGTCAAATCAATACAATTTCGAACACAGGTCAAATCAATACAATTTCGAACACAGATCAAATCAATACACTTCCAAACACAGGTCAAATCAATACTAGTTCGATTATTTTAATTTCATTTCATACCATGGCAGATTTCTCTGCTTGAAATTCGGGCTGCTCTCCCCCAGGGACAGCGCGTCGCCACAAGAGCAGCGCCACCCTTTTTTTTCTTTTCCTGTCTGCAACTTAATTTGTTTCCTTCTCAGAGTGGCTGTTTTGGGGTGTGTGGTTTTTTTTATATAGAATTTTGCCAGGGACAACTCTGTTGTTGTTGTGGGGTTTTACGTGCGCTGAATAATTATGTGTAAACACACAGGACCTCGGTTTATCGTCTGATCCGAAAGGCTAGCACCCAGATCACCACTCGTGGTCTAATGGATGGGGGGGGGGGGGAAGTTTCGGGCCCAAACGGGAATTGAACCACCACACACTTCGAACCCGGACTGTTTGCTTTCTAGAGAGGTGCGTTACCTCTAGACCATGGATCCACTTGTGTACGTTATGTACTTCTTCATCGCTTTCAAAATTCCACATCCATTTTGGGGGAGGGGGGGATCCAGTTTCTGATTTCACCACCTGACACTTGGCAAAGGCTATCAGGCTGTTTAGTATCAAAAGATGTGCTGATTGCCATGGCAGTATTGAAGTTGCTGTGTGACAAACAAACAAACAAAAACACACACAAAAAAGAAGAAAAATCTTCGAATGCTGCGCTAAGCTGTTAATTTTGTCCTAACTTCAGTTCCACATTGTGACATTGCAAGTTGACGTGCTTTATCACAACTCCTTTGTACTTCACACTTTTGCAACGACAAAAAATCCTCATCCTCCTCCTTCTCCTCCTCCTTCTCCTCCTCCTCCTCCTCCTTCTCCTCCTCCTCCTCCTTTCATCCCGTGGTCTTGTAGGCTCTTGAAGCACCACTGAAGATTTTGCAACGAGCTTCCTGCACTCCTGGCGGTGTTCAGCTTTCCCTAGCAAATCCCTAGCACTCAAAAGATGTACTGTTTGTCATGGCCTTACTGAATGTGCTTCATTCACTCACACACACACACACACACACACACACACACACACACACACACACACACACACACACACACACACACACACACACACACACACCACACCAATTGGGAACACAATGTTATAAAAACCATTGACTAGAGAGACCTATAAACTTATTATTTACACACGCACATACGCAACACGTACACAACCATTGACCAAGAAGACAATGTATGAATTCAATGTTTTAAAGACCATTGTCTAAGAAGACAGAGACATTTCACACACACACACACACACACACACACACACACACACACACACACACACACACACACACACACACACACACACATGTATTGACTACACTCAATAACAATCAGGCAAGTGTCTTTTCGAGATTACGATTCGTATCACTCTGCCTGTCAGTATTGTAGTTGCCCTTCAGGGGATGATTAAAGTGCTTTTGACTTGACTTTGACTTCTGACTTGATGTGTGAAAGAATAAAAGCTAACCTTGGCATGCTCTGGTGTCATTTCTGTTCAAGTGTTGGAGTCCAGCTCTCTATTGGGACGTAGCACGGTGGTTGATGCCTTGTGTCGCAACTCTTCAGTGTCTCACTTATTTTTCTTTTTTTGTTGTTGCAAATGATAAAGCTACTTAGAATCAACAGATGTGCGCAGTTTAATGACAGAAGGTAATTTGTTTCCGACCAACAAAAAAAACAAGAGAGAGAGAGAGAGAGAGAGAGAGAGAGAGAGAGAGAGAGAGAGAGAGAGGGGAGAGAGAGAGAGAGAGAGAGAGAGAGAGAGAGAGAGAGAGAGAGAGAGAGAGAGAGAGAGAGAGAGAGAACTTCAGAGCTCTGCTCTTATTTTGGCCTAGCTACTTGTCTCCTCCAGGTTTGGATCGTAACTTGAGTACGTTGACGCCTGCATGGTCCACTTATAATCACTACTCTTTATAACACAGTTGCAAAGGTAGTAGTTCATTTATTCTTGGGGGAAAAGCCATGTTGTTAATAACTGATTTTTAGGAAAAGCCATGTTATTAATTTGTTCCTTTTCATTGCCCGAACTGACAGGTAAGTAGCCAGTCTCTTTCTATTTATTTATTTTTAAATTTGGAGACAACCTCCCTCCCACGCCTTTCTCATCTCAAATTTGGAGAATGTGTATGTAATAGAGTATAGAAAAAAAGGAAGCTGCAATATTGAAAATACAAATCTAAGAATGAAACCAAAAATGCAAATGGTCTTGTAGCTTGGATGATGTTGTAACCACTTTAAGAATACTGTCCATGGCAGGGCCATCTGTTCTTTCTGAACACAAGTTGTCTCCTTTCATGTGATAGTTGTCTTTTAGGGCCGTCCGCAGTTGTGTTCATTGTGGAATGAGGTCATAGGTAAAGGAAAGCAACATTCGAAGACATAATCCTGTTAAATTGAGTTTTTACTGATGGAGTCATTCTTCTTTGAGAGTTAGGATTTATATTTACTGCAAATAAGCACTTCATTAGAATTTCACACACTCACAGTATGAAGATTTTCTCTCTCTCTCTCTCTCTCTCTCTCTCTCTCTCTCTCTCTCTCTCTCTCTCTCTCTCTCTCTCTCTCTCTCTCTGTGTGTGTGTGTGTGTGTGTGTGTGTGTGTGTGTGTGTGTGTGTGTGTGTGTGTGTGTGTGTGTGTGTGTGTGTGTGTGTGTGTGTGTGTGTGTGTGTGTTTTTGTGTGTGTGTGTGTGTGTGTGTGTGTGTGTGTGCTGTGTGTGTGTGAGTGAGTGATTCCTTTAATTCAAATGTTTTATTGCAAGGAGTGGGTGTATGTGTGTGTGTGTGTGTGTGTGTGTGTGTGTGTGTGTGTGTGTGTGTGTGTGTGTGTGTGTGTGTGTGTGTGTTATTTTATATTTAATTTTATCTTATTCTTTTATTTCCAGGATAATGGAATAAGCTCTAATATGCCTTTTTACATCCAGTCCCCGTATACATGCAGTATGCGTGTGTGCCCGCCCCTCCTCTCTCCTTCCCCTTTCCCCCCACCCTCCTTGTCGGATTTTCTAAATAGCTATTTCTTTGACAGTTACATTTCGTGTATAACGTTTTAGTTTCTCATACCACCAACTTTGTTTTTGGTTTTAAAAAAAAGAAAGGACCGAAAGTTTTCGCAAGCAGCACTGAAGATCCAAGAACTTAAAAAAAAGCGAAACGATTTTACAGCGTTTTAGCTTAGTTTCCAGGAAATAACGGTTTTTTTTTAAGGATTCTAACTCTTCTCTCCCTGAACGAGCACAGCTGGCCCAGGCCACAAGCGTTGGCAGTTAGTCACCAATGTCATCTCAGTGCCCAAAGTCCTGCAATACCCTGGTGTTATGTTGTAAAAGGTTATATGTTCATGCTGTCTTCAGCCTGGCCTAGCTGTTAGCCTAACCTAACATTCATCACTCTCTTTTAAAAGAAAGCAACAGATCCCCCCCAAAAAAATCTCTGAATACGGAGTATGGCTACCTATATGGTGATGTAGTATTGTTGTTGTTGTTGTTGTTGTTGTTGGGGTTTTTTTAAGCCAGTTTTTCTCATCCAATGTGTGAATACGGAGTATGGCTACCTATATGGTGATGTAGTAGTATTCTTGTTGTTGTTGGGTTTTTTAAGCCAGTTTTTCTCATCCAATGTGTGAATACGGAGTATGGCTACCTATATGGTGATGTAGTATTCTTGTTGTTGTTGGGTTTTTTAAGCCAGTTTTTCTCATCCAATGTGTGAATACGGTGTATGGCTACCTATATGGTGATGTAGTATTATTGTTGTTGTTGTTGTTGGGGGTTTTTTAAGCCAGTTTTCCTCATCCAATGTGTACTTGCCATCTCACAGTGATTTGCCAATGGAATAAGTGAGTCAGAGTGAACATTCTAGGTCACTCTGAGGGTGTTAAGCTGGGGGAACGCTCAACAACAACAACAACAACGATAACAACACAGATGAGAATGTCATTCTGAACAGAGAAACGTAACCGATAGACTAGCTGAACTTGTGTTGAAAAAGTATGGCTTGAATATGCCTAAAGGCTCAAATGTTTTCCGTGTCCTTCTGAACAAAGAAGTGTACCCATAATATAACAGTCGCGTTTGTGCTGACAAAGTACTCCAAATGGTCCAATCTTTTCCGTGTATATTTGAATAAGAAAACGCGCCCATAGTATATAAGTTAGAGTTTGTATTGAAAGACTATTGTTTGCGTATTCCCAAAGGCTAACAAGTTCTTCGAGCATTTCTGAAAAACAACAACAAACAAAAAGAAAACAAAGTATTAAAAAAACCCCAATATGAAATAAAAGCCGTCAGTATGTATCGATTTTATATAACTTAAAACTGGGGAAGCCAAAGGGAATGAATTTCAGTTTGGAATGAAACTCTTATCTCTGTGTGTGTGTGTGTGTGTGTGTGTGTGCGTGCTTCGAATGTCGCGCAAAAATGTTTTTTTTTTACACACACAGACACAGACGACACAGACACAAACACAGCCAGCCACACACACGCACACACGCACGCACGTACATCGGTGGTGGTTCGGTGGTCTAAAGGTGACGCACCTTCCTAGAAAACGAGAGGTGTGGGTTTAAGCCCCGTTTGTGCCAAATCTCCCTCCCCTTCCCACCCCACCACCCCCATTTACTAGACTTTGAGTAGTAGTCTAAGTACTAGTCTGTTAGATGAGACGATAAACTTGAGGTACTGAGTGCACCACGTCTTAAGCGCACGTAAAAGAAACCACAGTACTATTCAGTTTGAAAAATAAAAGTCACTTTGATATAGAAACACGCGTGTAAACAGGAAATTTTTAAAAGAAAATTATGGATGGCGCTGTTCTTGTGGCGATGTCTTCTTTTCTAGGAAAGTAACCCACACTTCTGGTAGCAAAAAAAAAAATCTTCAGTGACTGAATGTGGTGTTCATTTGAATCAAATTGAATCTTTTTTTTTTTTTTTTTTTTTTTTTTTTGGGGGGGGGGGGGGGGGTCATTCCTCAGCTAGAACTTTGAGATTGCCATAATTATTTTAAGATTTTGCGTATGAGACTGTTTTTCACCCAGCATTCAGATAGCTGCATATCCAACTTGGAAGATGGTGTCTAAATACGATACCTGTGTAAATATGTGTGTGTGTGTGTGTTTAATTTTTCTTTTTTATCTCTTCTTCTTCTTCTTCTTCTTCTTCTTCTTCTTCTTTCCTCTTCTTCTTCTTCTTCTTCTTCTTCTTCTTCTTCTTCTTCTTCTTCTTCTTCTTCTTTTTCGCAATTCTTCTTCTTCTTGTCAAACGCTTAGACAGCAACTACTGTTGTCTTGTTATAATTATGAGCGGGAAAAAATCATGCGTTGCGCTGCCGTTAAGCGCCTGACGAATCAGGCCCAGCGTTTCCGACATCGGCGTGGCGGGAGAGAACTGTTATTTCGTAAGTCTTTCTGGGTGGAAAGAGAAAAAAAAAAAAAAAGGTGGTGGCGGGAGAAAGGACCAAGAAGGCAGAAAATAGACAAGAAGGAGGTGACAAGAAGAAAAAAGGAACGAGGCAGACACAAAGAGAGGGATAGAAAAGAGGGAATTCCTAACACAGAATTTCCAGAAGGTGGGGATGCTATTTATACTGACAGGCTCCCTGGCATCCCCACGGTGGGGGGTGGGGGGGGGGGGGAGGAGAATCTGTTCTTCCTGGCGCGAAATGACCTACTCTTCCAAAAGGTGGAACGGGGTTTATAACGTGTGCGCGAGATGTCCTGCCTGCGTTTTCACACTTGCGGTAAGTTATTGTGTAAGATAGCATTGTCGCTGATGCGATCTCCAGTAGTCTCATTTTTGTCAAGTACGACCGTGGAATTATAACTCCTTTACTGTCACGATCTCATTTGTTGGCTTTGTTCGCGGCAGCTTTTACACGTTAGTTGTGGTAGTTGTGCATTTTTCCAATTGTAGACTAGTTTTTCAATTGTTCTGTGTTGTTGTTATTATTTGTGTTTCTTTGCTATGGTTTTTGTGTGTGCAGAATATTGTTTATAAATTTTGGAATCAGGTTCTTTTTTAAATGTACATAACTACCAACATGCATCTCTTCTTCTTAAAGCCCTCATCTCATTATGCCCCCTTCCCCACCTCCTTCGTCTAATATCACTTTAGGTGAACAGAGTCTAAAATCGAACACACACACACACACACGGGGCGGAGCTTCGGTTTATTGTCTCATCCGAAAGACTCACCTGACATACAATCCCACAACACCGCTAGATCCGGGTTTGTGTGTGTGTGTGTGTGTGTGTGCGTGTGTGTGTGCGCGCATATGCGGGTGTATGCATATGAGGATGGGTGTGTGTTTTGTTGTTGTTGTTGTTGTTGTCTTTTAGAACATGAAGGATATGACCTAGCCTTACTGTTCTAGGCATTCAGAGGAAGTGGACTAGAACTCCACAAAAATCGATCTGACAGTTACTCCCCAGTGTGGGGATGAGCTGATGCGTGAGACAGTGACAGAGACCCCGTACAGTACCCTACGGTGTTTGCATTTGCCTTTGTTGGTGCCAGGAGGACAGGTTGTATGATTATATAGACCCTGTTGCTGCTGGAAGACAGGTTATAGTTGTGTTGTGTCACTGTTGGAAGAAGACAGGTTATAGTTGTGCTTTGATGCTTTTAAAAGACAGGTTATAGTTGCGTTGTGTCACTGTTGGAAGAAGACAGGTTATAGTTGTGCTTTGATGCTTTTAAAAGACAGGTTATAGTTGCGTTGTGTCACTGTTGGAAGACAATTATAGTTGTGTTTTGTCACTGTTGGAAGACAGGTTATAGTTGTGTTGTGTCACTGTTAAGAAGACAGGTTATAGTTGTGTTTTGTCACTGTTGGAAGACAGGTTATAGTTGTGTTTTGTCACTGTTGGAAGACAGGTTATAGTTGTGTTTTGTCACTGTTGGAAGACAGGTTATAGTTGTGTTTTGTCACTGTTGGAAGACAGGTTATAGTTGTGTTGTGTCACTGTTAAGAAGACAGGTTATAGTTGTGTTTGATGCTTTTAGAAGACAGGTTATAGTTGTGTTGTAACTGTTAGAAAACAGGTTATAGTTGTGTTTGATGCTTTTAGAAGACAGGTTATAGTTATGTTGGAACTGTTGGAAGACAGGTTATAGTTGTGTTTTGTCACTGTTGGAAGACAGGTTATAGTTGTGTTTTATCACTGTTGGAAGACAGGTTATAGTTGTGTTTTGTCACTGTTGGAAGACAGGTTATAGTTGTGTTGTGTCACTGTTAAGAAGACAGGTTATAGTTGTGTTTGATGCTTTTAGAAGACAGGTTATAGTTGTGTTTTGTCACTGTTGGAAGACAGGTTATAGTTGTGTTTTGTCACTGTTGGAAGACAGGTTATAGTTGTGTTTTGTCACTGTTGGAAGACAGGTTATAGTTGTGTTTTGTCACTGTTGGAAGACAGGTTATAGTTGTGTTTTGTCACTGTTGGAAGACAGGTTATAGTTGTGTTGTGTCACTGTTAAGAAGACAGGTTATAGTTGTGTTTGATGCTTTTAGAAGACAGGTTATAGTTATGTTGGAACTGTTGGAAGACAGGTTATAGTTGTGTTGTGTCACTGTTAAGAAGACAGGTTATAGTTGTGGTTGATGCTTTTAGAAGACAGGTTATAGTTGTGTTGTAACTGTTAGAAAACAGGTTATAGTTGTGTTTGATGCTTTTAGAAGACAGGTTATAGTTATGTTGGAACTGTTGGAAGACAGGTTATAGTTGTGTTTTGTCACTGTTGGAAGACAGGTTATAGTTGTGTTTTGTCACTGTTGGAAGACAGGTTATAGTTGTGTTTTGTCACTGTTGGAAGTCAGGTTATAGTTGTGTTGTGTCACTGTTAAGAAGACAGTTTATAGTTGTGTTTTGTCACTGTTGGAAGAAGACAGGTTATATTTGTGTTTTGTCACTTTTGGAAGAAGACAGGTTATAGTTGTGTTTGATGCTTTTAGAAGACAGGTTATAGTTATGTTGGAACTGTTGGAAGACAGGTTATAGTTGTGTTTTGTCACTGTTGGAAGACAGGTTATAGTTGTGTTTTGTCACTGTTGGAAGTCAGGTTATAGTTGTGTTGTGTCACTGTTAAGAAGACAGTTTATAGTTGTGTTTTGTCACTGTTGGAAGAAGACAGGTTATATTTGTGTTTTGTCACTTTTGGAAGAAGACAGGTTATATTTGTGTTTTGTCACTTTTGGAAGACAGGTTATAGTTGTGTTTTGTCACTTTTGGAAGAAGACAGGTTATAGTTGTGTTTTGTGACTGTTGGAAGACAGGTTATAGTTGTGTTTTGTCACTTTTGGAAGACAATTATAGTTGTGTTTTGTCACTTTTGGAAGAAGACAGGTTATATTTGTGTTTTGTCACTGTTGGAAGAAGACAGGTTATATTTGTGTTTTGTCACTTTTGGAAGACAGGTTATAGTTGTGTTTTGTCACTTTTGGAAGAAGACAGGTTATAGTTGTGTTTTGTCACTGTTGGAAGAAGACAGGTTATATTTGTGTTTTGTCACTTTTGGAAGACAGGTTATAGTTGTGTTTTGTCACTTTTGGAAGAAGACAGTTTATAGTTGTGTTTTGTCACTGTTGGAAGACAGGTTATAGTTGTGTTTGATGCTTTTAGAAGACAGGTTATAGTTATGTTGTAACTGTTGGAAGACAGGTTATAGTTGTGTTTTGTCACTTTTGGAAGAAGACAGGTTATAGTTGTGTTTTGTCACTGTTGGAAGACAGGTTATAGTTGTGTTTTGTCACTGTTGGAAGAAGACAGGTTATAGTTGTGTTTTGTCACTGTTGGAAGAAGACAGGTTATAGTTGTGTTTTGTCACTGTTGGAAGAAGACAGGTTATAGTTGTGTTTTGTCACTGTTGGAAGACAGGTTATAGTTGTGTTTTGTCACTGTTGGAAGAAGACAGGTTATATTTGTGTTTTGTCACTTTTGGAAGACAGGTTATAGTTGTGTTTTGTCACTTTTGGAAGAAGACAGTTTATAGTTGTGTTTTGTGACTGTTGGAAGACAGGTTATAGTTGTGTTTGATGCTTTTAGAAGAAGACAGGTTATAGTTGTGTTTTGTCACTGTTGGAAGAAGACAGGTTATATTTGTGTTTTGTCACTTTTGGAAGACAGGTTATAGTTGTGTTTTGTGACTGTTGGAAGAAGACAGGTTATAGTTGTGTTTTGTCACTGTTGGAAGAAGACAGGTTATATTTGTGTTTTGTCACTTTTGGAAGACAGGTTATAGTTGTGTTTTGTCACTTTTGGAAGACAATTATAGTTGTGTTTTGTCACTTTTGGAAGAAGACAGGTTATAGTTGTGTTTTGTCACTTTTGGAAGAAGACAGGTTATAGTTGTGTTTTGTGACTGTTGGAAGACAGGTTATAGTTGTGTTTTGTCACTTTTGGAAGAAGACAGGTTATATTTGTGTTTTGTGACTGTTGGAAGACAGGTTATAGTTGTGTTTTGTCACTGTTAGAAGACAGGTTATAGTTGTGTTTTGTCACTTTTGGAAGAAGACAGTTTATAGTTGTGTTTTGTGACTGTTGGAAGACAGGTTATAGTTGTGTTGTGTCACTGTTGGAAGACAGGTTATAGTTGTGTTGTGTCACTGTTGGAAGACAGGTTATAGTTGTGTTGTAACTGTTAGAAAACAGGTTATAGTTGTGTTGTAACTGTTAGAAAACAGGTTATAGTTGTGTTGTAACTGTTAGAAAACAGGTTATAGTTGTGTTGTAACTGTTAGAAAACAGGTTATAGTTGTGGTTGATGCTTTTAGAAGACAGGTTATAGTTGTGTTGTAACTGTTAGAAAACAGGTTATAGTTGTGTTTGATGCTTTTAGAAGACAGGTTATAGTTATGTTGGAACTGTTGGAAGACAGGTTATAGTTGTGTTTTGTCACTGTTGGAAGACAGGTTATAGTTGTGTTTTGTCACTTTTGGAAGAAGACAGGTTATAGTTGTGTTTTGTCACTTTTGGAAGACAGGTTATAGTTGTGTTTTGTCACTGTTGGAAGACAGGTTATAGTTGTGTTTTGTCACTGTTGGAAGACAGGTTATAGTTGTGTTTGATGCTTTTAGAAGACAGGTTATAGTTATGTTGTAACTGTTGGAAGACAGGTTATAGTTGTGTTTTGTCACTGTTGGAAGACAGGTTATAGTTGTGTTTTGTCACTGTTGGAAGACAGGTTATAGTTGTGTTGTAACTGTTAGAAAACAGGTTATAGTTGTGTTTGATGCTTTTAGAAGACAGGTTATAGTTATGTTGTAACTGTTAGAAGACAGGTTATAGTTGTGTTGTAACTGTTAGAAAACAGGTTATAGTTGTGGTTGATGCTTTTAGAAGACAGGTTATAGTTGTGTTGTAACTGTTAGAAAACAGGTTATAGTTGTGTTTGATGCTTTTAGAAGACAGGTTATAGTTATGTTGGAACTGTTGGAAGACAGGTTATAGTTGTGTTTTGTCACTGTTGGAAGACAGGTTATAGTTGTGTTTGATGCTTTTAGAAGACAGGTTATAGTTGTGTTTGATGTTTTTAGAAGACAGGTTATAGTTGTGTTTGATGCTTTTAGAAGACAGGTTATAGTTATGTTGTAACTGTTAGAAGACAGGTTATAGTTGTGTTGTAACTGTTAGAAGACAGGTTATAGTTGTGTTTGATGCTTTTAGACGACAGGTTATAGTTGTGTTTGATACTTTTCGAAGACAGGTTATAGTTGTTTGTTACTGCTGCAAGGCTGATCATGTTTGTCTATTGTCACTGCCAAAAAAAGCGCTTTCGGAAGTGAGCTTATATTTGTCTTTGTCAAGAAAGCTAACAGATTGGATTTGTCTCTGTCACTACCATAAGACAGATCAAATTTTGTCACCGCCGTTAAACAGGGTATATTTGGTTTGTTTTGGGTTTTTTTGCTACTACCAGAGCTCAGCTTATATTGGTGGTCATTTCCGGAGGGAAGATTGTCTTTGTCGTTGTCGCTATCAGAAGATAGGCTATGATATCGTTTGTTTTTGTCTGTACGAGAAGACAGATTATACTAGTTCTTGTCACTATCAGATGACAGATTATTATTTGTCTCTGTCACCCGCCCCCCCCCCCCCCCCCACCTCCTCCCCTGTCCAAGCAGGCAGATGATATTTTTGTAACTTTTGGAAGATAGATGATATTTGTCTTCATCAATAATAATATATGGAATTTATATTGCGCTGAATCTTGTAAAAGAAACAAATCGAAGCTTTTGCACAAATCATTTACACGCATACAACTTTCCTCAATTAACAGAAGATACTTCAAGTATATGCGCACACACACACACGCACGCACACACACACACACACACACACACACACACACACACACACACACACACACACACACACACACACACACACACACACACACACACACACACACACACACTTAGGTTGTGATGAAGGAGGTGAAGGATGCTGTTGAAAAAGTAGGAACAGATATGAAGGGAAAGTGTCAGGTAGGAAATAAGTGCGTTTTGAGGCTGGATTTGAAGGTATCAAGTGAAGGCTGTTGGCGAAGTAAAACAGATGAAACTTGTTTTTATCACTGCGAGAAGACAGAGTGTATTCGTCGTCTATGTCACTAACCAGAAGAGATGGGCGAAGAAGACAAATCGTACTTGTCCTTTGTCACAGCTGGACAAGAGAGACAAAACGACAAGACTCGTCTTTCTGGCGCTGTCGGAAAAGTAGACAAGTCGTTTCTCCCCTTTCCTCTCAGAACAAACATCTGATTCAACTCAAAAACATTCTTTTTCAGCTCGGAAACGACAGCGGAAACAAGAGCCACACGTAAAACTAGATAGATTTTAAAAGAAAAAAAAGAACAACAACAACAACAACAAAAAATATATATATATATATATATAAGCTATCTGCAGACTAGGAAATATGGGGCTCTTTTCGTGTATCCCATTTCTGTCTGTATTTTGCGGGAGCGTGGTCTTCTTGACCACAATGGAGGTAACTGCTACTACAGACCCTTTGTCGGCGGGGGACATTGTGAACAGTTACAGACTGGACAACCGTCATCAGTGTCAGAGACTGTGCTGGTACTGGAAAGCCTGTGGCCGTTTTTCTTACTACTTTCGGAATGACAGCGATTCCAAGGACAACTGCGTTCTTCACAAGTCAGGAAATATTTCTTCAAACCTGGCGAGCGGGTGGAGTGTTGAACAGGCTTCTAGGGGTGACCTGGTAATGTGTGTGTGTGTGTGTGTGTGTGTGTGTGTGTGTGTGTGTGTGTGTGTGTGTTGTGTGTGTGTGTGTGTCGGTGTGTTGTGTGTATCGGTGTGTGTGTGTGTGTGTGTGTGTGTCGTGTGTGTGTGTGTGTGTCGGTGTGTGTGTGTGTATGTGTGTGTGTGTGTGTCGGTGTGTGTGTGTATGTGTCGGTGTGTGTGTGTTGTGTGTGTGTGTGTGTGTGTCGTGTGTGTGTGTTCGGTGTGTGTGTGTATGTGTGTGTGTGTGTGTCGGTGTGTGTGTGTCGGTGTGGTGTGTGTATGTGTGTGTGTCGGTGTGTGTGTGTGTGTGTGTTTGTGTGTGTGTCGGTGTGTGTGTGTGTGTGTGTGTGTGTGTGTGCGTGTGTCGGTGTGTGTGTGTGTGTGTCGTGTGTGTGCGTGTGTCGGTGTGTGTGTGTGTCGGTGTGTGTGTGTGTCGTGTGTGTGTGTGTCGGTGTGTGTGTGTGTGTGTCGGTGTGTGTGTGTGTGTGTGTCGGGTGGTGGTGTGTGTATGTGTCGGTTGTGGTGTGTGTGTATGTGTGTGTGTCGGTGTGTGTGTGTGTGTGTGTTGTGTGTGTGTGTCGGTTGTGTGTGTGTATGTGTCGGTGTGTGTGTGTGTGTCGGTGTGTGTGTGTGTGTGTGTGTGTGTGTGTGTGTGCGGTGTGTGTGTCGGTGTGTGTGCGTGTGTCGGTGTGTGTGTGTGTCGGTGTGTGTGTGTGTCTGTGTGTGTGTCGGTGTGTGTGTGTGTGTCGGGGTGTGTGTGTGCGTGTGTGTGTGTGTGTGTGTCGGTGTGTGTGCGTGTGTCGGTGTGTGTGTGTGTGTGTGTGTGTGTGTCGTGTGTGTGTGTGTCGGTGTGTGCGTGTGTGTGTCGGTGTGTGTGTGTGTCGGTGGGTGTGTGTGTGCGTGTGTTGGTGTGTGTGTGCGTGTGTCTGTGTGTGCGCGTGTGTCGGTATGTGTGTGTGTGTGTGTGTGTCGGTGTGTGCGTTGTTCGGTGTGTGCGTCGGTGTGTCGGTGTGTGTGTGTGAGTGTGGTCTGTCTATATGTAGGAGGGGCGGTGAATATACTTAATTCATTTATTTCATTTCGAGGATAATGGAATAAGCACTCATGTGCTTTTTTCATCCAGTCCCCGTGTGTATGCAGTTTTGTAAATTTGTCATCCGTTCCCACCGGCACACAATGACCTGCTCTACCGAAAAGCGGAACGCGTTTTAACGTGTACTCAAGGTGTTCTGCGTGCGTTCGCACACGGACCTCGGTTTGTAGGTCATCCGAAGGACTTTTGGGGAGAGTGGAGTCTGCACTGATGTTAACTCCAGAGGAAAAATCCCCTTGAACGGGAATCGAAGCCGGGTCGTCAGATTGCGAGCGCAATGTTCAACCACTAGGCTATCCCGCTAGGTTATGTGTGTGTGTGTGTGTGTGCGTGCGCGCACGCGCGTGTGTGTGTGTACGTTTGTGTGTAAAAGTGTTCTTCTTTTCCTTTTCGAATGCTTGGTCTCGTGTATTGTGTATGAGTATGTGTACGTTTCTCGACACAAGAGAAGCGTAGCCCGCTTTTAATATGTATATTTCAAGTCATAGATTATTTATTCATTGTCTTTTTCATGACAGGTTATGCTGTAAGGAAAATCTCTGTCTGTCTGTCTGTCTGTCTGTCTGTCTGTCTGTCTGTCTTCTCTCTCTCTCTCTCTCTCTCTCTCTCTCTCTCTCTCTCTCTCTCTCTCTCTCTTCCCCTCCTTTTCCCCCCACTTCCTCTCTTTGTGTCTTTGTCTCTCACTCACTAGCTCACTTATCTCATTCACTCTGTGTGTGTGTGTGTGTGTGTGTGTGTTCTTCAGCCTTCATTAAATACTTGCGCCAAAAGACCGTGCCAAGTGAACGAGATGTGTATTCCCATGTACGCCCTAACCACACCCCACTGTGTACCTATTGTAACAGGTCTGTATGTGGGGGGGGGGGGGGGGGGGGGGGGTCTTTTAAAATCCGGCTTTTGCTTTGTGTTGGTTTGTTGAAGTTGTTGTTGTTGTTGCTGTTTTTATTCTTTTCTTTTAAAAAATTTTTCCAAGTACTTGTGCACGTTAGAGAGAGAGAGAGAGAGAAAGTGCGAGCGAGAGAAAGAGAGAGCAGAGACTATATAATATGTATGTATATCTGTATAGGATACAATATGTATATATATATATATATATATATATATATATATATATATATATGTGTCTGTGTGTGTATTTTATGTACCTGTGCACATTAGACAGAGAGAGATCTGTAATATATATATATATATATATATAATTATATATATATATATATATATAATATATATATATATATATATATATATTTGTGTGGTTGTGTGTGTGTGTGTGTGTGTGTGTGTGTGTTGTGTGTGTGTGTGTGTGTGCGTGCGCGCGCACGCACGCACGCACATGTGTGGCTATATGTGTATGTTCTTTGGGTCGTTCTTCAGATTTTATGTCTTTTCACTTTCATTGATATTAGACGAAGGGAGACAGGAAGAAAAGAAGAAAAAACAGTATTTGTGTGTGACTGAAAGTGTGTGTTTTGTCACTTGTAATGAGAGCGCGCGCGCGCGCGTGTGTGTGTGTGTGTGTGTGTGTGCGTGAGCGCGCGTGAGAGAGAGCGAGAGAGCGTGTGTGTGTATATATAGATATCAACTGAGTAACGTAGAACGGCAGTCAAATGAAACAAAATTACATCAACAGTTTAAAAAAACAACATACCTTCTATGCGGTCATTATAGAAAACCTGAAAACGGTACTATGTACAAGAGATTGAGTCATTTCAATCCAAAGAATCTGATCTGACCTTAAATTCTGAAAATTTCTTCAGAATAACTCGAGTCCCTAAAACGTTCCGAAGAAACTTGGAGCACTTTTCGACAATTGTATATGTGACTCAAGCGAAACTTTGGGCCACAAATACATTTTACGTTTTTACAATATTTCATGTTGATAGCATCAAGTCGAATTCGGCAGATCATACTAGAAATTACCCTTGCATAAAAGCTAGAATGATTTGACACCAGCTGCTTGTAAGCCCTATAATAGATCCTATTCCTTTTCCCCAGATGCTGAATGGATGTTATCATGTTTAAGGAGTTGTGCTCTTAGTTGTGTGTGTGTGTGTGTGTGTGTGTGTGGTGTGTGCGGGCGCGTGCGTGCGTGCGTGCGTGCGTGTGTGGTTTATGTGTATGTGTGTGTGTGTGCGCATGTGCATGTGCGTCTGTGTGTGTGTGTGTGCGTCTGTGTGTGTATGTGTGTGTGTGTGTGTGTGTGTGTGTGTGTGTCTGTGACTGTGCACTTGAATGCTTGCCCACGCTTGTGCATAGATGTGAATCCTTTGCATGGTAGCCCCCACCCCCATCCCCTCCCACCCCCTACCCACAGATGTGTCAATTGACACAAGTAGCCTGGTAACGTGTGATACACTATTTATGTCAACATCAAAGGAAAAAGGAACCAGCCCCACAATTGGCAAGCGACACCAAAACGTCACAGATCCGTTGTCACTGAATGAACGGGTTAGCCCCGAAAACATGGCCTCATTTGCCTAGCATTTCTAAAGACTCTGGACGTGCATAATTATTGATGATGAACGGAGGCATCGCGGGGGGGTCTGCGCCATTTTGTTGTTGATGCGCGTTTGTATGTTTGTTTGTCTTTACATCAGAGGCAGTATGTGTTGTGTGTTGTGTGTGTTTGTGTGTGTGTGTTGTGTTTTGTGGTGTGTGTGTTGTGTGTGTGTGTGTGTGTGTGTGTGTGTGTGTGTGTGTGTGTGTACGTGAGCGCGTGTATATGTGTATTGATGGCTGTACGTTTGTATGCTAGTCTTTGTTTATTTCTCAAAATATCTGATCTGCGATTTTGTACATACATAACAACATACATACACACATGCATACATACATACATACATATATACATACATGCATACATACATACATACATACATACATGCATGCATACATACATACATACATACATACATGCATACAAACATACATACATACCAACATACCTACATGCATACATACATACCAACATACAAACATACATACATACATGTATACACACCTACATACATACATACATACATATACATACATACATACATACATACATACATACCAACATACCTACCTACTTACATACATGATACCTACATACATACATACATGCATACATACCTACATACCTACATACATACATACATACATACATACATACATTTGTGTCTAATATCACTTAATGTGAATAGACATTAAATTGAAGAACAACAACAACATACACACTTACATAAACACATACATACCTACATACATGCCAACATACATACATACATACGTGCATACATACACACATACCTACATGTATACATACATACATACATACATACGTACATACGTACATACGTACATACATACATACATACATACATACCAACATACATACTCAAACTCAAGAATACTTTAATGTCTCGACTAGAGAAATTATATCCATGCATACATACATAGCATACATACATATATACATACATACATACCAACATACATACATACCTACATACATACATACATATATATACATATATAGAGAGAGAGAGAGTAAGTAGTATGATGAAGAGAGAGAGGAGAGAGAGAGAGAGAGAGAGAGAGAGAGAGAGAGAGAGAGAGAGAGGACAGACAGACAGACAGACAGACAGACAGACAGCAGACAGACAGACAGACTTTTTTTTTAATATCGAGGATAATGGAATAAGCAACTCATGTGCTGTTTTTTTACATCCAGTCCCCGTGTGTATGCGGTTTTGTACACAGAGAGAGAGAGAGACAATGACAAATTATTTTATTTCGAGGATAATGAATAAGCACCCATGTGCTTTTAACATCCAGTCCCCGCCCAAAGGGATATAAGAGAGAGAGAGAGAGAGAGAGAGAGAGAGAGAGAGAGAGAGAGAGAGAGAGAGAGAGAGAGAGAGAGAGAGAGAGAGAGAGAGGAGAGAGAGAGAGAGAGAGAGAGAGAGAGAGAGAGAGAGAGAGAGAGAGAGAGAGAGAGAGAGAGAGAGAGAGACCTACCTATGGCATTGAAGTCGAAGGGACTGGACGGTGACCACTATATTATTACGTTTTATCCTAATAATAATAATAATAATAATAATAATAATAATAATGTATGGAATTTATATAGCGCTGAATCTTGTCAAGTCAACGAAATCAAAGCGCTTGCATTCAAAACTCATTCGCACGCATGCAACCATCCATACATATCAAGATTAAACAAACATCAACATGTATATATACACACACAACAACACACTTAGGTAGGGGTGGTGGAGGAGGAGGTGAAGTGCAGCTGTTGACA
The DNA here is from genome assembly GCA_028751875.1 of Rapana venosa. Classification (NCBI taxonomy): domain Eukaryota; kingdom Metazoa; phylum Mollusca; class Gastropoda; order Neogastropoda; family Muricidae; genus Rapana; species Rapana venosa. Next base: position 38,674,691 of record CM054137.1, on the reverse strand, counting down.
AACAAGCAGGAACAGATAAAACAAGGTGGAGGAAGATCTCAAGTACGAGTAGAAGTGCGTTTTTTCAGGCTAGATTTGAAAGAATGAAAAATGATGTCTGCAGATCCCTGGCTAGACAAACCCTGCTCCGCCACGAACCCCTGCAACACTTCCGCATTGGTAGGCCCCACCAAGTGCTATAGTGGCCAGTGCGTGTGTGAGAAAAGCTACTACTCGGACCTGCTACGTACCTGCAAACCAAGTAAGTTGGTTACATGCCCTCCACCCCCCCCCGCCAGTACCACTGTGCCTATTGGACGTGGGTGGGTGGGTGGGTGGGAGCTGGCCGACAGGCCGGGTGGGTGGGTGGGTGGCCGCTTGAGGTGAGGAGGTAGTTATGAGCGGCGGGGGGGGGGGGGGGGGGGGGGGGTTGTGGGGGGGTGAGTTCCTTTTACTTGAGGGTCCATGAAGTTCTGGGTTCTTCCGAACCAGGCTGCGGTTGTGGTCTGTGTGTGTGTGTGTGTGTGTGTAAGGTGTGTTGTGGTGTGTGTAGTGTGTGTGTGTGTGTGTTTTAAGTGTGTGTGTGTGTGTAAGTGTGTGTGTTTTGTGTAGTGTGTGTGTGTGTGTTAAGTGTTTTGTGATGTGTGGGGTGTGTGTGTAAGTGTGTGTGTGTGTGTGTTGTGTGTAAGTGTGTGTGTAAGTGTTGTGTGTATGTAGTGTGTGTAAGTGTTGTGGGGTGTTTTTGTAAGTGTGTGTGTGTGTGTAAGTGTTGTGTATGTAAGTGTGTGTGTGTGTTTGTGTGTGTGTGTTAAGTGTATGGTGTGTAAGTGTGTGTGTGTGTAAGTGTGTGTGTAAGTGTGTGTGTAAGTGTGTGTGTGTTAAGTGTGTGTGAGTAAGTGTGTGTGTGTGTGTATGTAAGTGTGTGTGTGTGTGTAAGTGTTTTTGTGTGCGTAAGTGTGTGTGTAAGTGTGTGTGGGAGTGTGTGTGTGTATGTAAGTGTGTGTGTGTAAGTGTGTGTGTGTGTGCGTGGTGTGTAAGTGTGTGTGTGTGTGTGTAAGTGTGTGTGGTGCGTGGTTTGTGTGTGGTTGTTGTTTTGATTTATCTTTTTAATTTATTTCAATTTTTATTTCTTGTTAATGTGGAGGATATGGAATAAGCACTTGTGTGCTTTTTTTTTTACATCCAGTCCCATGTGTATTGCGGTTTTGTCAATTTTGGGCATCCGTACCCGGCTCACAATGGCGTACTCTGTACGAAAAGCGGAACGGATTGTAACGTGTGCGCAAGATGTTCTGCGTGCTTCGCACACGGGGCCTCGGTTTATATGTCTCATCGAAGGGACTTTTGGGGAGAGTGGAGTCTGCATGATGTTAAAATTTGGGGAAAATATCCCTTTGAACGGAGTCGAACCGGGTTGTAGTTGCGGCGCAATGTTTAACCACTGGCTATCCGTATCTGTGTTTGTGTTTGTGTGTGTGTGTGTTGTGTGTGTGTGTGTGTGTGTGTGTGGTGTGTGTGTGCTTGTTTGTGTGTGTATGCGCGCGCGCGCGCGGGCGTGCATGCTCCGATATGAGTCTAAATCTAACACTGAGCTAATAACTCCGATAAGTATGAGTCTAAGTCTACCCATTGAGCTAATAACTGATATGAGTCCACGTCTTCCCAGTAGGCTAATAACTGTGATAATGACCAGCCGCAATGGCGCAGTGGTTAGCGCCTTGGATTTCGGACTGTAGGGTCGCGGGTTCCATTCCCATAAGAGTCATGGGGATTTTTCGGACTCCGGCCGGCTCCTACCCAGAGTGAGTGTGCTGTGGGCTCAGTGGGAAGACTGGGACCACACAGTCGAGCTTCATCCACTTAACGCATGCGAGTTTGAGAGTGTTGCTCAAATTACCTGACCAGCACTGCAGGTGTCTGTATCTTTCGGGCCTGGTTGACGCCGGAATAATATATTATGATAGTAAGGTAGAGTACAACCCTGTCAAGTAGTCTCAAAGCATATGCACTTCTACGGTAGCATCATTACGTCATCCTCATTGTCATTGATCATCATGCAATATTTAAAAAAATGCCTGTGATTCGGTGATCTCAGTTACTCTGGTTTCATGGTGACCTCAGGTTCGTTTCCCCATACACTTTTGTGCCTGTGGTGAGTTTGTGTCAAAGCCTTTGGGGTTGGAGGTTCAGGGGGGACGGTCGTTGGAGGGACGTTGTGGTGGTTGCCACCTTGGGTGGGCAACTCTCTTAGTCTGGCTCCGCGACTGAGCTAATACTGTCGTTAGTAGGGGGCTTAGCAGGTGGTGCCTGCGTATGTTAGCTCGGAACAGGCATCCCTGAACACCACCAAAGTGACCCAGCAGCAGTGCAGGGCCCCTCTGGCTGGTGGCCCCATGGCAGCCTGATATTGATGGGCTCCCTGTGGACTTTCGACCTTGGGGATGAGACATAACGAATCTGGGTATGGCTGTGGCAGGGAGATTGGAATGAGCCGCGTGGGAACAGCAGGACGGGGACGACACAGAAGATGAGGCAGCAAAAAAAAAACCCACAAGCACAAAACCCAATACACTCTGATTATGAGTATAGATCTTTCCTAATGACTCAGATAGTAGTCTAAAGCTTCCAACTAGGCTAATAATTGTCATATGAGTATAAATCTCCCCACGGAGGTAATGACTCCGATATCAGTCTAAATCTCCCCCCACTAGGCTGATAACCTGATATGAGTCCAAAATTTCCCCTCAGAGCTCGTGATTTTGAAACCGATTTTTTTTCCTTCTTCGTCGTCGTTGTCAAACGCTCAGACAGCAACCATTGTTGTCTTTCATATGAGTAAAAATGCGTTGCGCTGCCGTGATACTCCCCCGTGGGGATAATAATAATGATAATGATAGTAATAATTATAATAATATAATAATAATGTATAGTATTTACATCGCACTGAATCTCGTAAAGCAAACAAAATCGAAGCACTTGTATTCAAATCATTTACGCACATGCAACCTTTCGCGAAATATTAGAATTAACATATATCAAATTTATGCTCATACACACACTCACAAAAACACGCGCGCATACACACACACACACACACATGCTCTCTCTCTCTCTCTCTCTCTCTCTCTCTCTCTCTCTCTCTTCTCTCTCTCCTCCTCCTCTCTCTCTCTCCCTCCCCTAATGACGCCTTGAACTTACACATGCTCATTCATACACATACTTCCCTCCCTTTTTTTTCCACATTTCTCAAAATCCTTTTCCCTATCATCTAATATCACTGAAAGTGGAAGGACGTTAAAGTGAAGAACAACACAGACACACACACAAACGAACAACATGTTAAGGTAGGGTGGTGGAGATGAAGGTGGCTGTTGGAAAGTAGGACAAGACATGAGGGGAAGCCATCAGGTAAGGAAATAAGTGTGTTTTGAGGCTGGATTTGAAAGTGTCAAATGTAGGCTTTTGGCGAAGGGATAGAGGGAGGTCATTCCAGGTGGATGGACCAGAAACAGAGAACGAGCGTCGGCCAACAGTGGTTTGTTTGAATCTGGGTGTTTGGTAGCGCAGAGTGTCAGCGGCTGAACGAAGGGAACGAGATGGAGTGTACAGGTGAAGACAGTTACAGAGATAAGAGGGTGCAGATTTGAGGAAGCATTTGAAACAGAGGGTATTAATCTTACACCCCACTCTTTGTGAGACAGGCAGCCAGTTAAGAGATCGCAAAGAGGAATGGGGCGTTCAGATTTTTTTCTTTCTTAGGCCTAGTCGAGCTGCAGAGTTTTGTGTGCGTTGAAGGGAGTGGAAGGGATGCTTAGGGCCTGTCAGTATAAGTAATATCCCAACTTTCTGAACATTCTGTGCTAGAAATTCCCTCTTTTCTGTGTATTTTGAGTGGGGGGGGGGGGGGGGGGCTGTCATTATAATATAGCATCTCCACCTTCTGGAACTTCCGTGCTACAAATTCCCTCTTCTTTTAAAAAAAAATCCCTCTCTTTGTTCCTTCTTGTCTAGTTTCGGCCTTCTAGGTTCATTCTCCTGCCTTTTTTCCCCCAGAAAGACGTAAAAGATAACATTTCTCTCTCATGCCGAAGTCGGATACGCTGACCCTGACTTTTCAGGCACTTCACGGCAGGACAAACGAAATTTTCGCTCATATGACAGACAAGAGTAGTTGCTGTCTGCATTCGACGAATAGAAGAAGAAGAAGAATTGCGAAGAAGAAGAAGAAGAGAAGAAAATTCTGAAGAAGAGAGAAGAAGAAGTAGAAGAAGAAAAGAAGAAAGAAGAAGAAAGAAGAAGAAGAGAAGATTTGAGAAGAAAGAGAAGGAAGAAGAAGAAGAGAAAGAAAAGAAAGAAGAAGAAGAACAAGACAAGAACAAGAAGAATTTTGAAGAAGAAAATCTAAAGAAGAAGAAGAAGAAGAAGAAGAAGAAGAAAGAAGAAGAAGAAGAAGAAAAGAAAAGAAAAGAGAAGCAGAAACAGAAAAAGAAGAAGAGAAAGAAGAAGAAGAAGAAGAAGAAGAGGAAAGAAGAAGAAGAAGAAGAAGAGAAAAAAAAGAAAGAAGAAAGGAAGAGAAGAAGAGAAGAAGAGAAGAAGAAGAAAGAGAAACTGAAGAAGAAAGAAGAAGAAGAAGCAAAGAAGAAGAAAAAAGAAAAGAAAATGAAGAAGAAGAAGAAGAAGAAAAACAGGAGCAAGAAGCAGAAACAGAAGAAAGAAGAAGAGAGAAGAAGAAGGGAAGAGAAGAGAAGAAGAAGAAGAAGAAGAAGAAGAAGAGAAGAAAAGAAGAAGAAGAAGAGAAGAAGAAGAACAAAAGAAGAAGAGAAGAAGAAGAAGAAGAAGAAAGAAGAAGAAGAAGAAGAAGAGAAGAAGCGGAAGAAGCAGGAAAACAGAAACAGAAGAAGAAGAAGAAAGAAGAAGAAGAAGAAGAAGAAGAAGAAGAAAAAGAAGAAGAGAAGCAAGAGAAAGAAGGAAAAGAAAGAAGAAGAAGAAAGAAGAAGAAAAGAAGAAGAGAGAAGAAGAAGAAGAGAAGAAGAAGAAGAAGAAGAAGAAGAGAACAAGAAAGAAGAAGAAGAAGAAGAAGAAGAACAAGAAAAGAAGAAGAAGATAGAAAGAAGAAACAAGAGAAGAAAAGAAAAGAAGAAGAAGAAGAAGAAAAAGGAAGGAAGAGAAGAAGAAGAAAAAGAAGAAGAGAAGAAGAGAAGAAGAAGAAAGAAAAGAAGAAGAAGAAGAAGAAGAAGAAGAAGAAAAGAAGAATAATTCTGAAAAAGAAGAAGAAGAATTCTGAAGAAGAAGAAGAAGATTCGAAGAAGAAGAAGAAGAAGAAGAAGAAGAAGAAGAAGAAGAAGAGAAGAAAAGAAAAAGAAGAAGAAGAAAAAGAAAGAAGGAAGCAGAGGCAAGAAGAAGAAGAAGAGAGATAAAGAAGAAGAAGAAGAAGAAGAAGCAAAGGCAGAAGCAGAAGAAGAGAAAGAAGAAGAAGAAAAAGAAGAAGAATGCGAACAAAGAAGAAGAAGAAGAAGAAGAAGAAAAAAAAGAAGAGAAAAAAGAAGAAGAAAGAAAGAAGACGAAGAAGAAGAAGAAGAAGAGAAGAAAGAAGAAAGAGAAGAGAAGAAGAAGAAGAAGAAAAGAAAAAGAAAAGAAGAAGAGAAGAAAAGAGAATTGCGAAGAATTGCGAAGAAGAAAGAAAATTGCGAAGAATTGCGAAGAATTCTGAAGAAGAGGAATTGCAAGAAGAAGAAGAAAATTGCGAAGAATTGCAAGAATTGCGAAAAAGAAGAAGAAGAAGAAGAAGAAAAAAGAAAAGAAGAAGAAGAAAAAAAAAAATTCTGAAGAAGAAGAAGAATTCTGAAGAACAAGAATTGAGAAGAAGAAAAATGCGAAGAAGAAGAATTGCGAAGAAGAAGAATTGCGAAGAAGAAGAATTGCGAAGAGAAAAGAAAAAGAAGAAGAAGAAGAAGAAGAGAAGAAGAAGAGAAGAAGAAAGAAGAAGAAGCAAGAAGCAGAGAAAGAAGATTGATTGATTGAATCTTTAATGGGTAAAGAATTTGGCCCAATAAAGGCCTTTTTACAATTCTGCTAAAAAAGAAAAGCAAACTTGAAGTAATTAAAAACACAAAAAAGCAAAAACAAAAAGAAAACGTAAACAACCGACAAAAATGGTGGAAACTCTACCTTGAACAAATTAACAAATTCAGAAAGATTGGGTATTTTAACATCCGCCAAGTTACACACAACCACACACACACACCACACACCACCACTCACACACACACACACACACACACATACATATATACATAACAGATGCACGCACGCATGCCACACAAACACACACAACACCACTATGCGCGGGCATGTGCATGACACACGTACTCATCACTCCATCTCAAGTAAAAATTGCCTAAGATGAAGAAGTGAGGAAGAATTCTGAAGAAGAAGAAGAGAAGAAGATGAAGAAGAAGAAGAAGACGCGAAGAAGAAGAAGAAGAAGAAGAGATTGATGATAGATTGTAATCTTTAATGGTTAAGATAGGGCACAATAAAGGCCTTTTTACAATTTGCCCAAAACAAAAACAAACTTGAAGTAATTTAAAAAAAAGCAAGCAAACAAAAGAAAACGTAAAAAACAGCACAAATGAGTGAAAACTTACCTTGAACAAATCAACCAAATTCAGAAAGGACTTGGGGGGAAAGCCCATTAAACTCGGAATGCAACATTATTATAAATCCCGTTACACACACACACCACACACACACACACACCTACACACACACATGCCACGCACGCACGCACACACTCATGCGCCGGCATGTGCATACACCCGTACTCAGACACTCACCCATGTGCCTCACTTTCCCGCCTCCCCCCCCCCCTCTCTTTCTCTGCCCCCCCCTCACCCTCCCATTACGATTTATTCATTCTTTTAATTCAAGCACACACTAATGCCAAGCTTCTCCTTCACAGTACAGCCAATGGTACTCCTGATCTACACACCAGGGCATGCGTGGACATATACTATCTCCTTCCTCCTCCCCCTTCACCCCCGCGCACACACACTCCACCAAGTGTTACACACGCAGGACCGGACGCCCCCACCCCCCCCCCCCCCCCCCCCCCCCCCCCCCCCCCCCCCCCCCTCACAACACACCAATACACCATTCTTCGGACTCTACAAACATAATCACACGCACGCACGACATCCCCCCCCCCCCGCACAACAAAAGAAGTGCAACCTATGTCTTAGATATAGTCAATATAGGCACCAAATATGTTCATTACACATTGGAGTTCATTGTGTGTGTTGCTGCGAGTAGTTAGTCACACGTATCAAACAACAGCTGTTTTTTTCTGTTTTTAATGTAGGAGTGCTCTGGTATTCTACGAAACATCGGTGGAAGGGGCATTCTTCTCTGCTGCATTGAAAGGAAAAAACTCGTTTTGAATAGCTCTAGATTCTTTGGGGACATAGCTCTGTCTGATTCGTGATGTGTTGAAAGGGAACATTGCTTTTAGATAATCAGGGCAGCTCATAAACTACTTATGCATGAGAGCTAAAACATTAAAGCGGGGCGCAGCAAAAACGTGTAGAAGTAGTGAGTGGTTAAGTGGAGTGAGTAAGTTAGGTAATATCTCAACGTGTTTAAATAAATTATTATTTGTGCATTTGCTAACTCATTATTATTTATACTTTAATGGCTCGCTTTTGAAGAGAGTTCAGAGGTTTCAGGTTTGATGGAGCACACTTCCCCCCAGGTACAACAGAGCAGTAATCTAGGCCGAGACTGAATAAAAGCAAACTAGAAAAAAAAATTTTGATTGTTTATCTAGAAAGAAAGTGTTTAATTTGTGAATGCTGGCTTACATTGATGATATTTCTTTAGGTAATATTGCGGAACATTGATCCTAGCCAAAAGGAGGCTTTCTGTCAATGATACCCCAAGTAATTGGTGCGTTTTAACTTGTTTTATGTTGTTTTTATTTTACTTTATTTGTAAATGAGTTTGCCTAAGGTTTGCCTTTTTTGACGCGCAAAAAACTAGCATAGTTTCTGTTTTGTCAGGGTTTTTGTCCCGCATAGCTTTAAAGTCTCAAACCAAATTTTGACGAATTAATACAAAGTTTAAATAATGATTGTTTTCCTTTTAATTATCATGATAGCGTTTGTTAGAGTTGAATCATCTGCAAAAAATCACAAACAACATTTTGAAGGGTTTAAAAGGGAAAGTTCATTCTTTGTAAAGAGAGAATAAGAGGGGGCCCTAATTTAAACCCCTTGTGTACCCAAACATGCAAAAATTTTTTTGGAAGGGGGGTTTAACCCCTTTGCATAAACCCGATTTGATTTGGTTTTTTGAAAAATTTTTTTTAAAAAAATATTAAGGCTTTTTTCTTTCAAAAACCCATTTTAACCGAACCCTTTTGAATAAGATATTATGATTAATAAAAATCAAAGGCCTTTTTTAAAATCAATAAAAAAAACCACAAAATGCCTTTCTTTTTTTAAAATTTTCACGAAACCCAGGAATCAGAAATTCCTGAATAGGGGCTGTTTCACAGGAGGGGTTTGCTTTTTTAAACCCCGACTGAGGGTATAAAAAAGGGCCCTTTTGAAATTCAATAAAAGATGAAAAATGATGGTGGAAATGTTTTTCAAGAGGTTTGGGTTTTAAACTAGATAGAATTTAAAAAATGGGTTATAATTTTTTAAATTTCTTCTTTTTCCCCTTTTTTTGGAAGGGGGTTTACTTTGGGGGTTTTTAAAAAAAAATTTTGTTTTGGGGATAGATTTTTTGAAAAGCAAAGGTTTTTAAAGAAAAAGTGAGAGAGTCTCCCAATTTAAAAAATGCAGTATTTTTCCGTATTTTGGGGCAAAATTACTATAAAAGCCACAAAAATTTTTTTTTTAAAGTTTTTTAAATAGGAAAAAAATTTTTCAGAACAGAAAATAAGGGAACGAAAATTTTGTTATGTTTTCCTTTTTTCCTACGAAAAAGGGCCCTTTTAAATATTTAAATCAAAAGTTCTGGTGTTGTTATCAATGATTTTTATTTCCCAAAACACTACCCAAAGTAAATTTTTGAGAACATCTACTGGAAAAAAACATTCGCCCAGTAAAAGTACCGGGTTTAGAGAGCGGGGCGAATACCCAGCCCAGTTTTAATCTTCCTTTGGGCTTTTATCTTAAATTAAATTTGGAAAAAAAAAACCGTTTAGTTTTTCTAATCATTTTACTTAACTATTTACTTTTTTTTCTTGTATTCCTCTAAAGCCCACGTTTTTTAAGTGTTCTGTTGGTTTGTTTGCTAGAAAAAATTTCTTGGGTGAGCCAGCCCGGGTTAAAATTTTTTTGGCTTTACCGTCTTTAAATTTAAAAAGGAATATGCTTGTTGCCCAACGTTAAAAAAAATGATGCCCCAAAAGGAAAGGGCTCTTTCTGCACAGTGAAACTAAAAATTTTAAAAAGGGTGCAAAACCCCAGGTCAGGGGGAAAATCATGCAAATCAAAATTTTTAAAATGAGCGAAATGTAATTTTCAGTTTGCTTCATTTTACGCACTCTGAAGCCAGCTTTGCCCCAGGGGGCCCAAAAAAGCTTTTGGGGACCCAAAATTCCCGAAGTGGGTACACAAAATTTCTTTAAGAGATGTGCCCGTCAAAAGAAAAAAAAGTGATCTAAAAAGAGTACTAGTTTTTGGGCCGCCCCTCTGGTGGGAAATTTTGATACTTTGGCAAAAGGTTAAAGGACGTATAGATCGATATTAAAATTCCCCAGTAATAATATTTCTTTTCAAAAAGCCAAACATTGTCCATCATTTCAAAAAAAGTCATCAACCAGCTGGTGGTGCTTTAGGATGTCTGAAAAATGAAACCCACAAAAAATGAATTAATCGATTTTTTAGAAGAACAAATTCTACCCAAAACGGGCCTCCATGTTGAAATGAAAAAAAAATCTTCCAAAAGGTTTTTGGAGATTTTATTTTGGATATTAACGACAATCCCAGTTTGCTGGGATCTTTTAGTGCTCTCAGAATGTTTTGGTACCCTGGAATAGAAATTGAAAATATTGTTATTTTCGACTGTCCCTGTTTCTGAGACACCAAAAAAAAGGGAAAGGGTTTTTTTTCATTGTTTATAATTTTTTTAAAGGGCAGATATTTTATTCATTAAGATGAAAATATTTAAAGGGGGACCAAATCGGGAGCCTAAATTTCAAGGCCAGTTTTTTGGGAAAGTTGTTTCGAATAGCCTTAATTTAAATTTTAAGAGTAAATTTCTAACCCGGAAATTTTTGTACAAAAATACAACTAAGTTGATCTAAAAGTTGGAGGCATTTTTTACAAATTTATATTTTCAAAAAACCCTTTTCAACAAAAGATACTTTTGATGGAAGGGGAAAAGTTAGGTTTTCTTTTAGAAAATAAACCCAAAAGTTTCCAAAAAATACCAAATTTAAAACAAAAAAGAAAAGGGGTTTTGTTTAAAGGGGAAATGAACAAGGAGACCCAGGGGTTTTGAGGGGGGGGGAAATTTTTCTGTCGAAAAAAGGAGGAGGGGCGGGGTGTGAAAAAACGCCGGTTTCTTGTGAAAGATTTGCATTGAATTTTTTAAAATTTTTTTTGCCCTATCTGGATGGTGATGTGGGTGGGGGTAATGTGGGGGAAACTAGGTTTTAAAAAAGACTTTCCATTCCTCTGTTTGGTGAGTAAGGGGGGGGCTGCCAAGGGTTGGGGGTTTTGGGTGAGCCGGGTGTAGGATGGAAAAAGTGAGTTTTTGTGGGACGAACATGCTGTCCCTTTGGTTAGGAAGGTTTGGGGAAAACGAAAGGGTGAAGGAAGGTAGGGATTGCTGTGGCCCAGAACGTTTGGCAAAGTCAAATTTTGTTTGGGTGTAGTTTTTTCCTATTTATGCTGAAAAATGGTCATGATTTTTGAGGCCCGACAGATTTAGGGGTGTTCCCACGTTGTAATGAAAATTAAATTTTTGGTTTTTAAACTTATTTTTTTCTTTTGGGGGGGAAAAAAAGGGGGTTTTTCCCTTTTGTGCTCAAAGCCCAAAGACGTCTTCAAGTTTGGAGCCGCCCGGTGGTTTCCCCCCTTTGTTCACGGTTGGTCTGTGTACAGACCCCTCCCAAAAGGGCCCCAAAGGATGGCCCCGTGGGTGATGGGGCGTCGACTTTCAGGGGGAGGGGGGCTGCAGACAGGGGCTACGGTTTTTATGGCAGGAGACGTTTTTCAGGTGACGGGTTCCTCTGGGGAGGAAAAAAATGCCCCTATTTGATGTGGGCGTCAGGGAACAAAAGTCTGGCACTTTTCGTTTGGTGCTCCAAGTTGCCCCAGTGATGGCACCCGCTGAAAAGGGCATTCCGGGCCCTTTCATGGGGGTTGGCTTTTTTGCACTGGGGGGTGTTGACTGCACTCTGTTTTTAACAGTTCACAAGGTTTGGGGCACTGTCCTTCCCGGAAAACAAAAATTTTTTGTTTGAAAAGTAACCCGGTGTCGTCAGTCGCCCTTTTTTGATGTATCGAATAATGGAGTAAACCGGCAGACAGCTTTTGCCTTGTCTAAGTTTGACAGGCGGGGGGGAAAGGACGCAGGAAAGGGGAGAATGAAGAATTTTGAAGATTTTTAGGGAATGAAAAAAGGGTGATTTTAGGGTTGACAGGGTGCTGAAAATGAGTCGTTTTTTTCACTTCAGAATTTCTTATTTCATTGGAACAAAATGAGAAGAAGGGGAACTTTTTTCAAGTGTGTTTCATCCCCAGAGAAGCGATTGACGTGGGAATTTAGATCTCAAAAAGGGCCGTCTGCAGAAAAGTTTTGGGTTGAAGATGATGTTTTGGTTTTAATCTTTAGAGTGTCAATTTCAGATTGAAGAGATGACATCTGAGATTTCATCTGATAGTTTTCCTTCTGAATGGCAGCCAGCTGTTTTTCCAAATGACGCATTTGTTCTTGGATGTTACAGATGTCTGAATGACGGGGAGCATTTGGCGAAAACCAGCTGTCCAGATTGGGTCCCACTGGACCCCTGGTTCTAGACACGACAGAGTCGTAAACATTAGAGGAAGATGAAGCAGAGGGAGTCACAGACTGGGAATGAACAATGCTCACTGGGCTGGTTGAGGATGATGGAAAAAGGTCCACAGCAGGCAGAGGCGATGATGTAGAAAGTGAAGTAGCTGTTTGAAACATAGGGCTAGGAGATGTACAAATGTCACTGACGCCACAAGACAGTTGGGAAGAAGTAGATGTTGCTATACTGCTTTGAAGATCAGCCGAGACAGGTGTAGCAGAGACTGATGATGGCTCAACAATTTCAGTGGGGAAAAGGGGATCAGTGTTTGCCCAAGAGGAGGAGGGTGTTGCCACTGGCTGCACTGGTGGTGACGACTGACCATCTGGACCTAAGGAGCCAGTGTCAGTGGTCAGCAGGGACTGAGAAACTGGATGGTAGGAGATCTGTGGAGCCTCAGTGAGAGCGTGTACCTCCGCAGGAAGAGGCAGGGATTCTATGGCTTTGACAGCCGCCTCTGTGCCTGTCTGTTGGTCGTACAGACTCTCCACCAGGGCCTTCAGTCTTTTAAATTCGTCCCTCACCCATGGTGTGCAGCTTTTCCCCTGGACCAGTACCTTGTAGGTTGAATAATAGTTATCTTAAGTCTCTGGTCAGAGTTGTAAAATATAGTCACTTTTGTCAAAGCCAAGGCGTCATTAGAAGGGAGCTTTATTGGGCTAATTGATGAAATTTCCTCTTCTAGATTGCATGGCAGATCGTGTTTGCCACCTTTGTCTTGGTCTTGCCAGGTGACGCTAAATCCGGGAATATTTTTTATTTGGCCCCAGTACCGCAGGAGGAGGGTCCTTCTCCACAGACCCAGGCACCCCCGTCTGGTAGTAAATGTGACTTGCAGGTATGGGTCAAGGGTTCTTTTAATTCTGTGAACCGCAGAAACGGCTGGGACATTCCGTTTTGAAGACTTAGTCATAACGACAGAATTCCATTGTAAACAGCTTAGAAGAACACAGCTGGCGCTGTCTATGACGCAAAGTCATTGCACGTCACAGTGATGCGTCACAAAGGAAACACGTCAAAAAGAAAACAACGTATCTTTTATCAAAAGACTGGCGATAACAACATAAGAAAAAAAAAGTAAACAGTCATACCTACCGCACCAATATTTTCATAGTCAATTCATTACGAAGATGAGCACTCTTTGATGAAGTCTTAACAAAAAAAATTAAAGTTTAGGATAAGTACTAACACATGTTTCATTAACACATTTCTGAGGAAGGAAACGAATTCGAAGTCGATATTACTTACCGATCAGTCCAAAAAAAAAATCAAATTTATGAGTTAAAGCATTATTTGAAAAGATAAATCTTTACACACAGACATCGGAAATAGAAACAGTTTGCCTGGTGCAAGAATTACTCAGAAATACGGCACTTAACCCAGGTAGAAAAATAATTACAAACACAGCTCAAGCCAACAGATCTCTCTGTCAGCCATCTTGAACCGGAAGAAGAAGAAGAAGAAAAAGAAGAATTGCGAAGAAGAAGAAGAATTGCGAAGAAGAAAGAATTGCAAGAAGAATTGCGAAGAAGAAGATTGCGAAGAAGAAGAATTGCTAAGAAGAAGAAGAAGAAGAAAAAGAAGAAGAATTGCGAAGAAGAAGAAGAAGAATTGCGAAGAAGAAGAAGAAGAATTTGCGAAGAAGAAGAAGAAGACGAATTGCGAAGAAAAATTGCGAAGAAGAAGAATTGCGAAGAAGAAGAAATTTCGCAGAGGAAGAATTGCGAAGAAGAAGAAGAAGAATTGCGAAGAAGAAATGCGAAGAAGAAAAGAAGAAGAAGAAAAGAAGAAGAAGAAGAAAGAAGAGAAGAAGAAGAAGAAGAAGAACAACAACAACAACAACAACAACAAGAAGAATTGCGAAGAAGAAGAATTGCGAAGAAGAAAGAAGAAGAAGAAGAAAGAAGAAAGAAGAAGAAGAAGAAGAAGAAGAACAAGAAGAAGAAGAAGAAGAAGAAAGAAGAAAAGAAAAAGAAGGAGGAGAAAATTGCGAAAAAGAAAAGAAGAAGAAAGAAAGAAGAAAGAAGAAGAAGAAAAAGAAAAAAAGAATTGCAAAGAAAAGAAAAAATTTCAAAGAAGAAGAAGAGAAGAAGAAGAAGAAAAAAAGAAGAAGAAGATTGCGAAAAGAAGAGAAAATAATAATAAGAAGAAAAAATTGGGCGAAAAAAAGAAAAAAGAAAGAAGGGAAAAGGGAAATTGCGAAAAAAGGAATTGCGAAGAAGAAGAATTGCGAAGAAAAGAAGAAGAAATTGAAAAGAAGCAAGAAAAAAAAAAATTGCGAAGAAGAAGAAAATTTCAAAGAAAAATTCGAAAAGAAGAATTAACAAGAAGAAAAGAATTTCGAAAATAATTAAAAGAAGAAGAAGAAAAAAGAAGAAAAAGAAAAGAAGAAAAAGAAGAAGAAGAAAAAAAAGAAAAAGAAAAGAATTGCGAAGAAGGAAGAAGAAGAAGGGAGAAAAAAAGGGAGAAGAAGAAAAAAATTGAAAAGAAGATGAAGAAAAAGAAGAAAAAAAGAAAAAGAAGAAAAAGGGAAGAAAAAGAAGAAGAAGAAGAAAAAAAGGAAAAAAAGGGGGGAAAAAAATAAATAAAAGAAGAAAAGAATTGCAAAGGAAAAGAAAGAAGAATTGCGAAGAAAAATAAATTGCAAAAGGAAGAAGAATTGCGAAGAAGAAAAAATTGCGAAGAAAAGATAATTGCGAAAAGTTTTGCAAAAAGAAAAAATAAGAAAAGAAGAAGAGTTTCGAAAAAATTAAGAAGAAAAAAAGGGAAAAAAAATTTGCAAAAAAAGAAGAAAAAAATTTCGAAGGAAAAGAAGAAGAAGAAGAAAAGAAGAAGAAGAAGAAAAGAAAAAAAAAGGGAAAGGAGAAGAAGAAAAAAAAGAAAAAAGAAGAAAAAAAGAAAAAGGGAAAAAAAAGAAGAAGAAGAAGAAGGAAGAAAAGATATGCAAAGAAGAAAAAAAAAATAAAAGAAAAGTTGCGAAGAAGAAGAAAGTTGCGAAGAAATGAATGCAAAGAAGAAAAAATGGAAAAAAGAAGGAATTGCGAAGAAGAAATAAATTTGCGAAGAAGTTTTGCGAAAAAAGAAGAAAATTAAGAAAAGAAAAGAAAAATTAAAGAGAAAAAAGAAGAAAAAGAAGAAAAAATTAAAAAGAAAAAAAGGGTTTTCGAAGAAGAATTGCGAAGAAGAAAAGAAAAAAAAAAGAAGAAAATTTCGAAGAAGAAAAGGAAAACAAGAACAAGAACAAGAACAAGAAAAAAAAAAAAGGAAGAAAAAAAATTTTGCGAAAAGAAAAGAAGAAAAGAAAGAAAAAGGGAAAAGAAGAAGAAGAAAAAAGAAAAAAGAAGAAGGGGGGAAAAAAGGGGGATATGCAAAAAAAGAGAAATAATAATAAAAGAAAAATTTGCGAAGAAGAAGAAGAATTGCGAAGAAGAAGAATTGCGAAGAAGAAGATGAATTGCGAAGAAGATTGCGAGAAGAAGAAGAATTAAGAAGAAGAAGAAGAAGAAGAGTTTCGAAGAAGAATTAAGAAGAAGAAGAATTAAGAAGAAGAAGAAGAATTTCGAAGAAGAAGAAGAAAAAGAAAGAAGAAGAAGAAGAAGAAGAAGAGAGAGAAGAAAGAGAGAGAAGAAGAAGAAGAAGAAGAAGAAAGAAGAAGAAAAAGGAGAAAAAGAAGAAGAAAAGAAGAAGAAAATGGAAGAAAAGAAGAATTGCGAAGAAGAAGAAGAATTGCGAAGAAGAAGATGAATTGCGAAGAAGAAGATGAATTGCGAAGAAGATTTGCGAAGAAGAAGAAGAATTAAGAAGAAGAAGAAGAGTTTCGAAGAAGAATTGCGAAGAAGAAGAAGAATTAAAAAGAAGAGAAGAATTTCGAAGAAGAATTGCGAAGAAGAAGAAGAACAAGAACAAGAAAGACAAGAAGAAGAACAAGAAGAAGAACAAGAACAAGAAAAAGAAGAAGAAGAAGAAAAATTGCGAAGAAGAAGAAGAAGGAGAAGAAAAAGAGAAGAAAGAAGAAGAAGAAGAAGAAGAAGAAGAAAGAAGAAGAAGAAGAAGAAGAAAGAAGAAGAAAACAAACATAAAAAGTAAGGATAATACTTTTAAACAGGAGAACAATAATGTAACTATAATAAATATTCAAGTGGACTATGCAATAAACATCTGGCAATGGCAAAGGCTAGCTTTGAATTTTCGAATACATTTTCCAGAGACTGTTCAGAAAATGTCGGTAAAAAAGGTTTTACAATAGAGCACTCAATTATGATATGAGTATTGGAAATATGATCCCCACATAGACATCTGACATGTTTACAAAATTTTGTAAGGAATGCATTTAACTTCATTCTAAAATATAGTGAACTAACCCTTCTCACGGGTATAAAACGCGAATCTATTTGAGAAGGAGCCATATAACAAGAAATATGGGCAGTTGTCAGACAACTTTTAAAATAGCATTCCTTGAATTGATCAGATTCTTTAAACTTACCCCATGAAGTTTGTTCTAATGTTTGGTATCCCTCCTGTATAGATAAGGGAACGTCCAGTTCTATTGATTCCATATCATATTTTGCCCCCTTTTTTACAGCTCTGTCAGTCCACTCATTTGAAAAAATTCCAACATGAGAGGGCACCCAACAAAAAGAAACAGGAATACCTTTTAAACTTAGGAGGTGTATGACATATTTAATTTCAAAAATAATTCCGGAGACCTTGAGGTTTGGGGATTTTATAGCATACAATACTGACTTGGAGTCAACACAAAGCAAGATATGAAAGAAGGAAAATGGAAAATCAAGAATATAGTTAAGAGCCATAAGAACTGCAATATGTTCAGCTGTAAATATTGAACAATGTTTACCAAGATAGTACGATTTCTCAATTTTAAGTGCTGGTATGACAAATGCAGAGCCTGTGTCATGATTTTCTAAAACAGATCCATCTGTAAAAATTTTTAAGCAGTCAGCATACTTATTTTCAATATGCGACTGAACATCTGCAACCATGATGTTTTGATTTTCATTTTTTTCATTAATATATTCTATATCAAAACAGGCTTTATCCATCTCCCATGAAGGACATGGTAAAGCTTTTTTTGTGTGTTTCTAAGTCATATTGATTAAGTTTAGATTTTTGAAAGAGATCTGATACATAAGTGCCAATAGGCATTAAACACGAACTTTGTTTGGCCCTTTTTGGAAAATTCGTTTCTGCTTGAACTTTTAATTCACTACAGACAAAATTTTCGTCATTCGTGCTCCGTAAAACATATTTGGCGCAAGTAAGTTGTTGGTATTCAGCTAGGGGAAGTTCCCCAATTTCCTTGTAAGTTCCTATGGTGAATGCATGGAATGGTACCCCAAGTGCAAGTTTGTACGCCTTACAATCTATACTTTGGAGTTTTTTAAGTAAATAATTAGGAGCACTGAAAAAGACTTATTGTCCATACCACAGTTTGGAACGTACACGGGACTTAGACAAGCATTTAAGAGTGAAGATATCTTGTCCCCAGGAATGTCTGCTAACCATTTTAAGAAAATTGAGGCATTTCCTTGCTTTTGTTAAAATGTATCCAATATGAGCATTCCAAGTTAATTTTGTTGTAAGTTGAATGCCTAAAAATTTTACCATATTTTTATACTGAATTGGCTACCCTCCAATCGTAAACTGTGGCAGTGTATCTGGATCACTACCATTATTAAAAAGCATAATGTGTGTTTTTTCTGTAGATAATGTCAGGCCATTTTCAAATATATATTTATGTAAATTATGTAGCTCTTTTTGATATACTTTTCTGGTATAGTTTATCATCCTCTTTGTTGTAGCACGCTTCATAGTGACATTCATCCATATACATATATCATCAGCATATTGTACCAGGACAACGTCTTTAGACAGTTTGTGGGTAAATCATACATCAAGATATATTAAACAGAAAAGGGGCTATAACTGAACCATGTGGTAAACCCATATGCAATGACCTAAAGTTTGAATATGCATTCCTTACTTTTGAAAGCCTGCTTGATTGACAGGAACTACCTTATTTTTCTGACAGTAATACACAAGCCTTTTTAGAATAATTTTCTCCATAAGCTTACCAATGTTAGAAGTTAGTGCTATGGGCCTATAACTAGTTTTATCAGTTTTAGGCTTTCCTTGCTTATGAATGGGAACAATAACAGACTGCTTCCAGTTCATTGGCATTGCACCTTCGGTTCAACACTTTTGGAAAAGTTTATGCATCAGAAGAATGAAGTTTTCTGGTAACTGTTTAATCATATCATTGGATATGGCATCTAAACCAACAGAAGTTTTCTTATTAGGAAGGGAAAATAATATATCTTTCACTTCATTGGTTGTTATTGGAGCATTGATGTATTCAGTATTATTAGAACATGGGTCTTTATATTTTTCTTTCTTCTCCTCAGCTTGTCTGTATTTATTGCTTCTATGTGTGAGGCCTTCAATACGCATAGACTCTGAGAACATATCTGCAAAGGCCTCAGCCTTTTCTGCATTGGTTGGAAATTCATTGTTTTTAAGTTTAATTGGACAATTTAGTAAAATCACACCTTTTCTCATTTCATGAAATTTTTGCCACACTTTGTTAAGATCTTTATGATTTGATACGTCACTCAAACAAAACAAAGACCAAAATTGTCGTTTCGCCTGAGCTATGATCATGTTGCTATAGTTTTTTGCCTGCTTCTGTTGTTCATAGTTTTCTGGCGTCTTATTTTTTAAATATGTTTTATACATTAAACGTTTGTTGGTCACTGCTTCCTCACAAGCAGATGTCCACCAAACATTTCCTGAACATTTCCTTGATTTTAGTGGTTTAATGGTTGGGATTGATAAGTAAGCAGCTTGAATGATGGCATTAGTAAAGGTAGAATAAAATTCATCTGTTTTCAGAATCCTAGCTGTTTGTATTGTAGGTTGCAAGAATACTTTTAAACTGTTTCCAATTAGCTTCTTTATAGTTAAACTTTGGGAGTTTATCTTTTTCAGTGTTACAGGGGACTGGCATTTCATTAAAAGTAATAAAAATAGGTAAATGATCACTTTCCAATGTGTCTTCATAAGTTGTGAAGTGTGTGTGTGTGTGTTGTGTGGTGTGTGGTGTGTGTGTGTGTGTGTGTGTGTGTGTGTGGTGTGTTGTGTGTTGTGTGTTTTAGTGGTGTGCGTGTGTGTGTGCTTGTGCGTGTGTATGTGTGCGCGTGTGTGTATACATTTGAATTTGTAAAAACTATTAATTGTAACTTGTTCCATGTGTTAGAGTAGGATGTATGCAAGCGCTTTGATTTGTTTTTGCAAGATATAGCGCTATATAAATTCCATTTGTTATAATATATATATATATCCTTAAAATTATCATTATAATTATGATACTACTACTACTACTACCACTAAAGTAGTAGTAGTAGTAGTAGCAGCAGCAGCAGCAGCAGCAGCAGCAGCAGCAGTACGTACGTATGTACGTACATACATACATACATACATACATACATACATACATACATACACACATACATACATACATACATACATACATACATACTACATACATACATACATACATACATACATACTACATACATACATACATACATAACATACATACATAAATCCATCCATCTCTTTTCACATACATACATACACACATACATACATACATGCATACATACATACATACATACAACATACATACATACATACATACATACATACATACATACATACATACATACATACACACCACACACACACATACATACATACATACATACTACTACATACATACATACATACATACATACATACATACATACATACATCCTCTTTTCACATACATACATACATACATACATTCATACATAACATACATACATACATACATACATACACACACACACCACACACACACACACACACACAACATACATACATACATACATACATACATACATACATACATACATACATACATACATACATACATACATATATACATACATACATACATACAATACATACATACATACATACATACATGACATACATACATACATACATACATACATACATAATAATCCATCCATCCATCCTATTTTCACATACAGACAGACAACTACATATGCATACATACATACATACATACATACATACATACTACATACATACATAATACAAACAAAGATAAATCCAATCCATCCATCCATCCTCTTTTCACATGCATACATACATACATACATACATACATACATACATACATACATACATACAACATACATACACACACACACACATACATACATACATACATACATACATACATACATACATACATACAAACATACATACATACATACATACATACATACATACATACATACATACAAAGATAAATCCATCCACCCATCCTCTTCACATACTACACATACATACTTACATTCATACATACATACATACATACATACATACATACATTACTATACATACATAACTTACATACATACACACGTACCATACATACATACACACGTACATACATACAATACATACATACATACATACATACATACATACATACATACATACATACATACATACATACATACATACATACATTCTCTTTTCACATGCATACATACATACATACATACATACATACATACATACATACATACATACATACATACGTACATACATACATACATACATACATACATTCTCTTTTCACATGCATACATACATACATACACACATACATAAATACACACATACACACATGCATTAACATTTTACAGTGGAACTGTAGATCTGTGTCAACAAATCTACCATATCTGATTCAGCATCTTGCATCGTTCAGATCTGAGGTTTTAGTCTTACAGTCTTTAAACACTACTAGAAATAGACTACCAAATCTGAAAAATTACTATTATCCACCAATCCATGAAGTTGTTGCAAACGATGCTGAAAAGATTCGGGCTGCCATCTATGTGCATAAAGGAATAGAGTATAATGTATGTACCTCGCCAGTTCCAACTAATGTACCAAATCTACACTCTTGTGCTGCATGCATAAAAATCACCAAATCTATAGATCTAAACGTCGTTTCGGTATATTTGCCTAAAGGCCCCAATGACATTAACACAGAATGGTTACGTACATTGCCAGAATCTAAAATAAATGGTTAATATGTGGGGATTTCAAGCGCACTCCCCTTTCCTGGATAAAGAATGTACATCAGTAACAATAATCGGTTTATTGAAAACATTATCGATTCTTATCTTTTTCTACTTAATGATGGTAATGTTACAAGAATCCCAGATGTTTCGAATCAAAGACCTAGTGCTTTGATCTATCTTTAATTTCTCCATCCCTTGTTTCCAACTGTAACTGGGAAATAGAAGATGATACTTTTAGGAAGTGATCATTTTCCAATTGCTTATCACTCTTAATTATGATTCTTCAGAACATGACTTAGAAAAAGATGTTATCCCAAAGTATAATTATCGTTATGCTGACTGGAAATAAGTTTAATAGATATTTTGATACAGATAAATAGTGAAAATATTAAAAGCTATGATATTAATACTTTTATGCCAATTTTAAAAGTTGTACTGCAAGCAGCTGATAGCTCTATCCCTAAGTATTCACCCATGAAGTCGAAAAAGCATTCCGGAAATATATGGTGGAATCTTCATGTCAAAAAGTTGTGAATGACAAAAAAGCGCTTATAAAGTATATTTTAAGAAATAAAACGTCAGAAAATCATTTTCTTATGAAAAAAGCAAAATTGCTTTGTAATAAAACCGTTGAACAAAGCAAACGTCAGTTTTGGGTCTTCCTTTTGCTTCAAGAAGTTAACACTTATAATGATTTGCAAAAGGTGTGGAGTAAATTTAAAGATATGAAAAGTGGGGTTAGGCTTCCTAACTGTCCATTAAGATTAAAGACAAGGAACTTCCCATCTAATTCAGAGAAAGCTGAATCATTCATAGAAATGTTTACAGACACCAATGAGTGATAAAAGTCTTTCAGAAAAATGCAAAGTATATAGAAATAAAAGAAGCACAGAAAGACATGTATAAAGACCCTGTGGGAGATATAATCAATTACGTCAATGCTCCCCTAACATTGCAAGAGCTTAAAGATGCTCTCCTATCTCTTGGAACAAAAAAAACATCCGTTGGTATTGATGCTATTTCAAGTGAATTGTTAAAACAGCTGCCAGAAAAGTTGGATAATGTTATTACTTGAATTATTTCAAAGTTGCTGGTCTCAAGGGGTCATTCCAAGCATATGGAAACATTCCTATTTAGTGCCAGTCCCAAAGCAGGGTAAACCTAAAAAGATAAAAACAGTTACAGACCTATCGCGTTACCTCTCACACAGAAAAACTTATGAAAAAATAATTTTAAACCGACTATGCATTATGCGATAAAAACAAAATAATCCCCATTAGCCAGGCAGTTTTCGAAAAGGTAGATGCACAGCAGATCATCTGATTAAACTTAGTACGCATATTAAACACCAATTTGCTAAGTAGGAAAAAATGTGCTTGCCACCTTTTTTGATATAAAGAAGCATATGATCAGGTCTGGCATAAACGATTTACTATATAAACTAAAAACTATTGGCTTATCTGGTAATATGTATCATTATATTAAAGCATTTTCTCTCCAGAAAGATGTATGCAGGCATAAGTTGGAAATCCTATTCTACTTTACGGTTTCCAACAATGGGTATCCACAGGGATCAGTTATCGCTCCACATCTTTTCAATATTCTTCTTTATGATCTTCCTCAGTGCCTCTCCAGTAATGCCATCCACGTCCAGTATGCATTTGTATGTGGATGAATGTTACGATGAAAAAGAAAACACCAAAGAGGCATTTAAACTATATAAAAAATATGTATCAGCTTGAGCTAAACAAACTTAATGACTACATCTTTGAGAATGGTCTTTCATTGTCTCCTGAAAAGACTAATCTCGTACTTTTCAATAATGGCACTAACCCCCCAGTTCTACCTGTTTTCCAAATAGATGGGAAGTGTTGGAATAAAAACTTGGTGAAGTTTTAGGAGTATATTTTATGTCTACACTAAGTTGGAATATCACATTGATTATTTAAATACTAAGCTCGGAAAGTCTTAATCTTCTGAAGTTATTAGTAAACAAGTGTGGGCTTATGATGTAGCTGTTTTAAACATTTGGCATTATCTTTAGTACGTTCCAGACTCATTTATGGCCAGGAAGCATTTTCGTGCTCCAAATAATTATTACAGAAAATGATCAAAGACAGAGACTGCAAGGCTTTTCGATTAGCTCTGGGGTTCTCTTTCATGCATCGTCCATGGGTACTATAAGAGATAGGGATTTTGCCATTAGACGAATATCGACAACTGGCTGTGGCTAATATCTCTTACGTTGTTCAACACAAGAAACAATGTGGACAACGAAATTAGTATAAGATCTGATGTCAACTTTCCAAAAGAGCACATCTATTCGCTCTGTAACCACAGCTAGAACCTATACCTTCTCAATTATTTGATCAAGCAGATATAAATCCACAAAAATAGCTAAATCGAAGATTCACTCCTCGCCATGTCCCCCATGGAACTTAAGAGAGCTAATTTTACGTAAATTATTCCTCTTTAACGAAAAAGGTAATGAAAATATTCTTAGCGCATCAGTAAAAGAATATATACAAACTACATATCCAAATCATTTAAAAATTTGCACAGATGGTTCCCTTTTGAACAATAATGAGGCGGGTGCAGCGTTTGTCATACCATCTTTGAAAATAGAGAGATCATTTTATGTAGGAAAAAATCGATCTATTTTAACAGCTGAATTGTCTGCTATTTTGATGGCTTTGTACTATCTTTAGATTTCCTAAAACATATTTCAAATACTTTTTCTGTGTTGATTCCAGGTCAGTCTTACTTGCCCTGAAACTCAGTTCAAAAGTGAGACAAGATTTCATAATTGAGATTAGTCATCTAATTCATGTTTCTGATGATACGAGGCACTGGTGTACCTTTTGCTGGATACCCTCGCACTGTGGTATTTACTTTAATGAAAAAGTTGACAGAAAAGCAAAATGTGGAGCTGAGCATATCGATGGGTCTTGCAGCATAAGTGTTCCTCTATCCATCCATGAGGCTATAGCATGTTACAAAATGCATGTTGGAAACACTTTAAAAAGAAACTACAAAGTAACCGGTTATTCCTGAGTGATGATGTAGCCCATGTATATCTTTTGATAAGATCAAATATCGTAATTTACATGAATATAGAAATGTTGTATCTCTTATATACAGATTTAAGCTCATGCTTTTAGAACAAAAATTTTTTAAAAGCAACATGTATCTGTGGTGAAAATCTTACCAATGATCACATTCTTTTACGATGCAGAGATCTGAAAAACATCTTACCTGCCTTCCCAGTCCGTAGCTTGCAGCAAATTCTTAAAGACATTCCATTAATGAAAGAAATTGTATTGTCATTAAGCCATACTCCTATTTTCAGACTCCTCTGATATAAGGATAGCTTCAAGTTATATGAATTGGAAAGCTGGTATTTTTGCTGTTTGATGTTTCTGGGGTTGGTTATTGTTTGGGTTTTTTTGTTTGTTTTTTTTATTGTTGGTTTTTTCTTTGTTTTTTGTTTTTTTGTTTTTCCAGAATTCTTGTTTATGCATTTTTCATAATAGTTGTTTATTACGATTGATTAGTTTTATGCATACCCCTCCCCCCTACACACACACAAGCACGTGCGCACGCACACACAAGCACACGCGCACACACGCACACACACACATACACACACTTTCCTGTCTGATATCACTATTTAGTGGAAGGACGTTAAACTGAAGAACTACTACTACATACACACATGCAACATAATACGTACGTACATACATACATACATACATACATACATACATACATACATACATACATACATACATACATACATACATACATACATACATACATACATACATACACACATACATACATACATACATACATACATACATACATACATACCATACATACATACATACATACATACATACATACCATACATACAATACATACTACATACATAAATACCACATACACAACATACATACATACATACATACATACATACATACATACATACATACATACATACATACATACATACATACATACATACATACATACATACATACATGTAAAGATAAATCCAACCATCCATCCATCCATCCATCCATTCTCCCTCTTTTCCAGCTTGCGCACAACTGGGCAAAGGGTTTGTGACCTACAAGGGGCAAGACCTGCAAAAGCACGACATTAGTAATGTGACGGATGTGCAGGATGTTGCAAAATGCAAAACCAAGTGTCTGGCTAACCCAGCCTGCCTCATGGTCAATCATCTGACCAAAGAAAAGGTCTGTTACCTCAAGAATGAGACGCCATCCACCCGACCCGGCTGTTGGTCGGTAAATGGTGGTGTGAAAATCTACCAGCGGACCTGTATCTAACAGCCAACCTGTATCTAAGATGTATCATTAGTGAACCTGTATCTAAGGTGTATCTAACAGTCAACCTGTATCTAAGGTGTATCATTGGTGAACCTGTATCTAAGGTGTATCTAACAGTCAGACTGTATCTAAGGTGTATCATTAGTGAACCTGTATCTAAGGTGTATCTAACAGTGAACCTGTATCTAAGGTGTATCTAACAGTGAACCTGTATCTAAGGTGTATCTAACAGTCAACCTGTAACTAACAGTGAACCTATATCTATCTAACAGTGAACCTGTATCTAAGGTGTATCTAACAGTGAACCTGTACCTAAGGTGTATCTAACAGTCAACCTGTATCTAAGGTGTATCAACAGTCAACCTGTATCTCAAGTGTATCTAACAGTCAACCTGTATCTAAGGTGTATCTAACAGTGTACCTGTATCTAAGGTGTATCTAACATTCAACCTGTATCTAAGGTGTATCTAACATTCAACCTGTATCTAAGGTATAGCTAACAGTCAACCTGTATCTAAGGTGTATCTAACAGTGTACCTGTATCTAAGGTGTATCTAACAGTCAACCTGTATCTAAGGTGTATCTAACAGTCAACCTGTATCTCAGGTGTATCTAACAGTCAACCTGTATCTAAGGTGTATCTAACAGTCAACCTGTATCTAAGGTGTATCTAACAGTCAACCTGTATCTAAGGTGTATCTAACAGTCAACCTGTATCTAAGGTGTATCTAACAGTCAACCTGTATCTAAGGTGTATCTAACAGTCAACCTGTATCAAAGGTGTAGCTAACAGTGAACCTGTATCTAAGGGGTGTATCTAACAGTCAACCTGTATCTCAGGTGTATCTAACAGTCAACCTGTATCTAAGGTGTATCTAACAGTCAACCTGTATCTAAGGTGTATCTAACAGTCAACCTGTATCTAAGGTGTATCTAACAGTCAACCTGTATCTAAGGTGTATCTAACAGTCAACCTGTATCTAAGGTGTATCTAACAGTCAACCTGTATCAAAGGTGTAGCTAACAGTGAACCTGTATCTAAGGGGTGTAGCTATCAGTCAACCTGTATATAAGGTGTCTCTAGCAGTGAATCTGTATCTAAGGTGTATCTAACAGTCAACCTGTATCTGTGGTGTATCTAACAGTCAACCTGTATCTAAGATGGATCCAACAGTGAACCTGCATCTAAGGTGTATCTAACAGTCAACCTGTATCTAAGGTGTATCTGACAGTCAACCTGTATCTAAGGTGTATCTGACAGTCAACCTGTATCTAAAGTGTATCTAACAGTCAACCTGTATCTAAGGTGTATCTAACAGTGTACCTGTATCTAAGGTATAGCTAACAGTCAACCTGTAGCTAAGGTGTATCTAACAGTGAACCTGTATCTAAGGTATATATAACATTCAACCTGTATCTATCTAACAGTCAACCTGTATCTAAGGTGTATCTAACAGTGTACCTGTATCTAAGGTGTATCTAACAGTCAACCTGTATCTAAGGTGTATCTAACATTCAACCTGTATCTAAGGTATAGCTAACAGTCAACCTGTATCTAAGGTGTATCTAACAGTCAACCTGTATCTAAGGTGTATCTAACAGTGAACCTGTATCTAAGGTGGTATCGACAGTCAACCTGTATTAAGGTGTATCTAAGAACAATCCGTATCTAAGGTGTATCTAACAGTCAACCTGTATCTAAGGTGTATCTAGCAGTCAACCTGTATCTAAGGTGTAGCTAACAGTCAACCTGTATCTGTGGTGTATCTAACAGTCAACCTGCATCTAAGATGGATCCAACAGTCAACCTGTATCTAAGGTGTATCTAACAGTCTAACCTGTATCTAAGGGGGTATCTACAGTCAACCTGGTATCTAAGGTGTATCCTAACAGTCAACCTGTATCTAAGGTGTATCTAACAGTCAACCTGTATCTAAGGTGTATCTAACAGTCAACCTGTATCTAAGGTGTAGCTAACAGTGAACCTGTATCTAAGGGGTGTAGCTATCAGTCAACCTGTATATAAGGTGTCTCTAGAAGTGAATCTGTATCTAAGGTGTATCTAACAGTCAACCTGTATCTGTGGTGTATCTAACAGTCAACCTGTATCTAAGATGGATCCAACAGTGAACCTGTATCTAAGGTGTATCTAACAGTCAACCTGTATCTAAGGTGTATCTAACAGTCAACCTGTATCTAAGGTGTATCTAACAGTCAATCTGTATCTAAGGTGTAGATAACAGTGAACCTGTATCTAAGGGGTGTAGGTATCAGTCAACCTGTATATAAGGTGTCTCTAGCAGTGAACCTGTATCTAAGGTGTATCTAACAGTCAACCTGTATCTGTGGTGTATCTAACAGTGCACCTGTATCTAAGATGGATCCAACAGTGAACCTGTATCTAAGGTGTATATGACAGTCAACCTCTATCTAAGGTGTATCTAACAGTCAACCTGTATCTAAGGTGTATCTAACAGTCAACCTGTATCTAAGGTGTATCTTACAGTCAACCTGTATCTAAGGTGTATCTAACAGTCAACCTGTATCTAAGGTGTATCTAACAGTGCACCTGTATCTAAGGTGTATCTAACATTGAACCTGTATCTAAGGTGTATCTAACAGAAAACATGTATCTAAGGTGTAGCTAACAGTGAACCTGTATCTAAGGGGTGTAGCTATCAGTCAACCTGTATATAAGGTGTCTCTAGCAGTGAACCTGTATCTCGGGTGTATCTAACAGTCAACCTGTATCTGTGGTGTATCTAACAGTCAACCTGTATCTAAGATGGATCCAACAGTGAACCTGTATCTAAGGTGTATCTAACAGTGAACCTGTATCTAAGGTGTATCTGACAGTCAACCTGTATCTAAGGTGTATCTAACAGTCAACCTGTATCTAAGGTGTATCTAACAGTCAACCTGTATCTAAGGTGTATCTAACAGTCAACCTGTATCTAAGGTGTATCTAACAGTCAACCTATATCTAAGGTGTATCTAACAGTCAACCTGTATCTAAGGTGTATCTTACAGGCAACCTATATCTAAAATGTATCTAACAGTCAACCTGTATCTAAGGTGTATTTAACAGTGAACCTGTATCTAAGGTGTATCTATCAGTCAACCTGTATCTCAGATGTATCTAGCAGTGAACATGTATCTGAGGTGTATCTAACAGTCAACCTGTATCTAAGGTGTATCTAACAGTAAACCTGTATCTAAGGTGTATCTAAAAGTGAACTTGTATCTAAGGTGTATCTAACAGTCAACCTGTATCTAACGTGTATCTAGCAGTGAACCTGTATCTAAGGTGTATCTAACAGTCAACCTGTATCTGAGGTGTATCTAACAGTCAACCTGTATCTAAGGTGTATGTAACAGTCAACCTGTATCTAAGGTGTATCTAACAGTCAACCTGTATCTAAGGTGTATCTAAGAGTCAACCTGTATCTAAGGTGTATCTAACAGTCAACCTGTATCTAAGGTGTATCTAACAGTACACCTGTATCTAAGGTGTATCTAACAGTGAACCTGTATCTAAGGTGTATCTAACAGTGAACCTGTATCTATCTAACAGTGAACCTGTATCTAAAGTGTATATTACAGTCAACCTGTATCTAACAGTTAACCTGTATCTAAGGTTTATCTAACAGTGAACCTGTATCTGAGGTGTATCTAACAGTCAACCTGTATCTAAAGTGTATCTAACAGTCAACCTGTATCTAAGGTGTATCTAACAGTCAACCTGTATCTAAGGTGTATCTAACAATCAACCGTATCTAAGATGTATATTACAGTCAACCTGTATCTAACAGTTAACCTGTATCTAAGGTGTATCTAACAGTGAACCTGTATCTGAGGTGTATCTAACAGTCAACCTGTATCTAAGGTGTATCTACCAGTGAACCTGTACCTAAGGTGTATCTAACAGTGAACCTGTATCTAAGGTGTATCTAACAGTGAACCTGTATTTGAGGTGTATCTAACAGTGAAACTATATCTAAGGTGTATCTAACAGTCAACCTGTATCTAAGGTGTATCTATCAGTCAACCTGTATCTCAGGTGTATCTAACAGTCAACCTGTATCTAAGACCTATCTAACAGTCAACCTGTATCTAAGGTGTATCTAACAGTGAACCTGTATCTAAGGTGTATCTAACAGTCAACCTGTATCTAAGGTATATCTAACAGTCAACCTGTATCTAAGGTGTATCTAACAGTCAACCTGTATCTATCTAACAGTGAACCTGTATCTAAGGCGTATCTAACAGTCAACCTGTATCTAAGGTGTATCTAGCAGTGAACCTGTATCTAATGTGTATCTAACAGTGAACCTGTATCTGAGGTGTATCTTGCAGTGAACCTGTATCTATCGACCAGTGAACCTGTATCTAAGGTGAATCTAACAGTGAACCCCTATCTGAGGTGGATCCAACAGTGAACCTGTATTTAAGGTGTATCTATCAGTCAACCTGTATCTCAGGTGTATCTAACAGTCAACCTGTATCTAAGGTGTATCTAACAGTCAACCTGTATCTAAGGTGTATCTAATAGTGAACCTGTATCTCAGGCGTATCTAACAGTCAACATGTATCTCAGGTGTATCTAACAGTCAACCTGTATCTAAGGTGTATCTAGCAGTCAATCTGTATCTAAGGTGTATCTAACAGTCAACCTGTATCTAAGGTGTATCTAACAGTCAACCTGTATCTAAGGTGTATCTAACAGTCAACCTGTATCTAAGGTGAATCTAACAGTCAACCTGTATCTAAGGTGTATCTAACAGTGTACCTGTATCTAAGGTGTATCTAACAGTCAACCTGTATCTAAGGTGTATCTAACAGTCAACCTGTATCTGAGATGTATCTACAATCAACCTGTATCTAAGGTATATCTAACAGTCAACCTGTATCTAAGGTGTATCTAACAGTCAACCTGTATCTAAGGTGTATCTAACAGTCAAACCTGTATCTAGGGTGTATCTAACAGTCAACCTGTATCTAAGGTGTATCTAACAGTCAACCTGTATCTAAGGTGTAGCTAACAGTGAACCTGTATCTAAGGGGTGTAGCTATCAGTCAACCTGTATATAAGTGGTCTCAGCAGTGAACCTGTATCTAAGGTGTATCTAACAGTCAACCTGTTTCTGTGTGTATCTAACAGTCAACCTGTATCTAAGATGATCCAACAGTGAACCTGTATCTAAGGTGTATCTAACAGTCAACCTGTATCTAAGGTGTATCTAACAGTCAACCTGTATCTAAGGTGTATCTAACAGTCAACCTGTATCTAAGGTGTAGCTAACAGTGAACCTGTATCTAAGGTGTATCTTACAATCAACCTGTTTCTAAGGTGTATCTTACAATCAACCTGTATCTAATGTGTATCTAACAGTCAACCTGTATCTAAGGTGTAGCTAACAGTCAACCTGTATCTAAGGTGTATCTAGCAGTGAACCTGTATCTAAGGTGTATCTAGCAGTGAACCTGTATCTAAGGTGTATCTAACACTCCACCTGTATCTGAGGTGTATCTAACAGTCAACCTGTATGTAAGATGGATCCAACAGTGAACCTGTGTCTAAGGTGTATCTAACAGTGAACCTGTATCTAAGGTGTTTCTGACAGTCAACCTGTATCTAAGGTGTATCTAACAGTCAACCTGTATCTAAGGTGTATCTAACAGTCAACCTGTATCTAAGGTTGTATCTAACAGTCAACCTGTATCTAAGGTGTATCTAACAGTCAACCTGTATCTAAGGTTTGTATTTAACAGTAAACCTGTATCTAAGGTGTTTCTAACAGTGACATACCTGTATCTAATGTGTGTATCTAACAGTCAACCTGTATCTAAGGTTGTATCTTACAGTAAACCTGTATCTAAGGTGTATCTAACAGTCAAGCTGTATCTAAGGTGTATCTAACAGTGCACCTGTATCTAAGGTGTATCTAACACTGAACCTGTATCTAAGGTGTATCTAACAGTCAACCTGTATCTATCTAACAGTGAACCTGTATCTAAAGTGTATATTACAGTCAACCTGTATCTAACAGTTAACCTGTATCTAAGGTGTATCTAACAGTGAATCTGTATCTGAGGTGTATCTAACAGTCAACCTGTATCTAAGGTGTATCTAACAGTCAACCTGTACCTAAGGTCTATCTAACAGTCAACCTGTATCTAAGGTGTATCTAACAGTCAACCTGTAGCTAAGGTGTATCTAACAGTCAACCGTATCTAAGGTGTATATTACAGTCAACCTGTATCTAACAGTTAACCTGTATCTAAGGTGTATCTAACAGTGAACCTGTACCTAAGGTGTATCTAACAGTTAACCTGTATCTCAGGTGTATCTAACAGTCAACCTGTATCTAAGGTGTATGTAACAGTCAACCTGTATCTAAGGTGTATCTAACAGTCAACCTGTATCTAAGGTGTATCTAACAGTCAACCTGTATCAAAAGTGTATCTTACAGTCAACCTGTATCTAAGGTGTATCTAACAGTCAATCTGTATCTAAGGTGTATCTAACAGTGAACCTGTATCTAAGGTGTATCTAACAGTGAACCTGTATCTATCTAACAGTGAACCTGTATCTAAAGTGTATATTACAGTCAACCTGTATCTAACAGTGAACCTGTATCTAAGGTGTATCTAACAGTGAACCTGTATCTGAGGTGTATCCAACAGTCAACCTGTATCTAAGGTGTATCTAACAGTCAACCTGTATCTAAGGTGTATCTAACAGTCAACCTGTATCTAAGGTGTATCTAACAGTGAACCTGTATCTATCTAACAGTGAACCTGTATCTAAGGTGTATCTAACAGTGAACCTGTATCTATCTAACAGTGAACCTGTATCTAAGGTGTATCTAACAGTCAACCTTTATCTAAGGTGTATCTAGCAGTGAACCTGTATCTATCTAACAGTGAACCTGTATCTAATGTGTATCTAACAGTGAACCTGTATCTGAGGTGTATCTTGCAGTGAACCTGTATCTATAGACCAGTGAACCTGTATCTAAGGTGAATCTAACAGTGAACCCCTATCTGAGGTGGATCCAACAGTGAACCTGTATCTAAGGTGTATCTATCAGTCAACCTGTATCTCAGGTGTATCTAACAGTCAACCTGTATCTAAGGTGTATCTAACAGTCAACCTGCATCTAAGGTGTATCTAATAGTGGACCTGTATCTAAGGTGTATCTAACAGTCAACCTATATCTAAGGTGTATCTAACAGTCAACCTGTATCTAAGGTGTATCTAACAGTCAACCTGTATCTAAGGTGTATCTAACAGTCAACCTGTATCTAAGGTGTATCTAACAGTCAACCTGTATCTAAGGTGTATCTAACAGTCAACCTGCATCTAAGGTGTATCTAACAGTGAACCTGTATCTATCTAACAGTGAACCTGTATCTAAGGTGTATATAACATTCAACCTGTATCTATCTAACAGTTAACCTGTATCTAAGGTGTATCTAACAGTGAACCTGTATCTGAGGTGTATCTAACAGTGAACCTGTATCTAAGGTGTATCTAACAGTGAACCTGCATCTAAGGTGTATCTAACAGTGAACCTGTATCTAAGGTGTATGTAACAGTGAACCTGTATCTATCTAACAGTGAACTTGTATCTAAGGTGTATCTAACAGTGAACCTGTATCTATCTAACAGTGAACCTGTATCTAATGTGTATATAACATTCAACGTATATCTATCTAACAGTTAACCTGTATCTAAGGTGTATCTAACAGTCAACCTGTATCTAAGGTGTATCTAGCAGTGAACCTGTATCTATCTAACAGTGAACCTGTATCTAAGGTGTATCTAACAGTCAACCTGTATCTAAGGTGTATCTAGCAGTGAACCTGTATATATCTAACAGTGAACCTGTATCTAAGGTGTATCTAACAGTGAACCTGTATCTGAGGTGTATCTAGCAGTGAACCTGTATCTATCTAACAGTGAACCTGTATCTAAGATGTATCTAACAGTGAACCTGTATCTGAGATGTATCTAACAGTGAACCTATATCTAAGGTGTATCTAACAGTTAACCTGTATCTATCTAACAGTGAACCTGTATCTAAGGTGTATCTAACAGTGAACCTGTATCTGAGGTGTATCTAACAGTGAACCTGTATCTAAGGTTGTATCTAACAGTGAACTGTTACCTAAGGTTTTTATTAACATAACCTATATCTAAGTATATGTAACAGTGAACCTGTATCTAAGGGTATCTACAGTTGAAATTTCATTTTCATTTTACAGGAACGGATCGAACGAGCGATCGCAGAAATGTTTAATGGCGCCGTTTTTTACGACACTTGTATCTTGTAATGTTCTGGACATTGATGTTGGTGTTGTTTCAGGCAAGGTTGTTGTTTTGTTGTTTGTTTTGTTGTTGTTGTTAAAGATGTGTGATGATAGATGGTGAGCAATGAACATGATGAAAAGCGTGTGCACGTGTGTGCATGTTACCGCGCGCATGTTAATTCACTTATGGAGCTGTTTGGGCAAAGACTACATTTGGTCCAAACGCTCTCTCGAAACAAATTGAACCGGGATCCCAACTCTCTCCTGAATCAAGAAGCATGTGGGTATGTTCGTGATGTGAAAGCACCAAACGCTGACAATGAAGGGAGAATCTTTAACGTGCATATATGACTTCTGCAATAGTACTAGCACGAAAGAATCATGGACATTGTCAGTGCGGTTAAAGTTGACGGGAGAACTTGAAATCAAACCATAACCAACTCATTTGGGGAAAGTTGCGTAGTAAATGATTTGAAATTAGCGCTTTGAATTTGTTGCTGCAACAAGATTCGCGCTATATAGAATTGCACATTGTTGTTGTTGTTGTCATATTATATATTATTATGTGTTACGTTATTATCATCATTAAATAATTACAATTATTATTATGTTATCAGCAGCAGCAGCACTATCATCATCGACATCTATCATCATCATCATCACCATATTTAACTCTCCCAGATCCGCTACGGAGATTCAACTTCGTAACTTTGCAACCCCACGTTTTCATTGAGAATTGAGGTTTGGGGTTACGTGAGGGGGTGTTTTTTGTTTGTCTTTGGTTGTTTGGTTATGTTTTTTTTGTTGGGGGGAGGTGTTTGTTTTGCTATTTTTTTGTTTTTTGTTTGTTGTTTGTTTTGAAAGATTTTCCTTGTAATGAAATTTTAAGATCTTGTTGTTTTTTCATAATCAAAAGAGTGAAAAGTCACTACTTACCTGCAC
Source organism: Rapana venosa (assembly GCA_028751875.1). Classification (NCBI taxonomy): domain Eukaryota; kingdom Metazoa; phylum Mollusca; class Gastropoda; order Neogastropoda; family Muricidae; genus Rapana; species Rapana venosa. Next base: position 38,639,844 of record CM054137.1, on the reverse strand, counting down.
GTACCGCCACTTTGCTTCGCTTCACTGCTAGTGTGTGATTATGAAACATTACGTGGTACCACGCCACGAAACCAAGATACGGGCCTCACGAAGACTTGTCTGTCTTTCAAGGCAAGTGTGAGGGGGAGAGAAAGAAGAGAAAGAAAGAAAGACAAGAAAGAAAGAAGGAAAGAAAGATAAGATAAGGAAAAAAAAGGAAAAAGAACTAGAAATGAAAGACAGAAGGAAAGAAGGGAAGAAAGTAAAGAAGGAGAATGAAGAAGAAAGGAAAGAAAGAAAAGAAAGAAGGAAAGAAAGAAAGAAGAAAGAAAGAAGAAGGAATAGAAGAAAGAAGAGAAAGAAAGAAGAAGAAAGTGAAAGAAAGAAAGAAAGGGAGAAGAAAGAAAGAAGAGAAAGAAAGAAGAAGAGGTAGCGAGTTGTATTGACATTATGCTCAGATTTTTTTTTAGTATTGATTTATTTTTTGCATTCGTGTCGTGTTCCATTATTTCTGTATTATGGAGAATAAATCATGATTTTATAGTGAATGAAAAAGGTTATTGTTAGCGTTAATACGTTTGAAGTGATTATATCAGAACATAAGAACAACCACCCTAACAACAAAACGAAACTGGCCACCTGACAGCAGAAACGAAAAAATAAAGAAAAGCAAAGCTAACCGAATTAACGAAACAAAAAAGAACAGCTTTTACAACGCACGACGGCAACAACCCAGATAAACAAGAAGCCAACACAGACGCTAACGAACGAAAGAACCATCGAAACCGTCGAAGAATTAGACAGTATTTTCATACAGCAACACAAGGGATAATAATGTACTAGAAGACGGTGAGATTTTGTTTATAAGACCAGTGTTGAAGGTCAAAGAAGTCTAAAAGGTACATGCTGAAGTAGCTAGATGTGGGTGTGATGTGTGGATGTGTGTGTGTGTGTAGTGATGTGTGTGATGTGTGTAGTGATGGATGTGTGTGTGATGGTGTGTGTGTTGTTGTGTGTGTGTGTGTGTGTGTGTGTGTGTGATCGATGTTTGATG
>CM054137.1:38631311-38633811 GCA_028751875.1 Rapana venosa | reverse complement strand
TCACCTTACATGAAAGTATATGATTAACTGTTGTTCCTATGGGCCATATGGTCTGCAAAAACTGAATTAAAATTATTGTTCTTGTTATTGTGTTGTGTGTGTGTGTGTGTGTGTGTGTGTGTGTGTGTGTGTGTGTGTGTGTGTGTGTGTGTGTGTGTGTGTGTGTGTGTAATGTTTGTGTGTACGTTTGTGAGTACGAGCACTCGTGCGTGCGTACATGCGTGCGTATAAGTTATACGTTTGAGCAGGAGTTAGTGGCCATGCTGGAGTCGTGGACATGTGTTTTATAAGATTTTTTTCCTCCCAGAATTATCTCAGTGTGGTTTTGAAGCATATTCACAAGCTAATGACATAACGATCATACTTTTTAGTATGTAGTTCATTTTTGTGGGTTTTTTTTTTTAATTAATCTTGAGCACGTTTTGACTTTTCAGATCTTTTGCTTGTGGTGCCCTTGTTGTGTTGACTTCAATTTACCCCCTTGAATTTCATTCTTGTACTATTCTGTATGTAAATAAAGGGAAAGAATTCACCCCGTGTATGTTTTGAAAAGTTGACAGAAAGAAAGAAAGAAAGAATCCTGAACGAAGGAGTGAATGAATGAATGAATGAATTAATTAATTAATTATTTAATTAATTTTTGAGCAAATGAGTGAATGAATGAATGAATGAATGAATGAATAATAGTATGAACGAATGAATGAATGAAGACATAATTAAACAGATGGCGTTGTTTCTTACGTGCCTTTTCTCTTTTCTTTTATTTGTTTGAGGAGATGAAACTTTAAAAACAGCATATTGTTCCGATGAATTACACACACACACACACACACACACACACACACACACACACACACACAGAACGCTGAACGCTGAACGTGTTTAATATGTACATTGGCCTTAGGCCACAATACACGGAGTTTGGGGGAAGGAGGGGGATCAACATACTGGTATATACAGTACCATAGTATATGGATGAAAAGAAAACAAACAAACCAACAACCAATTAAAGTGAATCATGACTACAGTGATCAAGTCTTGGACTATAAGCTAGATAAACAATGCTATTTGACTGCGTAAATATTTATAACACAATATATATCAAAATCGGTATAAATAAAAATGTAATATTTAAATTCAGGTTGATAAAAACAGTATTTGTAGAGACATATCTTATTTGACACACGTATCAATTAAGTCACATTATGACACAACAATTTCTTCCTTCTATTCATGGAATGTAATATGTATCTGGATAAATAATGACTGTGTTCTCCATTTGATGTTTCGAGTAGCTCTGATATTGGTACATCAATACATTCAGTTAAAAACTTATCCCTTAAATCGGAGTACATTGAGCATTCAAACAGAAAATGGGCTTCGTTTTCTAATTTTGTTTTACAAAACGGACAAAGTTTTTCTTGCTCATTTGCACTGTATCTACAAACATTGTTATTAAGAGGTAAAACACTCAACCTAGCTTGTGTAATAGCAACTCGAAAACAATATGTGTCTATTGAGTTAATGTAGTTTTCTTTTTCAAAAATAGTTTTAAATGATCTATAGTTTTCATATCTCTCTTTATCTCTTATGGTTCCATACCACTCTTGGGTAAACATATCGATTAATCTCCGCTTCAAAACATGCAAAAATGCTTTTACATCACCAACACCTTGTTGTAACCATACAATACTGAATCAGGTTTCACATAAAATTTCTCTTACTTTTGATACCCAGCATTTTTTTTCCATTTTTATCGATTTCCAGCAGCATTTGGTAAGCACTGTATGGCAATCTGTTTGGACTCAGTTGTAGAAGCTTAAACCAGTATCTAATTACATTTGTATAAGAATTAATATAAAGCGGATACCTGCCCAGTTCTCCATACACCATTTTATTTGGTGTTCTTATCGGTACTCCTAAAAATCCCTTGCCTGCCATCAAGTGAACTTTTTCAATATGGTACATTTTACTTAGACCCCAGATTTCTGAAGCATATAACAAAATTGGCTGAATTTTAACATCAAAAACCTTGAAAAATGTTCTTGAATTCATCTCTTTATACTTATGGAATGCTTTGTTTAACTGAATGACTGCTTTTTTCCCTTTAGTTACTAATTTTTCAGTGCCCAACTTTGTGCTAATCTTTGTCGTAAAAGTGAAGCCTAAGTAGCAATATTCATTAACTACATCCAACTTAACACCCTTATAAAACCATTGTTCATGTTTTGCAAGAAATCCCCCTTTTCTAAAGACCATTACCTTAGTTTTGTCAATATTAACAGTTAACTGCATGTTATTGCAGTAATCTTGCAGAATATTCAATTGCTGTTGCAACCCAAATGGTGTCACTGAAAGTATAGCTACGTCGTCTGCAAACAGTAAGATAAACAGTTCAAAAATATCAGGTAACATATGAATTCCATGCCTGCCATTTTCATTCATTTGATTAGCTAATTGGTTAATAAACACTGTAAATAACGTAGGGCTTAATACGCAG
>CM054137.1:38581311-38626311 GCA_028751875.1 Rapana venosa | reverse complement strand
ACAACCCTACCGCCGCAACAACCACTACGACAACAATAAAGAAAATTATCAAACCTTCTTTTAAATCCACAGCTAGCCAAGCTGTGGAGGAAGCCACGTTCGGACCTTGATGGTTAATGGTTCGAACCCTCGAAGCCCCCAAAACAAATTTTAATGAAATAACCCAAGAATAGTCTACAACGTGTAAGAACGGTCTATGGGAGGGTACTGCGCAGAGCCTGTACCAAAAGTTCTTTCCCTTGGTTAGATTGAGCGGTCGGATCAATACCCTTGGATAAACACGGAAGCGTTGGCTGGATTCTATGTATACGTGCGGCAGTATGATATTTGCCCACATTTCTGGACGGAAATTATCAGTTGTGATGCAAAACAAAACGAGCGTCTGCAGCATACAGTAACACGACAATGATGTCATTCCAGCATCTCCATTGATGGGTAGCCCGTAAATGCTAAACATGCATAAGGTAAGGTAAAGGTGTCCCATAACCTATATTAAGGTCGTAGGGGAGCGAGGCGTCAGAGACCTCACTTCTCTAGGGCTAGCATATTGAGGGCGGCGCCCATCTCCTCTCCCTCGCTGCTTTACCTTCCCTGACCCTAAAGAGGGCAGGTACCCATTTACAGCTGGGTGAACTGGGGGAACTGTACTGAAGCCAAGGCGCGAAAACGGTCACCCATCCAACTGGTGACCACGCTCGACGCTGCTTAACTTGGCTGGGGGAAAGTGAGTGCTCCGACCACTGAGCTATTCCGTCCCCATAAAGCGAATCCAATTCACACAAAAAGGAAAATAGACAAGCAAAAGGTAGGGGGGGGGGGGGGGGGGAGGAGAAGAAAAAAAAGAAAAGAAGGGAAAGAATAAAGAAAAAAGAAAATAGGGACGCTACAGCCGAGCGGTTCAAATGGTTCAACTTCATTCCCGTGGATCCGAGAAGTCCCACTATTCGAAGCTCGGCTGCGACGTTTGGTGAACTAAGGGGGGTGTGTGGGGCCGGATTTGTACGATCTCCCAGATCAACTTGAAATGCGGGACCTTGCCAGTGCCTTGGTTGATTCTTCTTCGTGTACATACACAGACAGACACAGATACAACGTTAAACATCTACCCACCCCACCCCCCCCCTCCCTCCCGTAACTCACGTCAGCTTTCGGTGGGTTACGGAAACACGAAGAAAAAGTACCCCCCGAGCCTAACATCGCCCGAAGATGGAAGGCAGCGACCTTTATTGGCAGGCAAGAACCGTCCTTTATACGCCAACATCTCACCAAGTGGTGAACCGCGGAGCTCTAGCCGAGGAGCAGAGAAAGAAAAGAGCAGAAAACTGCAAGAAAGCAGCAGACTTCATGAAGATGCGGGAGACGGGGATAGCCTAGTGGTCAGAACATTGCGCTCGCAATCTGACGACCCGGGTTCGATTCCCGTTCAAGGGGGGATATTTTTCCCCCGGAGTTAACATCAGTGCAGACTCCACTCTTCCCCAAAAGTCTTTCGGATGAGACTATAAACCGAGGTCCCGTGTGCGAACGCACGCAGAACATCTTGCGCACACGTTAAATCATGTTCCGCTTTTCGTAAGAACAGGCCATTGTGTGCCGGTAGGAACAGATGACAGATTTTACAAAACCACATACACACGGGGACTGGATGTAAAAAAAAGTACATAAGTGCTTATTCCATTATCCTTGATATAAAAGAATAAATTAAATAAATAAAGATGAGACACACCGGGTACTATTTTATTTATTTACACCACTTTAAGTCACGAGATTTATCTGCGTGAAATTCCGGCTGCTCTCCACGAGGAGAGCGTGTCGCCACAAGAGCAGCGCCACCCCCCACCCCCCACCCCCACCCCTTTTTCTTTTTGTCTGCAACTGTATTTGTTTCCCTATCGGAGTGGCTTTTTTCCTAAGAATTTTGCCAGGGGCAACTCTCTTGTTACCGTGGGTTCTTGTACGTGCGCTGAATAATTATGTGTAACGCACGGCACCTCGGTTTATCGTCTCATGTGAAAGACTAGCGCCCAGACCACCACTCATGGTCTAATGGATTGGGGAAAAGTTTCGGACCCAAACGGGATTCGAACCACCGCACACTAACGACCCGGACTTTTCGCTTTCTAGACAGGCGCGTTACCTCTAGAGCAACAATCCACCCGATGGACTTCGGGCCTGTACGCATTCTGGCAGTCAACCATGCATGGTGCTTAAAGACCTAAACCAAACTTCTATATCGTGGCTGCCATCTCTTTGAAAGATAAAGCTCAAATTACAACTACATAGCTCTCTCTCTCTCTCTCTCTCTCCTCTCTCTCTCTCTCTCTCTCTCCTCTCTCTCTCTCTCTCTTCTCTCTCTCTCTCTCTCGCCCTCTCTCTCTCTGTCTGTCTGTTTCTCTCTTTCTCTCTATCTCCGTCTCTCTCTCCGCTCTCTCTGTCTGTCTGTCTGTCTGTCTGTCTGTCTGTCTGTCTGTCTGTCGTCTCTCTCTCTCTCTCTCTCTCTCTCTCTCTCTCTCCTCTCTCTCTCTCTCTCTCTCTCTCTCTCTCTCTCTCTCTCTCTCTCTCTCTCTCTCTCTCTCTCTTCTCTCTCTCTCTGGCATGGCAAACAATTTCCAAACTCATAAATGGTTAAAACAATTTGGATTTCAAGTTGGTTATTTGAATATATGTCATTTGTTAAAGAAAGTATCTGATATATGTTCTGTTCTCTCGAATTCAAATGATTGTTTTCATGCTTTTTGTTTTGCAGAATCACGCCTATCAGATGTAGTTTCAGACAATGTTGTGTCTACTCCAGGTTATACCATCATTAGAAAAGATGCTAAAAGCAAGTTAGAAACAGGTTTGATAGCATATTTACACAATTCAGTCAATTTCAAACAAATGGATCAATTTGAAAAATATGGTATTGAAATTATCTGGTTAGAAATTAATTTAAAAGGAATTAAATCATTTTTTATTGGTTTTGTGTATAGAAATCCAGAAGAACGTGTTAGTTGGTTTGAACGTTTTGAGGCTATGATGGATGATGTTTCTAACCATTCAACAGAAATCCTTTTGTTAGGTGACTTTAACATTGATTTATTTAAACCTCAAGATAACTGGAAGAGTGTGTTTGAGTCATATAATTTAACACAATTAATTAAAACCCCGACACGAAAAACACTTAGCTCTAAAACATTGATTGATCATATTTACGTATCAAATCCTACTAATATAATAGAAACATCTGTTCCAGAGTTTGGACTTAGTGATCATTTTCCAATATGTCTGACATGGTCTCGGAAAGGTGCTAAGATACCTAGATGTAGCCACTATAATATTCCTACCGAAGTTATAAGACCTTTGATGCTGATGAATTTCTGTCCGATTTATGTAAAGCCAATTTCTCAAATGTCTATCAGTATACTAACCCGGTACCAGATGAAGCTCTTTCTGCTTGGTACCATACCTTTCTTTCTGTCTTTGACAAACATGCACCACTTAGAAGTAAACGTGTAAAACTAAAAGACAAACCTCCATGGTTTAATGCAGAAATCAAGTCAGCCATTGCAGTACGTGACAAGCTTCTAAGAATAACAGGCAAAGATGCAGAATTTAAGAAACAAAGAAATAAGATAACAGCCATGAAAAGAGTAGCTCAGAAACAATATTTTAGTGATCTCATCTCATCAAGAAAAGATACAAAATCTGTTTGGAAAGCAATCAGTCAATTAGCTAGCAAACCATTAACATCTATTCCCCTTTCTGCAAACTGTCTGTCTACTGAAGATATCAATAAGCATTTTGCTTCTGTAGGAGAAAAAGTGATTCATGTCAATAATACAAAGTTAAACGATTTATCTGAATTAGAAAAAAATTTGTTCCTCTAAAAATGTACAATCTAGGTTTAAGTTTAATTTCATTACTGTTCATGAGGTGTACAAAGAATTGTGTTCTTTAAAACAATCAAATGCACGAGGCTTAGATGATCTAGACAGTAAAATTTTGAAGGTCTCGGCACCCATAATATCTGAGCACATTACCTATATCTATAATGTTTCCCCTTGTGCTTTTAAAGATGCTGAGTTGGTCCAAGCTGGAGGGGAAGCCATGATCAGCGCCCTACTAAGAATCTGCAACAAGATCTGGCAGACAGGAAAATGGCCAACACCATGGACACAGTCACTCATCATCACCCTCCCCAAGAAAGGAAATCTACAACAATGCCATAATTACCGCACAGTCAGCCTCATATGCCACCCAAGCAAGGTCATGCTGCAGATAATATTGAATAGACTGAAGCCACAAGCAGAGACCATCATTGCTGAGGAACAAGCAGATTTCAGAGCAGGGCGCAGCACAACAGAACAGATATTCAACCTCAGAATACTATGTGAGCGGTACCTTCAACATCAACAAGACCTTTACCACGTATTTATCGATTTCAAGAAGGCATTTGACAGGGTGTGGCATGCAGCTTTGTGGGCAACCATGAATTTGTACAGCATCAATGCAAACCTGATCAGAGTCATCAAACAGCTGTACAGCGAGGCCACCAGTGCAGTGTACTACAACAACAACATTGGAGAATGGTTTCGAACAACAATTGGAGTAAGGCAGGGCTGTCTACTCTCACCCACTCTTTTCAACATCTTCCTTGAGAGAATCATGGCTGATGCACTGGAACATCATGAAGGATCAGTCAGCATTGGTGGCAGAACGATCACAAACCTCCGCTTCGCAGATGACATTGATGGAATAGCAGGATCAGAAAAAGAGCTTGCCAGCCTAACAGAACACTTGAATAAGGCCTCCAAAACATACGGCATGGAAATCAGTGCAGAGAAGACCAAACTGATGACTAATAACACCAACGGCATTAGCACTGATATCAGGGTTAATGACCAGAAGCTGGAAACAGTTCAAAGCTTCAAGTACCTGGGAGCCATTGTATCAGACCAGGGATCCAAGCCAGAAGTAGTATGCAGGACTGCACAGACAATAACAGCTTTTTCAAAACTAAACACCATCTGGAGAGATAAAAATGTCTCACTTATCTCCAAGATCAGACTAATGCGCTCCCTTATCATATCCATATTTCTGTATGCCTGTGAATCATGGACCCTGACTGCAGATTTGGAGAGAAGAGTACAGGCAGTGGAGATGAGATGCTTTCGGAGACTCCTTGGCATCTCCTACAAAGACCACATAAGCAACGAAAGCGTGCATAACAGAATCCAGCAAACCATTGGACCCTATGAGAACCTTCTAACGATCGTGAAAAAGCGTAAACTTAATTGGTATGGGCATGTCACAAGATCCAAAGGACTTGCAAAGACAGTTTTACAAGGCACTGTCCAAGGAGGAAGAAGAAGAAGAGGCAGACCAAGGAAGAGCTGGGAGGATAACATCAGCGAATGGACAGGCCTAGAACTCAACAAAACCCTGAGAAAGGCAGAACAGAGAGAGGAATGGAGGGAACTGGTTGTTGAGTCTTTGAGGGTGCCCCCACGGTCGGCAGACTACGGGACAGATAGATAGATAGAAAGTTTTGCCCCTCTTCAAAGCTGGTGACCCCCAAAATCCATCAAACTGCAGACCGATATCAATCCTGTCTTCATTGTCTAAGCCTCTTGAAAAACATCTAAAGAGTCACCTTCAGTTGTTTTTTTATTAACCATGATCTCTTTCATTCAAATCAAAGTGGATTTCGGAAAAAACACTCTTGTCATATTCTGTTAACCAATCATATAGAACAGTGGCATGAACATATTAACAATGATCTCTTATCTGGTGCTGTATTTGTTGATTTCACAAAGGCTTTTGACACAATTGACCATGATCTTTTGCTAAGAAAATTAGTGATATATGGTTTATCCCCAACTTCACTTCGACTTATATCATCATTTCTTGAAAATAGAAGGCAGGCAGTTTTACAAGACTGTGCAATGTCTTCTTTCATGCCTATAACATATGGTGTCCCCCAGGGATCAGTTCTGGGACCACTCTTATTTTCCATTTATATAAATGATCTTCCACTAAATGTTTCATCTTCTTGTGAATTGTTTGCTGATGACACGACAATTCATACAAAGGGTACTAATGCAAGTATAATATGCAATGTGTTACAGAAAGATGTAGATAAACTTATCTCTTGGGCTGATCTTAATCATATGGCTCTTCATCCTGATAAATCTAAGTTTATGATAGTAACAACAAGGCAGAAAAGACAAAATATCAAATCAATGTCAAGAAGTCTAAAAGTTTATGATAAGGTATTGGAAGAGGTAGATTCTCACAAGTTACTTGGCTTAATTGTAGACAACAATCTTTCCTGGTCAAATCACATTTCAAAACTATCAAAGAAGCTATCTCAAAAGATATTCCAGCTAAACAGAAAAATGCATTTACTTGATGAACATAGTCGGAAGTTATTTTTCTACGCTTACATACAGCCAGATATTGATTATGCGTCAACTTGTTGGGACTCAGCAAGTAAAAACTGCTTAAAAAGACTTGAGAGCTGATACAGACGTTCTCTGAAAGTGATACTCCTCAAACCTTCCTTACAAACTGAAGATTACAAGAAATTAAATATTTTTCCGTTTAACCTCAAATGCCATTTTAATAAAGGTATTTTCATGTACAAAATTATGAATAATCTAGCACCACCCTACCTGAATGAAAAATTTTTGGTCAAGACTTCTCGAGGTAAACGTGTTCTATTTCTTCCACGCCCAAGAATTGACCTTTTCATGTCATCTTTGGTATACTCAGGTTGTAAAATATGGAATGAAATCCCTGATAATCTCAAGCAAAAAAGTAGTCCGTCATCATTTAAGAAAAGTTACCACAGACATCTATTCAAAACGTTTTGAGTGAAATTATTATTATTATTATTATTATTATTATTTGTCTATGGAATTTGATTGGTTGTATTCCATATTATGCAAGTCATGTTGAATGTCTTTCAATTTCTACTCCTCCTTGACTGTTGTCTGTCTGTCTGTCTGTCTGTCTGTCTCTCTCTCTCTCTCTCCTCCTCTCTCTCTCTCTCTCTCTCTCTCTCTCTCTCTCTCTCCCTCTCTCTTCTGTTCGACTGCTCTCTCCGATTTAATTTTTTTATATGCATATTTGTTGTGTCTGCATACGTAGATGTATGTGTATATGTAAACATATGTGTGTAATTTGTATGAAAAATGTATGATTAGAGATGGTATGGGGAGATGAAGGGATTTGCTGAAAGTAGTTTGAAATGGATGTCAGTGTGCTAAATCATAATTTCAGGTTTGTTTATTAGCTCATTTGTTTGTTTGTTTGTTTGTTGTTTGTCTGTTTGAGTCTTTTATTTACTTGAAATTTTTTATGCAATTATTTACATTGGAGATGTTTTGGGCTTTTTCCTTTGCGTTTTTCTTTGGGGGAAAGGGAATGGGTGGGGTGGGGCTGAGGGCATGGTGTAAAGAAGCTGTAAGCTTATCCATTTACCCTCAATAAAAAAATTTCGTATTCGTATTCTCTGTGATCTCTCTCTCTCTCTCTCTCTCTCTCTTCCAATAAATAATAATATACATAGATATAGTGAATCTGTCCAGGATAGAAATTGTTCTTTTTGTGATAATCAAGTTGAGAATGAACATCACCTCTTGTTTAACTGCAGCCTTTACACAGACCTTAGAGAGAAAATTCTTAGAGAATCATCAGAGCTATCTTTTTGTGTTTTGCTTAGGTCATCAAATGTTAATCACAGGCACAATGTATCTAGATATGTTTTTCATGCAGTCAATAGAAGGAAGATAATACTTGGCTTATAATGATAGACAGCTTAAACTTGTCTTTTGGCATTTGGTAAATCATATCAATTGATAGAAACTGGAAATTGTAACTGTGTTAGTACTATGTGACCCTATACTTGTTCTGATTTTCTTGTGTGAAAATGCGTAAACATTATTATTCTTTTGTATTATCTTTTCTTTTAAAAAGTGTTGGAAGGGAAGCAAGATCATATCCATGATACAGTTTACCTGATAGTTCTCTCCCCTTCCCATTCCTTTCATTCTCTATAAACACTTGGTAATGAAGATGTTGTGTGATAGAAGGTATCTTTTGTGAGTTAAACATAGTTCGGTTATAATTACGATAACAATGATGATATCATGTTGTTATTGCTCAGTATAAGGATGTTGTTTAAAAGAAAAAGGTGTAGAGTATCCACCTAGTTTATGAGAATGTAAGCTTGAAACAGTTGTTTTGAGGAGAAGATGATGTGCCATTTGAAACGGGACTAAACTCTCATAGTTTATGATGATTTACAATCATTATGAATGTAGTGAATAGCATCATAAATATTAAGATAAACTTTCCCACATGAGAAGACTTAGAAATGTGAGTAAAAATGAGTGTAAATTTATGATTGACAGAAATATGTTTGAAACGTTTCCTATGTTTATGTTTCATGCCATCATTATTTTTACTTTTAAAAAGTGTTGGAAGGGAAGCAAGATCATATCCATGATGCAGTGTACCCGATAGTTTTCTCCCCTTCCCATTCCTGTCATTCTCTATAAACACTTGGTAATGAAGATTTTGTGTAATGAGTCTTTTATGAGTAAAACTGTTTTAAATTTCCTTTTTAATTGGTGACATTTTTTTGCTCAGTTAAAAGTTTTTAAAAAAAAGTTATGAGTTTCCCTAGTTTTTTTTATCAGTCTTTAAACGTTGTTGAGATTGTGATGATGTTCTTATGAAACATGTTGGGTTATTACATCAAGTGATATGTTTGAATCTCTTATAATGTTGTCATAATAAAGTAATATTCCCTACTATGGAGAGACTTGTAAACGTTGAGTTTTGAGAGTGATAATGTTTATGTCGACTTAATCATGTTTATGTATATTATTTCATGACATGTAGCCACCCCCCCCATCATTTGATTATGTGCCCACATGGGTGTACCATAAACCAGTGTTCATAGTTTATGATTCAATGTTTAACTCTGTTCTCTATTTCTGTTGTTTCTCTCTCTCTCTCTCGCTCTCGCTCTCTCCTCCTCCCTCTTCTGGTTATGTCTATGGTCCGTTCCTTACACTCTCCTCGTCTCCATTCTCTCTCATTCTCTCTCTTCTTATCCTTATGTCTCCCCTCTCTTTTCTCACCCCTTTCTATTCTCTTCACTCCTCTCTCTCTCTGTATGTCCGCCCTCCTTCTCTCCTCTATGTCTCCCCTCTTCAAGTGCTTCTCTCCCTCTATGTTCCACTCTCTCTCCTCTCCTCTATGTTCCCCTCTTTCTCCTCTTGTCATCCTCTTTCCCCTCTCCTCTCCCTCTATGTCTCCCCCCCTCTCTCCCTCTCCCTCTATGTCTCCCCTCTCTCTCTCCCTCTCCCTCTATGTCTCCCTCTCTCTCCTCCTCCCTCTATGTCTCCCCACTCTCTCTCCTCTCCCCTATGTCTCCCCCCCTCCCCCTCCCTCTTCTCCCCTCTCTCTCCCCTTCCCTCTATCTCCTCCCCCCTCTCTCTCCCTCTATTTCTCCCCCTCTCTTCTCTCCCTCTAGTCTCCCTCTCTCTCTCTCTCTCCTCTATGTCTCCCCTCTCTCTCTCCTCTCCCTCTCTCTCCCTGCACTCTCCTTCTCTCCTCTATGTCTCCCCTCTCTCCCTCTCCCTCTATGTCTCCCTCTCTCTCTCTCCCTCTCCCTCTATGCTCCCCCTCTCTCTCCCACTCCCTCTATGCCTCCACTCCTCTTCCTCTCCTCTATGTCCCCCCTCTCTCCTCCCCTCTATGTCCCCCCTCCTCTCTCCCTCTCCTCTATGTCTCCCCCTCTCTCTCCTCTCTCCCTCTATGTCTCCCACCTTCTTCCTCTCCCTCTATGTCTCCCTCTCTCTCCCTCTCCTCTATGTCTCCCTCTACCTCCCTCTCCCTTATGTCCCCTCTCTCTCTCCCTCTCCCTCTATGTCTCTCTCTCTCTCCCTCTCCCCCTCTATGTCCCCCCTCTCTCTCCCTCTTCCCTCTATGTCTCCCCTCTCCTCTCCTCTCTCCCCTCTACTGCCCTCTGCTCATCTCCCCCTCTCTCTCCCTTATGTCTCCCCCCTCTCTCTCCCCCTATTCTCCCTTCTCCTCCCCCCTCTATGTCTCCCCCCTCTCTCCCTCTCCTCTATGCTCCCTCTCTCTCCCTCTACCCCTCTTGCTCCCTCTCTCTCCCTCTCCCTCTATGTCTCCCCCCTCTCTCCCCATCCCTCTATGTCTCCCCCTCTCTCTCTCCCTCTCCCTCTGCCTCCACCTCTCTCTCCTCTCCTCTATGTCCCCCCTCTCTCTCTCCCTCTATGTCCCCCCTCTCTCTCCTCTCCTCTATGTCCCTCTCTCCTCTCCTCTGTCCCCTTCCTCTCTCTTCCTCTATGTCCCCCCTTCTCTCTCTCCCTCTCCTCTATGTCTTCCCTCTCTCTCTCCCTCTCCTCTTGTCTCTCTCTCCCCTCTCCCTCTCCCCTTATGTCTCCCCCTCTCTCTCTCCTCTCCACTATGTCCCCTCTCTCTCCCCCTCTCCCTCTATGTCTCCCCCTCCTCTCCTCTCCCTCTATGTCTCCCCCTTCTTTTCGCCTCTCCCTGTCTTCCCTCTCTCTCTTTGTTCCCCCTCCTCTCTCTCCCTCTATGTCTCCCCACTTCTCCTCCCTCTCCCCTCTATTCCCCCTTCCCTCTCTCCCTCCCCTCTATGTCTCCCCCTCTCCTCTCCCTCTATGCTCCCTCTCTTCTCCCTCTTCTCTATGTCTCCCCCCTCCTCTCCCTCTATGTCTCCCTCCTCTCTCCCTCTCCCTCTATGTCTCCCTCTCTCTCTCTCCCTCTCCATCATGTCCCCCCTTCTCTCCACTCCTCTATGTCTCCCCTCTCTCTTTTCCCTCTCCCTCTATGTCCCCTCTCTCCTTCTCTTATTCTCCCTTCTCCTCCCTCTATGTCTCCCTCTCTCTCTCCCTCTCCCTCTATTCCCCTCTTCTCCCTCTCCCTCTATGTCTCCCCTTCTCTCTCCCTCTCCTCTATGTCTTCTCTCTTCTCTCCCTCTCCTTCCTCTATGTCTTCCCTCTCTCTTCTTCCCTCTATGTTTCCTCTTCTTCCTCTCATCTATGTCTCCTTTCTCTCTCTCCCTCTATGCCCCTTTCCCTTCTTCTCTCCCTCTCCTCTATGTCTCCCCTCTCTCTCCTCCCCCTCTATGTCTCCCTCTCTCTCTCCTCTTCCCTCTATGTCTCCCCTCTCTCCCCCTTTCCTCTATGTCTCCCCCTCTCTCTCTCCTTTTCCTCTATGTCTCTTCTCTCCCTCTCCTCTCCCTCTATGTCTCCCACTTCTCTCCCTCTCCTTATGTCTCCCTCTCTCTCTCCCCTTTCCCTCTCCTCTATGTCTCCCTCTCTCTCTTCTCCTCTATGTCTCCTCTCTCTCTCCTCTGTCTCTATGTCTCCCCCTCTCTTCCCCTCTATGTCTCCCCTCTCTCTCTTCTCCCTCTTTGTCTCTCTTCTCTCTCGTCTCCCTCTATGTCCCCCTATCTCCTCCCCCTCTAGTCTCCCCTCTCTCTCTCCTTCTCCCTCTATGTCTCCACTCTCTCTCCTCCTCCTCTATGTCTCCCCTTTCTCCCTCTCCTCTATGTCTCCCCTCTCTCTCTCCTCTCCTCTAGGGTTCCCTCTCTCCATCCTCTATGTCTCCCCTCCTCTCTCCCTCTCCCTCTATGTCCCCCTCTCTCCCTCTCCTCTATGTCTCCCTCTCTCCCTCTCCTCTATGTCCCCCCTCTCTCTCTCCCTTCCTCTAGCTCACCTCTCTCCTCTCCTCTAGTCCCCCTCTTCTCTCTCCTCCCTCTATGTCCCCCTTCCCTCTTCTCCTCCTCCCTCTCCCTCTATGTCTTCCCTCTCTCCTCCTCTCCCTCTATGTCTCTCTCTCTCCCCCTCTCTCCCTCTATGTCTCCCACTCTCTCTCTCCCTCTCCATATGTCTCCTCTCTCCCTCTCTTCCCCTTCCTCTATTCTCCCTCTCTCCCTCTCTCTCCCTCTATGTCTCCCCTCACTCTCTGCCTCATGTCTCCCTCTCTCCCTCTCTATGTCTCCCCCTTCTCCTCTTCCTCTATGTCTCCCCCTCTCTCCTCTCCCTCTATGTCTCCGCACCTCTCTCTCCTCTCCCTCTATGTCTCCCCCCTCTCCCTCCTCATCTTCCCCCTCTCTCCCCCCCTCTATGCCTACTCTCTTTCCTCCCCTCTTGTTCCCCCCTCTCTCTCCCTCACTCTATGTCTCCCCTCTCTCTTCCCTCTCCCTCTATGTCCCCCCTCTCCTCTCTCTCTTTCCCTCTCTCCCTTCCTTATGTCCCCCTCCTCTCTCCCTCTCCCTCTATGCTCCCTCTCTTCCTCTCCCTCTGTCCCTTCTCTCTCCGTCCCTCTATGTCCCCCTCTCTCTCCCTCTCCTCTCTATGTCCCTTCTCTCTCTCTCTCTCCCTCTATGTCCCACTTTCTCTCTCCTCTCCTCTCTCCTCTATGTCTTTCCCCTCTCTCTCCTCTCCCTCTATGTATCCCCTCTCTCTCTCCCTCTCTATCTATGTCTCCCTCTTCTCTCCTCTATGTTCCCCCCTCTCTCTCTCTCCCTCAATGTTCTCCCTCTCTCCCTCTCTCTCCTCTATGTCTCCCCCTCTCTCTCCTCTATGTCTCCCCTTTCTCTCTCTATGTCTCCCCTCTCTCTCTCCCTCTATGTCCCCCTTCTCTCCCTCTCTCTCCCTCTATGTCTCCCCTCTCCTCTCTCCCTCTTCTCCCTCTATGTCTCCCCCCTCTTTCTCCCTCTATGTCTCCCCCTCTCTCTCCCGCTCCTCTATGTCTCCCCCTCTCCTCTCTCTCCCTCTATGTCTCCCCCTCTCTCTCCCTCTATGTCTCCTTCTCTCCCTCTCTCTCCCTCTATGTCTCCCCCCTCTCTCTCCCTCTATGTCTCCTTCTCTCCCTCTCTCTCCCTCTAGGGTCTCCCCCTCTCTCCTCTATGTCTCCCCCTCTCTCTCTCCTCTATGTCTCCCCCTCTCTCTCCCTCTCCCTCTATGTCTCCCCCTCTCCCTCTCTCTCCCTCTATTTCTCCACCCTCTCTCTCCCTCTCCCTCTATGTCTCTCTCTCTCCCTCTCCCCCCTTTGTCTCTCTCTCTCCCTCTCTCTCCCTCTATGTCTCCCCACTCTCTCTCCCTCTCCCTCTATGTCTCCCCCTCTCCCTCTCCCTCTCCATCTATGTCTCCCCCTTCTCTCTCTCCCTCTCCCTCTATGTCTTTTCCCTCTCTCTCTCTCTCCCTCTATGTCTCTCTCTCTCCCTCTCTCTCCGTCCATGTCTCCCCCTCTCTCTCCCCCTTTATTTCTCCACCCTCTCTCTCCCTCTCCCTCTATGTCTCCCCCTCTCCCTCTCTCTCCCTCTATTTCTCCACCCCTCTCTCTCTCCCTCTCCCTATTTCTCCCCCTCTCTCTCCCTCTCCCTCTATGACTCCCCTCTCTCCCTCTCCTCTATGTCTCCCCCCTCTCTCTCTCTCCGTCTATGTCTCCCCCTCTCTCTCTCCTCCCTCTATGTCTCCCCTCTCTCTCTCCCTCTCCGTCTATGTCTCCCCCTCTCCCTCTCTCTCCCTCTATGTCTCCCCCCTCTCTCTCCTTCTCTCTCTATGTCTCCCCCTTCTCTCCCTCCCTATGTCTCCCTTCTCCCTCTCCTTCTATGTCTCCCCTCTCTCCCCTCTCCCTCTATGTCTCCCCCTCTCTCTCTCCCTCTCCCTCTATGCCTCCACTCTCTCTCCCTCTCCCTCTATGTCCCCTTCTCTCTCTCCCTCTCCCTCTATGCCCCCCTTCTCTCTCTCCCTCTCCCTCTCCCTCTATGTCTTTCCCCTCTCTCTCCTCTCCCTCTATGTTCCCCATCTCTCTCTCCTCTCCATCTATGTCTCCCTCTCTCTCCCTCTATGTCTCTCCCCCTCTCTCTCTCTCCCTCTATGTCTCCCTCTCTCCCTCCCCTCTGCCTCTATGTCCCCCTCTCTCTCTCCCTCTCTCTCCCTCTATGTCTCCCCTCTCTCCCTCTCCTTTTATGTCTCCCCCCTCTCTCCCTCTATGCCCCCCTTCTCTCTCTCCCTCTCCGTCTAATGTCTCCTCCTCTCCCTATCTCCCTCTCTCCCTCTCTCTCCCTCTATGTCTCCCCCTCTCTCTCTCTCCCTCTATGTCTCCCCCTCTCCCTCCTCTACCCTCTATGTCTCCCCTCCTCTCTCTCTCTCTCCCTATGTCTCCCCCTCTCCCTCTCTCTCCCTCTATGTCTCCCCCCTCTCTCTCCCTCTATGTCTCCCCTCTCTCTCTCCCTCTATGTCTCCCCCTCTCTCTCCCTCTCCTCTATGTCTCCCCCTCTCCCTCTCTCTCCCTCTATTTCTCCCCCCTCTCTCTCCCTCTCCCTCTATGTCTCTCTCTCTCCCTCTCCCTCTATGTCTCTCTCTCTCCCTCTCTCTCCCTCTATGTCTCCCCACTCTCTCTCCCTCTCCCTCTATGTCTCCCCCTTTTCCCTCTCCCTCTCATCTATGTCTTTCCCCTCTCTCTCTCTCTCTCCCTCTATGTCTCTCTCTCTTCCTCTCTCTCCGTCCATGTCTCCCCCTCTCTCTCTCCCTCTATGTCTTCCCCTCTCTATCCCTCTCCGTCTATGTCTCCCCCTCTCCCTCTCTCTCCCTCTATTTCTCCCCCCTCTCTCTCCCTCTCCTCTATGTCTCCCCTCTCTCTCTCCCTCTCCTCTATTTCTCCCCCATCTCTCCTCTCTCTCCCTCTATTTCTCCCCCTCTCTCTCCCTCTCCCTCTATGTCTCCCCCCTCCTCTCTCCTCTCCCTCTATGTCTCCCCCCTCTCTCTCTCTCTCCCTCTATGTCTCCCCCTCTCTCTCCCTCTCCCTCTATGTCTCCCCCTCCTCTCTCCTCTCCGCTCTATGTCTCCCCCCCCTCCCTCCCTCTATTTCCCTCTTCTCTCCCTCTCCTCTATGTCTCCCCCTCTCCCTCTCTCTCCTCTCTATGTCTCCCCCCTCTCTCTCCCTCTCCTCTCTATGTCTCCCCCCTCTCTCTCCTCTCTCCTCTATGTCTCCCCCTCTCTCTCCCTCTCCCTCTATGTCTCCCCCCTCTCTCTCCTCTCCTCTATGTCTCCCCCTCTCTCTCCCTCTCCTCTATGTCTCCCCTCCCCCTCTTCTCTCTCTCCCTCTATTTCTCCCCCTCTCTCCCTCTCCCTTCTAATGAACCCCCCTCTCTCCTCTCGTACCTCTCCCTTCTCTATGTCTCACCCTCTCTCTCTCCCTCTCTTCTATTCTCCCCCTCTCTCTCCCTCTATGTTCCCCCTCTCTCTCTCCCTCTTATGTCTCCCCCTTCTTTTCCCTCTCGTCTATTCTCCCCTCTCCTCTTCTCCCTCTTTCTCCCCCTCTCTCTTTTTTCCCCCCTTCTTTCCTCTTTTCCCTTTCTTCCCTCTTTTTCTTTCTTCCTTTTCCTTCTCTTTTTCCTTTTTCTTCTTCTTTCTTTTTTTTTCTTTCTCCTTTTTCCTTTTCCTTCTTTTCTTTTTCCTATTTTCTTTCCTTTCCTTCTTTCCCTTTCTTTCTTTCCTTTTTCTTCTTTCCCTTTTTCTTTCTTCTTTTCTGTTTTTCTTCTTTCCTTTTCTTCTTCTTTCCTTTTTTCTTTCTTCTTCCTTTTTTCTTTCTCTTTCTTTTTTCTTCTTTCCTTTTTCCTTTCTTCTTTCCTTTTTTTTTCTTCTTCTTCCTTTTTTCTTTCTTTTCCTTTTTTTCTTCTTCTTTCCTTTTCTTCTTTCTTCTTTCTTTTTTCTTTTTTCCTTTTTCCTTTCTTTTTTCCTCTCTCCTTTCTTCTTTCCTTTTTCCTTTCTTCTTTCTTTTTCTCTTTTTCCTTTCCTTTTTCCTTTTTTTTTTTTTTTCCCTTTTTTTCCTTTTTTTTTCCCTTTTTTCTTTCCTTTTTTTTCTTTTTTCCTTTTTCTTTTTTTTTTTCCCTTTTTCCCCTTTCTTTTTCCTTTTTCTTTCTTTTTCCTTTTTCCTTTTCTTTTTCCTTTTTTCCCTTTCCTTTTTTTTTTTTTTCCCTTTTTTCTTTTTTTTTTTTTTTTTTCTTTCTTTTTTTTTTTTTTTTTTTTTTTTTTTTTTTTTGTTTTTTTTTTTGTTTTTTTTTTTTTTTTTTTTTTTTTTTTTTTCCCCTTTTTTTTTTTTTTTTTTTTTTTTTTTTTTTTTTTTTTTTTTTTTTTTTTTTTTTTTTTTTTTTTTTTTTTTTTTTTTTTTTTTTTTTTTTTTTTTTTTTTTTTTTTTTTTTTTTTTTTTTTTTTCTTTTTTTTTTTTTTTTTTTTTTTTTTTTTTTTCCCTTTTTCTTTTTTTTCCCTTTCTTCTTTCTGTTTTTTTTTTTTTCTTTTGTTTTTTTTTTTTCTTCCTTTTTTTTTTTTTTTTTCCCTTTTTTTTTTTTCTTTTTTTTTTTTTTTTATTTTTTTTTTGTTTCTTGTTTAATTTTTCACTTCCTCTGTTCACAGCAAAACAAACAAACAAACAAACAAAAACCAAAACCCCCCAACACTTTTACTATTGCGTTTATCTCTTTCCTCCACCCTCACCCCCAATCCCCCCTTTTTTTTTTTTTTCTTATTTTTTTCCTTTTTTTTTTCTCCTTTTTCCTCCTCCTCTCCCCCCCAAAAAATCTCCCAACCAAACCTGTACAGTTTATCAACTAAAATTTAAAATCCAAAGATTAAAAACAACCGACCCATACCGAACACCCCCCCCCTCTCCCCCCCCCCCCCCCCCCCCCCTCCTCCTCTACCATATTTGTTTTCCGCCTGTACAAGTAAGCTGTTTGTTTGCTTACACGGGCCACAACAGGGCAGACAGAATATGATGGAAGAATCCTTACAGGTTGACCCAGACACTGGTTCGTCATGGACAACTCGAGTAGCAGACCCCACACACTGATCCAACCCCAAAGGACCACGCACGATTAAATATGAGAGTGAGTGTTGTTGATGTCCTTCTAGTCCAGAGATCACTCGTTGTTTCAGTCAATGTATCGAGGTGGTGTTCGAAATAGTTGAGTACAAAGCGGATTTTTTTGTGGACTGTTTGTGGGAGAGACAGTGTTTGTTCAAGTGTCAGTTCTACCAGCTCACATATCAAAGCCTCCTTCTTGATAGAAAATGTGGTTATTGAGTGGAGAACCGAGTTGTGGAATAATAGTAGATGCCTTTATTATATAAAAAAATAAAACCAACTATAAGATTGATTTTGGAATAGAAAACTATATTATTTGTCTACCAGATGTATATGTTTACGCTCTAATGATATTTCGTTGTAGTTGTCACAAGCTTCCTATTGAGGTTCGACGTTTCCATAATATACCACGGGAAGAAAGAAAATGTGGAAAATGCAGTACGTCTGTTTTAGGGGATGAATTTCATTTTATCATGGAATGTCCCTACTTCAAACATTTTCGACAAGATTTTATTCCCCGACATTTTCTTCAACCCATGTCCAGGTATAATTTTTGTAGGCTAATGAAATGCAAATTTCAAAAAGTTCTCCTGTCTTGTCTCAAAATTCATACGATTTGCTAGGTATTTCTTGAAACTTCACTTGCCTTTCACCAAGTGTAGATTGTACCTTTTAAAGAAGTAAGTATGCTTTAAAATTAGTCTTGAGTTCTTAATACTGTTTGCGATGAATTCTTGCTTTTCAGTTCCTGTAAGTATTGACATTATTTTGGGGTGTATTTATGTTGGGTTTCTGCTCCTGTTGAATTCTTTGTAGTGCTCCATACCCCAAAATTACCTTTACCTTTTATACCCCAAAAGGGGTGAAAGGGATTAAATCTTGAAAGGTAGGCCATTGCTTGCGGGTAGGAACGGACGATATCTTTTATTTAAAAACGCATGCACGCATACTGGTATCGTGTCTAGATACCATCTCCGAAGTCGGAATGTGGCTACCCTGATGGTGGGCAAAAAGGGTTGTTGTACACATACGCAAAACCTCACCATTGGTGAACCTGGGAGCTCTAGCCCGGGTAAAAAAACAACAACAGTAAAGGTGTTCCCATAACCTCTCAGGTCGTAGGGGAGCGAGGCGTCAGAGACCTCACTTCTCTAGGGCCAGCATATTGAGGGCGGCGCCCATCTCCTCTCCCTCGCTGCTTTACCTTCCCTGACCCTAAAGAGGGCAGGTACCCATTTACAGCTGGGTGAACTGGGGGACTGTATGAAGCCAAGGCGTGCAAACGGTCACCCACCAAAGTGGTAACCACGCTCGACGCTGCTTGGAACGAATGAAAAATTCAGTTTTTTTGCTGGCAAAGTAAGGTAGTGTTTACATGTTCAGTAGGAAATGAGACCTCCGGGAAAAAAAATGCAGTGAAATAAAGGGGGGAAAATCGGAACATTACAAAGTGGTGGAGGAAGTAGCAAATAGCTAAGCAAGACAACAACAACATCAAAAACAAAACAAACAAAAAGCATAGAAGACGAAGAAGAATGCAAAGAAGAAGAAGAAGAATTGCGAAGAAGAAGAAGAATGCAAAGAAGAAGAATGCAAAGAAGTAAACTGCGAAGAAGAAGAATTCAAAGAAGAAGAAGAAGAACAAGAAAAACAACAACAACAACAACAAGATTAAGAAGAACAAGAAGAAAGACAAACCTTTTTTTTTTTAAATTCCACACCTGGAAAAAAATCCATCTAAGCAAGTGTTCAGCTTTACTCGCAGTTTATAAAGAGCAGTTCCATACACCGATGGAATAATGAATGTTGACACTTAGATAATGTCTACGGAAGAAAAACAACATACCGCTATTGTCTGTGCAAAGAGAAATGAGCAGGAGTTGAAAAGTGTATTTGATGTGGCGTCTTTCAGTAGTAGTTGAAGCCTTTTTCCCTTGACCCTTTTTTCATCCAATCCTTCGCCTAATCCCATATCACACTTTCCCTTTTCATATCCTACTGTCAATATCCTATTAAAGAAAAAAAAGTGGGTGTGGGGTGGGTGGATGGGGGGGGAATAAAAAAAATGAAAATCAGACACAAAAAAAGAACAAAAACACCCTGCATACTTGTGGTGGTACATTTGAAAATATTTTCAAATTTAATACCTTTTTTGACATTCACTTTTCGAGGCTGACGCTGCGAGCTATATATATATATATATATATATATATATATATATATATATATATATATATATATATATATATATATATATATATATATGGAAATAACGATAGTAAAATGCCATTGACATTTAAACCAAACCGTTCCATTTTTTCAAGATCATATCTTACTTTTGATAGCCGAATTCTTAAGCCCAATTTAAATGACTTATCACGCTGAACTCCTAGTACCCTTTTTTTTTTCTTTTTACACTCCTGAAATTCTGTCACCTTTAACTTTGCTTGCAAACTCCCCACACTGCTCGACTCTCATTATTTTTGGATTCTTTATACAAGCCCATGGCCATGTTGCATCAAACATAATTATTCTATTTGTTTTATTGACCTGTGTGTTTTATTTATTTATTCTTTTATATCGAGGATAATGGAATAAGCACTTACGTGCCTTTTTACATCCATCTCCGTGTGTATGCGGTTTTGTAAATTTTTGTCATCCGTTCCCACCAGCACACAATGGCCTACTCTTACGGAAAGCGGAACAGGATTTAACGCAAGATGTTCTGCGTGCGTTCGCACACGGGGCCTCGGTTTATAGTCTCATCCGAAAGACTTTTGGATAGAGTGGAGTCTGCACTGATGTTAACTCCAGGGGGAAAATATTCCCCTTGAACGGGAATCGAACCCGGGTCGTCAGATTGCGAGCGCAATGTTCTAACCACTAGGCTATCCCGTTTCAGCCAATGAGAGAAGGTGAGCCTAACCCGACCATAGGGGGCAGGCTTGAATAAGACCCTGCGTTGTGTTATGTAATCGATCGGGTAGGAAGTCTTCAAACACAGCAGACCGTGCAGAAGGCAAGTCTGCTGTGTTATTCCTTGCCGGGATGTAGGTGTGACACGTCGAATCAAGCAGACCCTACGGGGGAACCTCTCACCTCCATTCTAACACTGAGAATGTATCCATGTTAGTTGTTCACGGTGGTTCTGGCAGCTTTTTTTTTTGGCATATTCTTCAAAACGTGGTCATTATTTTCATTCAGCGAATAAGGTAGCGTGGGGCAGAAACTTGAACTTGTGCATTCGTGAAGATGGATATAAAATCATTTTAACAACGTATGTGTTTGTTTGCTGTTGATGGGGGGGAAAATGTCCTCCAACGTTATGCACACGTGATGTGTCTATAGCCCAATATTCATTAGAATGGCTGATATTATGACCAAATAATGTCACTGCGATTCTTCTGGTTTTTCGGGTGTTAACACTACCACAGAAAGAAGCTTGTAAAACTTCTTTGTGATAGAATCGCCGTGATTTCTGCTACATACAGGCAATCCTGATAATTATATCTAACATCTTTGTAAATTAAGACTAACTTCCGGATCTAAGAGGCACAAACACTCTATTTAAAAAATAACAATGGCCTGCGCTGGATTTCACCACGTCCAAATTTGGACTTTTGCAATGGTGGTGTCTTTCACCGGTCTGCTCCTTGAAAAGATTGACCCTTTGACAGAACTGGACGTGATGGTCAGTCACAGACTGGACAACCGTCATCAGTGTCAGAGACTGTGCTGGTACTGGAAAGCCTGTGGCCGTTATTCTTTCTACACCAAGAACGACAACTCCGGGCACAACTGTGTTCTTCATGGCAGAAAACAGGGGGCCGAAACTCTAGTGGATGGATGGATTGATGAAGAGGCCCTCCTTCAGCACATAATGATGGTCGGTCGTAATTAACAGTGTATTGGTTAGGAATACATCGTGTCTTGCCACCAAAATGATGGGATGGTGGAGGGAGGGCGGGGTTAGGAGAAGGAAATGGTGGCAGCCTCTGAATATGACCAGCATTCCACAACTGTTTTCAGATCAGTTTGAACTTGTTTCATTAAAAGTAAAAACTGCTTTTGATACATTGTATTTTTCTTGAACATGGTAACAATTCATCAACTGTTTTAAACACTGATTTTGATTTGTTTGAAAAACAAAAGATGATTGATTCAGTGTACTTTTTTTAACATGACGATAATTTCATGAACTGCTTTAAGATGTATTTCGTTCCTAGGCGAGAGAGCTCTAAGGCTCCCCAAGGGTGACATTTTTTTGGTATATGCAACCGGTTGTTGTGTTTTTTTTCCCACCATTTAGGTAGCTGCATTTCGATTTCGGGAATGTTTTCAGATCTGAACTCGATTTTTTTTAAAAAGAAACAGTACTTGAAACAGTCCACTTTTTCTTCTGTAGATGATTACTACTCCTAAACTGTTTTCATGTCTGATTGAACTTGGTTTCTTTAAAGCAAATATAGTTTTACTTTCTTCTTCTTCTTCTTCTTCTTTTCTTCTTCTTCTTCTTCTTCTTCTTCTTCTTCTTCTCTTCTTCTTCTCATCTTCTTCTTTTCTTCCTCTTTTTTGTTTCAAGTTTGCTCCAGGCAGGCGAGGTTTGACATGTTGAGCCTTTCTCCATTCTCCTCTGTTTAGCTTTCCTCTTATTTATCCCCTTTCCTAAGAATCTGCAAACCAGGCAGCCCAGGTTTTGCCTAGTCTTCCATGTCTCATTTCCATCCACTACGAAGTTCATTGCCTTTTATGATGTAGTATCTGCTTTCCGTTGAACGTGCCCAAACCAGCGCAGTCTAGTTTAACTAGTCTACAGACATCAGAATCATCAACTTTTCACATTCTCCATAGTTCTCCATTCGTGACCTTCTTCCTTTTGATCTTTGTCATGTATCGTAGCATTCGGTTTTCACAGCTCTTCAACAAACGTTCGACGGTTTTTGGGAAAACCCACGTCTCTGAACCATACAGGAGAACAGGTCTGATGCAGGCCTTGTATATCAGGAAGTTTTACTTTTTTTCTGAAGGTGGTTAATATTCCTAAACTGTTTCTAAAATCTGAACCTGACTCATCTTTTTATGAACAATTAGTAATTCCATTTACTTTTTTTCTGAAGATGGTTACTATTCCTAAACTGGTTTAAGATCTGCTTGAACTTGCTTTTCCCTTCTATCTCTCTCTCTCTCTCTCTCTCTCTCTCTCTCTCTTCTCTCTCTCTCTCTCTCTCTCTCTCTCTCTCTCTCTCTCTCTCTCTCTCTCTCTCATCTTCGTTTCTCTCTTCCCCTCTTCTCTCCTTCTCTCTCCATTCCTTCATTTCTGTCTGTCTGTCTCTCTCTCTGTCTCTGTCTCTGTCTCACTGTCTCTCTGTTTCTCTCTCTCTCTCCTCATTCATTCACACACACCACACACACAACAACACACACACACACACTTCACACACAACACACACACACACACACACACACACACACACACACACACACACAACACACACAACACACACACAACACAAGATTCAAGATTTAATTCCTTTCACCTCTTTTGGGGTATGGAGGATTACAAACAAATTGAACAGGAGAATAAACCTAACAGCAATATACACAAAACATAATATGAATACTAACAGTAACTGAAAAAGCAAGAGTTCATCGCGTAATGATAAGCAAACAGTATTAATGACTCAATACTATTTTCAGTATATACACACATACACACTCACACACACACAACACACACACACACTCACACACACATCACATAAACAACACATACGCACACATACACACACATACACACACACACACACACACACACACACACACACACACACACTGCTCACTGCTCATCACAGTGCTGTGGATTATGTGCAGTCCCCAGGGGAGG
Source organism: Rapana venosa (assembly GCA_028751875.1). Taxonomy (NCBI): domain Eukaryota; kingdom Metazoa; phylum Mollusca; class Gastropoda; order Neogastropoda; family Muricidae; genus Rapana; species Rapana venosa. Next base: position 38,603,507 of record CM054137.1, on the reverse strand, counting down.
GCTGCTATCAAAGGCCTTGTAGCGCGGAGGAGATGTGTGTACCAGTGTATGGCAGCATCCAGTTCATGTGTATCAACATGCAGTCAGGTTTGTACGTCCTCTGTCCTTATACCCTCTCTATCTCTCTCTCTCTCTCTCTCTCTCTCTCTCTCTCTCTCTCTCTCTCTCTCTCTCTTTCTCTCTCTCTCTCTTTGTCTCTCTCTCTTTGTCTCTTCTCCTCTCTCCTCTCTCTCTCTCTCTCTCTCTCTCTCGCTCGGACGGCGTGACGGGACGAGAACTAAAAGGGCGTGCTGTTAGTAAGCTGCTGCAAATTTTTGCATTTAAGCTTCAAAATGTCAGTTACTGGCCTTCCAGAACTGTAGTAACAACTTTAAACGCCCTGCTGATCGACAACGTCCTATCGAGCTGGAAAGTCGCGGGGGAGAGCGGCAGGTTGTCTTCGTCATGCGACTGAAGCCAGTTGACAAGTCAGTATCAACAGAAATGGCGGTCCCAGTGCTGAATCGTAATTCGCGAGTTCAGTATTTTCGCAAGAAGTGCCCTTCCCAAATCCGTCGTGACGTCCAAAGAAGTAAACAACATCAAGAAAGACAGGCAAGTCGTCAGTGTGACAAGGACAGTGTTTTGGAAGAGCCCGTGTTGTCTGACAGTGACTCCCTGCATCGTGAGAGAGTGGATGCCGAATCAAAACAAGCCAGCGTGTACACAGAGCTGTGTGTTGACAGTGCAGTGAATGTCCCAGCCACACTAGATTCTCTTGATTTGCCGTGTGAACCAGCAACAGACAGTAAGATCGGTGTGTCTTCTGAGGCGTCTGATGTGCAGGAAGAGCTGACAGTTGGCTGCACAGTGGATGACTCTCATACTGGTATTGTGAAACAGTATGTGTCTACTCTAACTGACAAACGTGTGCAGCGTAGATTAAGGGACAGCAAGAGAAACACACGGTTTCGAAAGGTAGTGGTACATAGTTCGGATGATCAAAACATTGTGATGTGTGAATCAGATGACATCACCCTGGAATACTCTTGGAATGGAGATCCTGGCGAGGAATCTAAGTGTGTGTTCTGGTACATCAAGCAAGAAGAGAAAAACATGTTGCCAGAAGAACGTGTCAGGCTTGCCAGACTTCGTAAAGGGAAACAGTGTACTAACACACAACACACAGCGACAGTGGTGGCGAGTGCTGAGCAGGAGTTACATCATCTTCGGGACCTGATCCAGTCTTACATGGGCTGACTTCGTCTTACATGGGCTGACTTCCCTGGATGTAGACTGGAAAAGGAAAGGCTGGTTTGGAAATTGGGACACTTGAGACACAGACAATAATGTATCGAATCTTGATGTACATACCACTACTGCCATGGTTTCCATGTCATTGTAATCGCGTCGCGTTCGATATCGTCGTTACCGCGCCGCAGCGCTATATGGCTTGATCGCTAAATAGCAATAAAATTGTGTGTGTGTGTCTCTCTCTCTCTCTCTATCTATCTCTCTCTGTCTCTGTCTCTCTCCCTTTGTCTTTGTCTCTGTGTCTGTCTCTCTGTCTTTCTGTCTGTCTCTGTCTCTGTCTGTCTCTGTCTGTCTGTCTCTCTCTCTTTCTGTCTGTCTCTCTGTCTTTGTCTGTCTGTCTCTCTTTCTTTGTCTGTGTCTCTTTTTCTTTCTCTCTCTCTCTCTCTCTCTCTCTCTCTCTCTCTCTCTCTCTCTCTCTCTCTCTCTCTCTCTCACTCTCTCTCTCTCTCTCTCTCTCTCTCTCTCTCTCTCTCTCTCTCTCTTTCTCTTTCTCCCTCCCCTCCCCTCTCGCTCTCTGTCTGCCTGTCTGTCTCTCTGTGTGATGATGATGATGATGATGATGATGATGATGATGATGATGATGATGATGATAAAAGTAATGATGGTGATGCTGATATACTTGCTGCAGCTGCTGCTATAGATAATGAAGATGCTGATGGTGATGATTATGTAGATATTGAAGGTGATGATGGGGATGATAACTAGAAGGCATTGAGTGTGATTCTGTATACTTGCAGAACAGAAAATGCGAAATTGATTTTTTTTTTAATTTAAGTGTTCTGCTGTCCCTACCTTCCCCCTGCCCCAAACATGTTTTGTATTGTGGCCCAAGGCCGCAGTACAATAAACCTTTTCAGTGGTCAGTGTTCTCTCTCTAATGATGATGATGATGATGATGATGATGATGATGATGATGATATGGAATTTATATCGCGCTGAATCTTGTAAAACAAACAAATCGAAACGCTTGCACTCAAATCATTTACACGCGTGCAACTTGCTTCAAATACCACAATTAGTACATTTCAAGTTTGTGCACGCACGCACGCACGCACGCACGCACGCACACACACAGACACACACACACACACATACATACACACACACGCGCGCGCGAACACACTTAGGTAGAGATGAAAGATGCTGTTGAAAAGTAGGGACAGATATAAGTGCGTTTTGAGGCTGGATTTGAAGGTATCAAATGAAGGCTTTTTTGCGAAGTGAAAGAGGGAGGTCATTCCGGGTGGATGGATCAAAAACAGAGAAAGAGCGACGGCCAACAGTGGTTTTTTTTTAATCTGGGTGTTCGAAAGCACAAAGTATCTGCGGCTGAACGAAGGGAACGGGATGAAGTGTACAGGCGAAGACAGTTACAGAGATAAGAGGGTGCAGATTTGTGGAGACATTTGAAACAGAGGGTATTAGCCTTATACTTCAGTCTTTGTGAGACAGGCAACCAGTTAAGGGATCGCAGAAGAGGAGTGGTGTGTTCAGATTTTTTCTTTCTTAAGACCAGTCCAGCTGCAGAGTTTTGTATGCGTTGAAGAGAGTGGATGGATGATGCTGGTAGGCCAGCCAAAAGAGAATTACAGTAGTCTAAACGTGAAAGAATGAGAGATGTGACAAGCTTGGAAATTGAGTCCCAGTGGACAGATACTTGCGAATGGCGCTTATGCGCCGTAATTGATAGTAGCAAGACTGGCAGGTCTGGTTCATGATTTTTTTCATAGAGTTTATTTATTTATTTATTCTTTTATTTCGTGGATAATGGAATAAGCACTCATGCGCTTTTTCATCCAGTCCCCGTGTGTATGCAGTTTGTCAATGTTGTCATCCGTTCCCAACGGCACACAATGGTCTACTCTTCCGAAAAGCGGAACGGGTTTTAACGTGTGCACAAGATGTTCTGCGTGCGTTCGCTCACGGACCTCGGTTTATAGTCTCATCCGAAGGTGGTCTAGAGGTAAAGCGCCTGTCTAGAAAGCGAAAAGTCCGGGCCGTAAGTGTGCGGTGGTTCGAATCCCGTTTGGGCCCGAAACTTTTCCCCCATCCATTAGACCATGAGTGGTGGTCTGGGGGCTAGTCTTTCGGATGAGGCGATAAACCGAGGTCCCGTGAGTTACACAATTATTTAGTGCGCCTAAAAGAATCCATAGCAACAAGAGAGTTGTCCCTGGCAAAATTCTGTAGAAAAAGGCCACTCTGACAGGGAAACAAACACAGCTGCAGACAGGAAAAAGAAAAAAAAAAAAAAGGGTGGCGCTGCTCTTGTGGCGGCGCGCTCTTCGCGGGGAGAGAAGCCCGAATTTCAAGCACAGAAATCTGCGTGACTTAAAGTGGTATAAATAAATAAATAGATAAACAAATAAATGAAGGAAGGAAGGACTTTTGGGGAGAGTGGAGTCGGCACTGATGTTAACTCCAGAGGAAAAAATCCTCTGAACGAGATTCGAAATAGATCAAGAATACATCACTCTAATCACCAGGCCTATCCCGCCTTCATTTCTTTTGCGTGTATGTACATGCAGAAGATCACATAATTATACATGTTAAAGATCCCGCGTAATTCACGTCAGCGTTGGGTGGGTTATGGAAACACGAGCACACCCGGCATTTTCCCCGGAGACAGAAAGCGGCTACCTTCATGCTGGACAAAAAAAACACACACAAAAAACACCCACCCACCCCAAAAGACTATAAAAAAAAAAACGGTCGCATAATGCACAAATCTCACCATTGGTGAACCGAGGACCGACAAAACACACACACACACACCACACACAACCACACACATAAGCACACACACACACACAACACACAGAGGCACCACACACACACACACACAGAGGCCACACACACACACACAACACACACAGGCACAACACACAAGCACACACACACACACAAGGCAAACACACAGAGGCACACAACACACACACAAGGCAACACACACAAGGCACACAACACACAGAGGCACACACACACACAAGAGGCACACACACAGAGGCCACACACAAACACAGAGGCAACACACAGAGGCACACACACACACACACAAGGCACACACAACACACACAGAGCAACACACACAACACACACAGAGGCAAACACACAGAGGCACACACAACACAGAGGCACACACACAGAGGCACACACACAGAGGCACACACAACACACAGAGGCACACACACACACAGAGGCACACACACACACAGAGGCAACACACACAGAGGCACACACACACAGAGGCACACACACACACACACAGAGGCAAACACACAGAGGCACACACACACACAGAGGCACACACACACACAGAGAGCACACACACACAGAGGCCACACACACAGAGGCACACACACAGAGCCACACACACAGAGGCAAACACACAGAGGCACAACACACACAGAGGCAACACACACACAGAGGCACACACACACACAGAGGCACACACACACAGAGCAAACACACAGAGCACACACACACACACAGAGGCACACCACACACAGAGGCACACACACAGAGGCACACACACACACACACAGAGGCACACACACACACAGAGGCACACACACACAGAGGCAAACACACAGAGGCACACACACACACACACAGGCAAACACACAGAGGCAAACACAGACACACACAACCACAACAGGCACAACACACAGGCACACACACAGGCACACACCCGAGGCACACACACACACAGGCGCCCAAGCGCGCGCACCACACACACACACACACACACACACACACAGCACAGCAACACACACAGGCACACACACATACACCACACGAGGCACACACACACAGAGCACAACACACACAGCACACACAGACACACACACAGGAACACACACAGGCACACACACTCACACACAGAACACACACAGGCATACACAACACCACAGGCACACACACTCACACACACACACAGAGCACACACACAGGCACACACACACAGGCACACACACACAACACACAGAGCCGCACACACACACACACACATAGAGGCACGCGCACACACACAGGCACACGCACACACTACAGAAGCACACACACAGGCACACACACACACAGGGCGACGGCACACACACACACACACACATACAGAAGCACACACACAACACCACACACACACACACAGGCGCAGCCAACACACACACACACACACACACACACAGCACCAACACATCAGAGCACACACACACACACACACACACATACAGGCGCAGCGCGCACACACACACACCACACATACAGAAGCACACACACACACAGCACACACACACACACAGCGCGAGCGCGCAAACACACACACACACATACATACAGAACACACACACAACACATACAGAAGCACACACACACAACACACACACACAGGCGCGAGCGCGCACACACACACACACACACATACAGAAGCACACACAACAGACACACACCACAACACATACAGAAGCACACACACACACACACACACAACACACACAGGCGCACACAAAACACACCCCAACACACACACACCACACACTACAGAAGCACACACACACACAGGCACAGAGGATCAAACTGACACTTCTGGCTTTCCAGGCAGGAGCGTTGTCACCGCTAGACCACACAGCCACGGTTTGCCCTGTGGGCATGCCGGGGGGACTGTCAGTATAAACAGCATCCCCCACATCCTGGACATTCTGTGCTAGGGAATTCCCTCTTTTCTATCCCTCTCTTTGTTTCTGCCTTGTTCCTTTTCTTTCCTGTCACCTCCTTCGCGTCTTATTTTTTTCTGCCTTCTCGGTCCATTCTCCTGCCTTTTTAAAAATTAATAATAATAATATAATAATAATAATAACAATAGCTGTAAATGGGTACCTGCCCTCTTTAGGGTCAGGGAAGGTAAAGCAGCGAGGGAGAGGAGATGGGCGCCGCCCTCAATATGCTGGCCCTAGAGAAGTGAGGTTTCTGACGCCTCGCTCCCCTACGACCTTATAGGTTATGGGACTCCTTTACCTTTACCTTTAATAATAACACTAATAATGTATGGAATTTATATAGCGCTGAATCTTGTAAAGCAACAAATCAAAGCGCTCAAATGACTTCCCCAGAAAGAACTTAAAAGATAACAATTCTCTTTCATGCCGAAGTCGGATGCGCTGGGCCTAACTTTATCAGGCGCTTAACAGCAGCGTGACGCATTTTCGCTCATATAACAGACAACAATAGCTGCTGTCTGAGCGTTCGACGACGACGATGACGATGACAACGACGACGAAGAAGAAGAAGAAGAAGGATGCATAGTTATACATTATTTTGAAAAGGCAGAAAACGTTGGTTGTTTTCAGCAGGGCTGACGGGGTAGCCTAGTGGTTAGAACATTGCGCTCCCAATCTGACAACCCGGGTTCGAATCCCGTTCAAGGGGATTTTCATTCCCGGAGTTAACATCAGTGCAGACTCCACTCTCCCCCCAAAAAAGTCCTTCGGGTGAGACTATAAACCGAGGCCCCGTGTGCGAACGCACGCAGGACATCTTGCGCACACGTTGAATCCTGTTTCGCTTTTCGAAAGAGTAGGCCGTTATGTGCCGGTGGGAAAGGACGACAAAATTGACAAAACCGCATACATACGGGGACTGAATGTAAAAAAAAAAAAGCACGTGAGTGCTTGTTGCATTATCCTCGATATAAAAGAATAAATAAATAAATAGATAAGATATATTTTTTTAAAAAGGCACATGATTATTCCATTATCCTCGATATAAAAGAATAAATAAATAAATAAATAAAACATATTTTTTTAAAAAGCACATGATTATTCCATTATCCTCGATATAAAAGAATAAATATATAAATAAATAGATAAAGTATTTTTTTAAAAGCACATGATTATTCCATTATCCTCGATATAAAAGAATAAATAAATAAATAGATTAAAAAAAAAATGTTTAAAGCACATGATTATTCCATTATCCTCGATATAAAAGAATGAAGAAATCAATCAATCAATCAATCAATCAATCAATCGATAACTGGTTGTGTTGTTGTTGTTTTCAGAAGCGTGGTTGGGGCAGAGTTGTACTGCTAATACCTGCAATGCTCCTGTGACAGCAGGCAGTACGGAATGTTTCCAGGGGCAGTGTCTGTGCGCTAAGGGCTACCTCTACTCTGAATCACAGCGGACCTGTGTCGCCTTTGGATGTGAGTATGTATAGAAATATTGTATATATATATATATATATTGTATATTTATGATATGATTTGATTTGTGATTTATTTCTATGTATTGTTATGTTATATGTGTGTGTGTGTGTCTGTGTGTGTGTGTGTGTGTGTGTGTGTGTGTGTTGTTGTGTTGTGTTGTGTTATGTGTCTGTGTGTTTTGTGTGTGTGTGTGTGTGTGTGATGATGTATGTTGTGTCTGTGTGTGTCTGTGTGTGTGTGTGTGTGTGTGTTCTGCTAAGTAAGGAATGATAGGGGCTTTTTTTTTGGGGGGGGGGGAGGGGAGGGGGGGAGAGAGAGAATTGTGGTGTGTTGTTTGTGTGAGAGAGAGAGAGAGAGAGTGAGAGAGAGAGAGAGAGAGAGAGAGAGAGAGAGAGTGTGGTGTTGTTGTTGTGTGTTTGGGGGTGGTGGGTGTGTGTGTGTATGGTGTTTCTTAATAATAATAATAATATTATTTATAGTAATGAATAAGAGGAGAATTGTGTTGTTGATCTTGGTAAAGCAAAAAGATAAAGACGTCAGAGACTGAAATGAGGATAAGGGAAAAGCATCATGTGTGGGGTTTGTTGTGTGTTGCGTGTCTGTGTATGTGTTTTTATAATATTTTTGTTGTTATGTCTGATTTTGCTCAGCGCGCAATCGGTGATAAGCATTGTGTGTTTGTGTGTTGTCTGTCTGTCTGTGTTTGTCTTTCTATTTCTGTGTGTCTGAGTATGTGTCTCTGGGGGACCACAGGGTCTGGTGCTGGATGTCCCGCCTGTGAAGGGAAGTATGTGCATTTCTGAGCATCCACTCTACACCTCTGCTTCCCGGGGATAGTGAAGCTGCAACCTCTTGTTTGGCTTGTCAGGCAAGAGGGGTACCCTTCAGAAGGGTGCTGCATAGCCTCTCCTATCGCAACTTTCCACAGCAGGCACCTACCTCGTTGGTGTCCCCTGTTTTCGCAAAGACCTGCTGTTGGGAGACCGAGCGCCTGGCGGGATAACCAGGTAGGGTAGGTGGAACCCGTTTTGCTGACAAAATCCACCTAGGAGAGCGGAAAACTCTGATTTCAAACCCATGCATGGAGAAGGAAAACTCGAAGAACACCCAGGAGAGGAAACCCTTTTCATGCGCCAAAGGAGCTGAAATCAGAGGTGTCGGGCCGTCAGGCGCTCCAACCAAAACTACGACACCATGTAATATAGCCTTAAAAGGCAACGCAAAGAAGAAGTATGTGTCTATGTGTCTCTGTGTCTGCCTGTCTGTCTGTCTGTCTGTATATCTGTCTGTGTCTGTCTCTGTGTTCCTACATTTCGTCCTTCGGATGAGACTATAAACCGAGGCCCCGTGTGCGAACGCACGCAGAACATCTTGCGCACGCGTTAAATCCTGTTCCGCTTTTCGAAAGAGTAGGCCATTGTGTGCCGGTGGGAACAGATGACAAAATTGACAAAACCACATACACACGGGGACTGGGTGTTATAAAAAAAAAACCAACCACATGAGTGCTTCTTCCATTATCCTCGATATAAAAGAATAAATAAATGAATGAATGAATAAATAAATATACTCTTGTCTTTGTTTCAGCCTGTACTCAGCTGGGCACCTCCTACGTGCGGTACGAGGGCTACAACTACAGTGCCATGGGTATGCAAAGCGTGGAGCAGGTCACAGACATCGCCAGTGCCAACGCCAGTGTATCGCCCTCAACTGTTTCTTGTTCGTCCACGCCAAACCTTCCCGCGCCTGTTTTCTGATCGCACAAGGCATGTCTGGAACCCACTACGGGCCCTCTGACACCTCGGATATATATCGCAGAACGTGTGCTTGAATTTCTGGGATGGATGTGTATGGGGGGCCCCGGCTAGGTTGGAGGTCCCTCCCCTCCCCCCGTGAACATCCTGAAAGGGATGGGGTTGGTTCAGATTATTAATAGTATACAGTCTATCTTCATTTATCGATCTTCAAACCTCTCCTGTAGTGTAGTATGTTAGTCCGTCGTGTTCGACGATGACCTCCAAAACAGCAGAGGAGGCAGCTGCTGTTTCGGAAATTGGGCAGAAATGTGATTATAGTGGAGATGTACCTTGCCCACAGTACATCCCCCCCTCTCTCGGCCAAGTGGGCATAAGGCTAGTCAGCGTTGGAATGTAGTAGGCCTTTGGGGGCACCACTGAAGAATTTGGGGTTGGGTTTGGTTTTTTGTTGTTGTTGTTGGGTTTGTTTGGTTGTGTTTGTTTTGTTGTTGTTGGTTTTTTGTTGTTGTTTTTTTTTGGTGGGGGGGGGGGGGGGGGGGTTGCAGGTAGGTTCTTCCTCCACTCCTTCTTCTGTATCACGCCTGGGAGATTATTGTGAGAGCGTGAAGTACACAAATCTAGGCAGGATCTTATAAACTGAAATTTATAATATCGTACGCTTACTTATTCTGAGAGGGTACAAATGTTACTTTCTGCTGGGTTCCATCTCACTGTGGTATTCATTTAATGAGGAAATTGACAAAGCAGCCAAAAAGCAGCTAATCTTTCTAGTTCTTCAGCTGTCTTACATGTTCCCGTTTCTCTTCTTGAGAGTTATGCTTTGCTTTAAAATGTTTAATGGAACATGTGGGGAAAAAACATGTTAAAGAAAGAAGCAAGAAGAGGCTGGCTATCCCCAGCACAATTGTTCACTTCCGGATATTGAGAATATTCTTTGTACTCAGTGTGGCTTTCAGATGTCTTGTACTAGAAAAAAATGTTTCTCTGATTCACAAACTGAAATTAAATGCCTTTCGAGACAAAATTGCAAACAAAATATAAAGTATATGCGTTGGCATACTTTCAAATGTTCATATTTTGTACCAGTGTAAGGCCTTAAAAAAAGTTCCTACCAGCCTTTCAAGATAAATATCTGAATGAGGTTCTAATCAATCCAAACTTATTATGCGAGATAGCACTGTCACTGATGTGGTCTCCAATAACTTATTTTTGTGTGTGTAAAATATGACCGTGAGACTGTAACAGTTTCACTGTCAGAATGATGTGCAATTGTACAGCTTCCGCTGTTAGCATAGTGTTCGGTTCTTCTGTGTTTATGTTCTATTTGCATTTCTTTGCCACGTTTTTGCAACGTATTGTTTGGAATCAGAATTTAGATGCACATAAAATCTTTTAATACCAACACTTATCTCTGCTTTAAAGCCCTCATCTCATCACCCCCACCCCCCACCCCACCCCCACACCCCACTCATCTGATATCACTTTAACTGAAGAGACGTAAAACCGAACACACACACACACACACACACACACACACGTTAAATCCTGTTCCGCTTTTCGTAAGAGTAGGTCATTGTGTGTCGGTGGAAACAGATGACAAAATTTACAAAACCGCATACACACGGGGACTGGATGTAAAAAAGCACATGAGTGCTTATTCCATTATCCTCGATATAAAGAATAAATATTAAAAAAATAAACACACACACACACACACACTACACACACACACACACACACACACACAACACACACACACACACACACACACACACACACACACACACACACACACACACACTGCATGAGACGGGGGTTTTGTTTTTGCGTGCGTGGCTGTTTTCGAGTATTTTTACCCTTGTTATTTGGCTGTCATACTTTGACTTCAGAGGATCTTGTTCTGCCTTTTTGAATGAAGTGTCTAGATTGTTTATGCTAAGAGCTTGTCATGGACGAAGACAGTTTCAATATAATTATAAACATTTCGAGCCATAACAACGTTTTCATGTAGGTCTTGGCGCTTTGCCTGCATCCTTCACCTTCACTTTCACCTATCCCGTAGTCCTTGTAGACCTTTTGGGGCACCACTGAAGATTTTGCCGCCAGCTTCCTCCACTCCGACTTTGTTTACAGCAGTTACTGACAAAGCTTTTGGCTTGGGTCAAAAAAGAGTTTTGCTGTTGTTGTTTGTTGTTGTTTTGTTGTTATTGTTTTCTTGTTGTTGTTTTGTTGTTGTTTTGTTGTTATTGTTTTCTGTTGTTGTTTTGTTGTTGTTGTTGTTTTGTGTTGTTGTTTGTTATTGTGTTGTTGTTTTGTTTGTTTTGTTATTGTTTTGTTCTTGTTTGTTATTTTTTTGTTGTTGTTTTGTTATTGTTTTGTTGTTGTTTTTCGTTCCTGGGCTAGAGCTCCGAGGTTTACCAAATGGTGAGATTTTGGCGTATGCGACCGCCAACCCCCCCCCCCCCCCCTCCCCCTCCCCCCCCCCCCCCCCCCCCCCCCCCCTCTCACACACACACACACACACCACTATTTAGGAAGCCATATTCCAACTTCAGGGGATGGTGTCTAACTGTGTGCATACGATTTTTTTTTTTAAATAACTTTGTCATCCGTTCTCTACCGGCACGCAATGGCCTACTCTTAAGAAAGACGGAACGGGTTATTCACGAGTGCGCAAGATGTTTAACGCGCGTTGTCACACGGGGATTTGGTTTATAGTTCTCATCTGAAGGACTTTTGACATTCACTTCGATTTTTTTTTCAGTCAAACTAGAAGGGAGGGGGGAATGGAGGGGGGGGGGGGAAGGTGGAAGCAAGGCTGGGAATCGAACTCAGAACCTCACGGTTTACTTGTTAGGCAGATGAATGTCCAAACCATCCTGCAACCTTCTTTCTTAAAAATGCATGAAATTCAACGTGATAGGGACAGCGTGCGCTGAGGTATAAAGCATTTGCAGTTGTTTTTTTGTTTTTTAAACCCGTAAAAGTGTCCCATAACCAATAAGGTCGTAGAGGAGCGAGGCGTCAAAGACCTCAGCTTCTCTAGGAGCCAGCATATTGAGGGTGGCGCCCACCTCCTCTCCCTCGCTGCTTTACCTTCTCTGACTCTAAAGAGGCAGGTACCCATTTACAGCCGGTTTGTAGTAAGGGGAAAAATATACATATATATATCGTATGCACACACGTGCTGGGTTTCTTTCCCCCGTTGTGATCGATCATGACAGAGGACAGATGGATGGAGTTTGCGTGAATGTGGACCACTGGAAATGATTGACAGCATAATTTACGAAACTGCAGGGAAGCGGGGACTGGATGTAAAGTAAATCGCACTTGAGAGCTTGTTCCATTTACCATCGAAAATAAAAATGAAATAATAAAACAAGAATATGCGTATGGGAATGACTGGGTTGTGCATTCCTTATACTGGGCAGTGCATGATGACTTCACACACACACACACAACACACACACACACACACACACACACACACACACACACACACACACACACACACACACACCACCACACATCTCTCATCTCTCTCTCTCTCTCTCTCATCTCTCCTCTCTCTCATCTCCTCTCTCTCATCTCACCACACACACCACACACACACACACACACACACACACACACAACACACAACACATACAACACACACACACACACACACACCACACCACCCCAACCACACCACCACCAACAACAACAACACACAACAACAACAACAACAACAACAAAAAAAACACGACACAAAACCAACACGACAATCCACACCCCACCAGCACACACACACACACACACACACACACACACCACACACACACACACACACACACACACACACCACACACACACTACGTACGGCAGACGGGATAGCCTAGTGGTTAGAACATTGCGCTCGCAATCTGACGACCCGGGTTCGATTGCCGTTCAAGGGGATATTTTCCCCTGGAGTTAACTTCAGTGCAGACTCCACTCTCCCGAAAAGTTCTTCGGATGAGACTTTAAACCGAGGCCCCGTGTGCGAACGCACGCAGAACATCTTGCGCACACGTTAAATCCTGTTCCGCTTTTCGTAAGAGTAGGCCATTGTGTGCCGGTGGGAACAGATGACAGAATTTACAAAACCGCAAACACACGGGGACTGGATGTAAAAAAGCACATAAGTGCTTATTCCATTATCCTCGATATAAAAGAATAAAATAAAATAAAATAAATAAAATAAAATGAATAAATAAAATAAAATACACACAACTCAAAACGAAACAAAACAAAGCAAAACAAGGTAAAACAAAGCAAAGGGCCAAACAATGAGGAACACAGGAAGGTAAACAGAGAGAGAGACAGAAAGAGAGACAGAGACAGAGAGACACAGAAAGACAGAGACAGAGAGAACGACAAACCCGCATAAACAACATAAGACCACTCACAGAACGAACGAGGGAAATGTTTTATTAAAAGCCACAATAATTCAACACCATAGAAATGAAAATAGGAGATTGGGTTACTGGGACTGCATAGAAGAGAAAGGGGGAAGGGAGAGAGAGAGGGGGGGGGGGAAGAGAGAGAGGGGGGGGGGGGCGGGTAGGGAGATAGAGACAGAGACAGAGAGAGAAACAGACAGACAGAGCGACAGACAGACAGTCGGACAGACTGAGACAGAGAGAGACACAGGGAGAGAGACAGAGAGTGAATGAATGAATGAATGAATGGATGGATGAATGAATGAATCAATGAATGAATGAAGGAAGGAAGGAAGGAAGGTAGGTAGGTAGGTAGGTAGGAAGGAAGGAATGCATAGGTAGCTGGCTGGCTGGCTGACTGGCTGGCTGGCTGGCTGGCTGGCTGGCTGGTTGAATGAATGAATGAATGAATGAATGAATGAATCAATGAAGGCAAGGATGATGACTTTAGGCCAAGCGTAGTCCCACAGTCTGTCCTTGTAAACTTGCACACCTCACAACAATCAATAGAATATAATATTATATATGAAAATCAATCAAACATGGGGGAAAAGAAAACTCACCCAAAATACTAGACAATACACAATAACATGTTAAAATCTAACAGACAGACAGAAAGACAGACAGACAGACAGACTGACTGACTGACTGACTGACTGACTGACTGACTGACTGACTAACGGAAACAGGCACAGAGATAGACAGGCGGGGGAGAGAGAGAGTGTGAGTGAGAGAGAGAGACAGACAGACAGACAGACAGTCAGACAGGCAGACAGACAGGCAGACAGAGAAAGACAGACAGACAGACAGACTGAGTGAGTGAGTGACTGACTGACTGACGGAGACAGGCACACAGGGAGAGAAAGAGAGACAGACAGACAGACAGACTGACTGACTGACAGAGAGGGGCAGACAGACAGAAAGACAGAAAGACAGATAGACAGACAGACAGACAGAGGAAGACAGAGACAGCAGAGAGACAGAGAATGCACGCTTTGGATTACGTGTATGTATAAGTTTAGAACGCGAGACTTGCACGTAGTGCAGTTGTGTTGATTCTTATTCCGAAGACAATGCACAACAAAAGGAATGTCCTTTGACAATAATGATTGACTGCTGCTTTTGTTCACTGTTTGCGTGCAATACAGATACCAAAAAAAAGAGTGGGGGGGGGGAGGATTTAAATAATTCTGAGGGAGCATTCTCTTCTCAACTCTGTATTTATATATTTAATTTTTTTTTTTTATTTCGAGGATAATGGAATAAGCACTCATGCGCTTGTTTTCCATCCAATCCCCGTGTGTATGCAGTTTTGTACATTTTGTCATCCGTTCCCACCGGCACACAATGGCCTACTCTTCCGAACGGGTTTTAACGTGTGCGCAAGATGTTCTGCGTGCGTTCGCACACGGGACCTCGGGTTTATAGTCTCATTCGAAGGACTTTTGGGGAGAGTGGAGTCGGCACTGATGTTAACTCCAGAGAGAAAAAATCCTCTTGAACGAGATTGGAACCCGGGGTTAGCAGATCACGAATACATCACTCTAACCACTAGGCTATGCTGTGCCCGTATCCCCTATACGCGGGTTAGTCCACTAAAAAAGAGGAAGATGGCGTTTGAACTTTTGAGTGGGTTCTAAGGTTTTGTTGTTGTTCTTGTTCTTCTTCTTTTTCGGCAAGAACTCTGAGGTTCGCCAGTGGTGAGATTTTTGCGTTTTCGACCGTTATTGTCCACCTTTAAGGTAGCCGCATTACTACTACTAATAATAATGTATGGAATTTATATAGCGCTGAATCTTGTAAAGCAACAAATCAAAGCGCTCAGATGATTTTTTTTTTTGCGTGTGTATGCGGGTTTTTTGGGGACGGGATAGCTCAGTGGTCGGAGCACTCGCTTTCCCCCAGCCAAGTTAAGCAGCGTCGAGCGTGGTTACCACTTGGATGGGTGACCGTTTGCGCGCCTTGGCTTCAGTACAGTTCCCCCAGTTCACCCAGCTGTAAATGGGTACCTGTCCTCTTTAGGGTCAGGGAAGGTAAAGCAGCGAGGGAGAGGAGATGGGCGCCGCCCTCAATACGCTGGCCCTAGAAAAGTGAGGTCTCTGACGCCTCGCTCCCCTACGACCTTATAGGTTATGGGACACCTTTACCTTTACCTTTTTTTTTATGCAGGTTTTTAAATTTTGTCATCTGTTTCCACCGGCACACAATGGCCTACTCTTTCGAACAGCGGAACAGGATTTAACGTGTGCGCAAGATATTCTGCATGCGTTCGCACGCATTCCGACTTCGGGGATGATGTCTAAACACGATATCAGTGTGTATGGGTTTTTTGTTTGTTTGTTTGTTTGTTTGTTTGTTTGTTTGTTTGTTTGTTTGTTTGTTTGTTTGTTTGATCGATTTTCTGTCATCAGTTCTGCGCAAGGGCCTACCCTTCCGGAAGGCAGAACGGGTTATGTTGAGTATGGAAGATGGTCTGCATGCGTTCGCACACGGTAGCTCGGTTTATAGTCTCACCCGAAGGACTAAATGGTGTTAAGCTTGTATTCTATTGTGTTGTTTGGTGCTGTGTTTGGTGTTATAATTATTGTATTGCATTGTGGTGTAGTGTATATTATATCCTAAAATTGTTGCTTCGCATTGCATTTATTGCCCCCATAGGGATGCCGGGGGTGTCTGTCTGTCTGTCAGCATAACTAGCATCATCCCCGCCTTCAGGAAATTCTGTGCTAGGAATTCCTTCGGATGAGACTATAAACCGAGGTCCAGTGTGCGAACGCACGCAGAACATCTCGCGCACACGTTAAATCCTGTTCCGCTGTTCGTAATAGTAGGCCATTGTGTCATATAATATTGTTTAGTAGTTTTGTGACTGCCTTAATTCCCACTTCATCCAGGGCTGTTATCAATTCAGATGGGATATCATCAGGTCCTGGCGCCTTACCACTTTTCATCTTGCTGAGTGCATGTCTCACTTCGTCTTCCATGATTATGTGGCCATCTTCGTTGCTAATATGAGGAGGTGGACCTCTGTCGTCGTGGTATAACTCTTCGATGTATTCTGACCACCTGTTCAGAATATCTTCTTTTTCCATGAGTATTTCTCCATCTCTCGACTTTATACAACCTGTTTTTGCAGATGATTTCTTCCCTGTCACATCTTTTATTTTTTCATGCATAAGTTTGCTATCAAAATTTGCATTCGTTTCAATTTCCTTGCACTGCATATTTATCCATTCTTCCTTGGCTTCATTACACTTTTTCTTAACCAGTTTGTCGAGTTCTTTATACTTCTTTTCATCTACTTTTGCCTTTCTCCTGTTTTCCATTAGGTTTAAAATCTTGGAGCTCATCCACTTCTTATGTTCCTTTCTATTTATGACTGGTATATATTCTTTTGCTGTCTCACTGATGCTATCTTTCATCATCTGCCATTTTTCCTCTATAGTGGTGAGTTGATCTAGGCCATCGAATTTTTTTCCAACTTTGATCTACTAAACAATATATATGACACAGGAGAGATTCCGACAGATATGAAGAAGTCCATCTACATTGCGATCCCTAAGAAAGTGGGCACAGCTGAATGTGACCAACATCGTACAATCATCCTGATGAGTCACCTCACCAAAGTTCTTTTACGAATACTCATGAAGAGAATGAGAAATAAAATACTCCCAGAAATATCAGAAACGCAATTTGGATTCATGGCAGACAAAGGCACCAGAAATGCAATCTTCGCATTGAAAACTCTTATGGAAAGATCCTTCGAGGTCCAGAAAGACCTGTACCTCTGCTTCATTGACTACTCAAAAGCGTTCGACAAAGTACGACACTCCGACTTGTTTGATATTCTGGCAGGGCTATACATCGACGGGAAAGATCTTCGAGTCCTCAGAAACATATATTGGGAACAGGAGGCAGCCATTAGAGTCGACAATGACATCAGTCAATATAGACCAATCTGCAGGTGTGTGAGGCAGGGCTGCGTGTTCTCACCTGATTTATTTAATGCATATAGTGAAATAATTCTACGAAATATTGAGAATCATGAGGGAATTAGTGTAGGTGGCCACAACATCAACAACCTGAGATATGCAGATGACACAGTCCTTATCGCCGACTCTGAAGAAAAACTGCAAAAGATTTTAACAACAGTAACAGACGAAAGCGAAAAGAAAGGATTACAGCTCAATGCAAAGAAGACAGAATGCATGGTGATCTCGAAAAAAGCTGTTGTACCACAATGCAACATAGCCTGTAAAGGAGAGAGAATCAGACAGTAAACACCTTTAAATACCTTGGTTGTACTATCACCCCGGACGGCAAGTGTGACACAGAAATCAAGAAGAGAATCGGTCAATCTAAGGCAATTTTTTTAAAAACATGAAATGCATTTTTACCAACAGTAAGATAAGCTTCAAGACAAAGATCCATGTTTTGAGAGCCTACGTATAGTCCATTCTTCTGTACGGATGTGAGTGCTGGACCCTAGCCAAGGAACAAGAACAGCGACTAGAAGCAGTGGAGATGTGGTTCATCCGAAGAATCATGAAAGTCTCATGGACAAAAAGAAAAACAAATGCAGAAGTAATGGAAATGGCCGGATACAAGAGATCCCTTCTCAACACCATCAGAGAAAGACAGCTCAAATTTTTCGGCCATATAATCAGGGCTGACGGACTAGAGAAACTGTTATGGAGTGGCAAAATCTGTGGAAACAGGAGCAGAGGAAGACAACGCACAAAATTCACAGACAGCTTAAACAAATTCGCAACGAATAAAGAGGGCACCAACAATGAGCTCATGAGAGGGACCGAGAACAGGGAAGAATGGAGAGCCATGATCGTCGATGTCTGCAGGACCAGACCGGACACTTGAAGAAGAAGAAGAAGAAGGTCATTGTGTGCCGGTGAGAACAGATGACAGAATTTACAAAACCGCATACACACGGGGGACTGGATGTAAAAAAAAGCACATAAGTGCTTATTCCATTATCCTCGATATAAAAGAATGAAATAACTAAATAAAATAAATAAATCTTTTCTATCCCTCTCCTTTTTTTTTCTGCCTCGTTCCTTTTTCTTCTTGTCACCTCCTTCTTGTCTGTTTTCTGCCTTCTTGGTCCATTCTCCTGCCCCCCTCCTTCCCCCCCCCCCCCTCCTAGAAAGGCTTAATTAAAAACACGGCTATTCGATCCCAGACCAAAGTCCGATGCACTGGGCTCGATTTTTCCGGCGCTTAATAACGGCAATGCAATGTAATTCTCTCGCTCGTATGACAGGCAAACAATAGTTGCTCGTCTGAGCGTTCGGCAGAGAAGAAGTGGTATTGCATTTATTGTGTTGTATTGTGTATTTGCGTTGCATTGTATATGATTATTGCATTGTAATCGCACAATGCGGGGCTGTGTTGCGTTACGTTGTGTTGTATTGTATTGTATTGTATTGTATTGTATTGTATTGTATCGTGTTGTTTTACAGTTTACAGTCATCTCTGCGTGAAATTCAGACTGTTTCCCCCTGAGAAATTTTCTATATATAAGAGACAGACAGACAGACAGACAGACAGAAAGAGAGAGAGAGAGAGAGAGAGAGAGAGAGAGAGAGAGAGAGAGAGAGAGAGAGAGAGAGAGAGAGAGTGAGAGATAGAGTGTATGTGTGTGTATGTGTGTTTTTATTTTTGATTTATTATTATTTTATTCTTTTATTTTATTATTTTATATCGAGGATAATGTGTGTGTGTGTGTGTGTGTGTGTGTGTGTGTGTGTGTGTGTGTGTGTGTGTGTGTGGTGTGTGTGTGTGTGTGTGTGTGTGTGTGTGTGTGTGTGTGTGTGGTCACTGGCATAAGGTCAGTCGTTCTTTTAATGTTTCTTGTCTCCGGAATTATATTTTCCTTACGGAAGTAACTTTGTATGGCCCAGAATTGTGCCAAGAATAACTGTCTTGTTGTCGGCGGTTCTTTTACCTTCGTTAAGTGTATGGTGCACAGGGGACCTCGGTTTATCGTCCTATCCGAAATACTAGCACCCAGACTACTACTCATTGTCGAGTGGATGAGAGACAAGGACATATTCAGAAGAGAACCGAACCAGAGACCGCTGGTTTTCAAAACGGGTGCGTAACCGCCAGACGATTGACCTATCTGCCAACTCGTGTTATAAACTGGATAACATTTGGACGCAACATGGCTGGAATATTAGTATATTATTTTCTCTTTAAATCCCATTGAATACTGTCTGGGGCGAATATATTCTAAAATGATATGCCTGTATCAAAGATGTGCCTTTCTTTTTCAAAGATGGGTTTAGGGGAGGAAGGGGGGGGTTACTTTATAGAGAGTGCATGTTCAAATCGGTAAAGGGTAGGGGATAGCTCAATGTTCAGAGCCCTCGCGATCGCTCTCCCCAAGCTAAGGTTTAGCAGCGTTGAGCGTGGTTACCTGGCGGATGGGTGACCGTTCGTGCCCCCTGGCTTCAGTACAATCCCCCAGCTCACCCAGCCGTCAATGGGTGCCTGCCCTCTTCAAGGACAGGGAAGGTAAAGCAGCGAGGGAGGAGAAAGACGGGCGCCGCCTTCAAGATGCTGGCCTCTGGAGAAGCTGAGATCTCTGACACCTCGCTTTCCAACGACCGCATAGGTTATGGGAGCACCTTTACCTTTGTTACCTGTTCCCATCTCTGACTCTACCCAACCATTCTTTCTTTCATCATGGAACAAAGTAGCCGGGAAGGAAGAGTGCATACTACCAGCTCCTTTATCTTCATGGAGATGTTTTATAATAGATTTATTTTTAAATCCCTTCGTGGGGATACCCCTGGGACTCTTCCAGTATAAAATAGCATCCTTACCTTCTGGAGATTCTGTATTAGGAATCTCCCCCCCCCCCCCCCCTCCCTTTTTAAAAAAAAAATCTCTCTTTAGTTTTGATGGTGGGCTATTTTTTTCTCTCTCTACCTTTCCATGACATGTTGTAAGAATGTGTGTGAGGCGCGCGCGCGTGTGTATGTGTGTGTGTGTGTGTGTGTGTGTGCGCGCGGTGTGTGTGTGTGTGTGTGTGTGTGTGTGTGCGTGCATGCACCAGTGCTTGCCTACCTGTGTGCACGTATGACTGTGTAGATGGATGCCACTGATATTGTACGAATACTCTGTTTACAAGTATAAGCCAAAGGTCTGTCTGAAATTGCGATACTATCTGGGTTACGTTATCAGACAATTTTTACCTGTGGATTGCTTTGAGCATGGTGTGGCCGACGGAGATAAATAACCCTGCAAACTTCATGCCTGGCCCACGAGAGGAGCTGGAAAGGACTTGCCACTTTTTTTCTCCCAAACACAGTCATCTGACGGGGTAAAAAGCGAACGAGGGAAGAATGAAGAACGAGAGAGAGAGAGGGGGGGGAGAGAGATAGAGACAGAGAGAGAGCGAGAGAGAGAACACAGAGAGAGAGAGAGGGAGAGAGAGAGAATCGAACATTGAAAGATAGAAAAAAACCCAGAAAAACGGAAAAGGAAAGACCATGAAAAAGACCAACAGAAAAAAATTTTTACAGAGAAAGAAAGGGGGAAATGGTAAACAGAAAGAAAGATGATAAAAAAAATTTTTTTAAGAAGTAAGCACAAAGAAGAGAGAAAGAAGAAAGAAAGAAAAAACCGCACAGAAAAAACAGAAACGAAAAGCTTTCTCTAAAAGAACGATAAAAGGGAAAGAAAATCAGAAAAAAGACACACACACACACACATATACATACACAGGCACGCACGCACGCACACACACATACACGCGCGCGCGCAAAGAGAGACAGACAGATAGACAGAGACAGAGACAGATAAACAGAGACAGAAACAGAGAGACCGAAAGAGTGCGCGCAAACAGAAACCCCCCCCAAAAAAGAACAAGTAAAAAACCCAAACAAAAACTTTCAAAGAAAGAACACAAACACAAAGTCCTGTGCACTTAGCCAAGTCCTTCGGATGAGACTATAAACCGAGGCCCCGTGTTCGAACGCATGCAGAACATCTTGCGCACACGTTAAATCCTGTTCCGCTTTTCGGAAGAGTAGGCCATTGTGTGCCGGTGGAAACAGATAGCAAAATTTACAAAACCGCATACACACGGTGACTGGATGCCAAAAAAAAGCACATGAGTGCTTATTCCATTATCCTCGATATAAAAGAAAAGAATAAAGAACAAGAATAAAAGCCCTAAGCTTTAGGCAACTAGTTAACCCTTTTCCGACCATCGCTTCCAGTTACACAAACCTATCCCACACCCTGAACACAATATCAATGATTACCGTTATTGTCTATATGGTGGGACAGAGGCTATAAACAATAAAATGATCGGAATGGATTGGTTCACGTCGATAGACTCACTTATTTTCATGACAGAACTTCAAAGTTTTCAAACTGAACCACTCGAACAGTCGGAATTCTTGCATCATACATCTTTTTTTTAAAAAAGATCCCGAGTTTGCGCAATTTCAA
>CM054137.1:38571311-38576311 GCA_028751875.1 Rapana venosa | reverse complement strand
AGGTTTAATGCTTTTAACATCGATTATTTTCCTTCTATAACGTAGACACACGTTTGCCTGACGGACACATCAATGCATCTGTTCCTACAGGGGATAAGGAGAACAAGATTCAGAGGCTGCGGATCTTGGAGCAAAGTGACGGTAACAAATTCAAAATGAATTGTCTGTCAAAGATGTTGATCATTACCTTTCGCCCCGTGTTTCCTCTCACTCTTTTCTCTTCATGATCTCTCAATCGATATCGAAATCGCGATTTAGTGAGGTCTGGCTCACATGCATCTTATATATATATATATATATATATGTGTGTGTGTAGATAGATAGATAGATAGATAGATAGATAGATAGATAGATAGATAGATAGATAGATAGATAGATAGATAGATAGATAGATAGATAGATAGATAGATATAGATATAGATATATATTCTCAGGCAGTATAAAATCAGGTACACTACACTGCAAATAAAGAAAACTGCTCTATAGTGGGATCAAAAATATCGCACTCTGGGTAAAGATGAGTTCTGAAGTCCTAAACTAATGTGAAATGTTTGACTAGAAACATACACAAGAAAATGGATCATCCCGTTTTTTCTTTATTTTATTCTTTTATTTCAGGGATAATGAAATGAGCCCTCGTGTGCTTTTTTTTACATACAGTCCCCGAGTGTATGCCGTTTTGTTAATTTTGTCATTCGTTCCCACCGGCCCATAATGGCCTACACTTTGGAAAAGGGGAACGGGTTTTAACGTGTGCTCAAGATTTATTTATTTATTTATTCTTTTATATCTAGGATAATGGAATAAGCACTCATGTGCTTTTTTACATCCAGTCCCTGTGTGTATGCGGTTGTGTAAATTTTGTCATCTGTTTCCACCTGCACACAATGGCCTACTCTTTCGAAAAGCGGAACAGGATTTAACGTGTGTGCAAGATGTTCTGCATGCGTTCGAACACGGGGCCTCGGTTTATAGTCTCATCCGAAGGACTTTGACATTCAGTTCGATTTTTTTTGTCAAACTGGGAAGAAAGGGCGAGGCTGGGAATCGAACCCAGAATGTCACGGTTTACTTGTTGGCAGGCGAACATCTTAACCATCCTGCCACCTTCCTTCTGACAAGATGTTCTGCTTGCGTCCGTCATACCATAATCGATCAATATTACATGTATTTGCTGCTTCCTCTTACTGCTGATTTGTGATGGCATGCACGTAGGAAGATATGAAGGAAGGAAGGAATGCAGGCAGGGAGATAGGTGTGTGTGTGTGTGTGTGTGTGTGTGTGTGTGTGTGTGTGTGTGTGTGTGTGTGTGTGTGTGTGTGTGTGTGTGTGTGTGTGTGTGTGTGTGTGTGTGTGTGTGTGGTCCCTGCGTGTTTATTAGATTTTGCAGATGAACATCTGGGAATGGAATCAATCAGCTGCTTTTAAAACTGTTTTTGTAAATCTATCACAAAACATGTCTATGTCATCACATTCTATACAGCTAGTGTCATCAACTTTTAGAAAAGATTGAAACAGGTCCCAGTTTGCTTTATTGTAACTGTATTTTGGAATCATATCTTTGACTGTTTCATTATGTGCTGACCTTCCATACAGTGTTATCATAACTAGTAAATGGTCACTTCCTAGAGATTCACTACAAGTTTCCCATGCGCGGTGTGGGGCTAGAATAGGAGAAATTAGAGAGAGATCTGTAGCGGTAGCTCTTTGACTTGCAATATCTGGAATCTTCGTAACTCTTCCATCATTAAGGAGATATAAAGAAGAATCAACAATGTTCTCTAAAAAAAATCTCTTACAAAAGAGTATATGTGTGTGTGCGTGCATGTGTGTGCGCGTGCGTGTGTGTGTGTGTGTGTGTGTGTGTGTGTGTGTGTGTGTGTGGTGTGTGTGGTGTGTGTGTGTGTGTTGTGTGTGTGGCGCGCGCGCGTGTGTGTGTGTGCGTGAGCGCGTTGTCTTCAAATTAACGTCTGTTCACTCTAAGTGATATTAGACGAGCGAGCGTGCGTGTGTGTGTATGCGTGCGCACGCGCCTGTGCATATGTCTGTGCCTCTAAGTGTCTGTCAAGTCAAGTCAAGTCAAATTTTTATTTCCAGATGGTACATTGAATAAGGGGACGGGATAGCTCAGTGGTCGGAGCACTCGCTTTCCCCCAGCCAAGTTAAGCAGCGTCGAGCGTGGTTACCAGTTGGATGAGTGACCGTTTGCGCGCCTTGGCTTCAGTACAGTTCCCCCAGTTCACCCAGCTGTAAATGGGTACCTGCCCTCTTTAGGGTCAGGGAAGGTAAAGCAGCGAGGGAGAGGAGATGGGCGCCGCCCTCAATATGCTGGCCCTAGAGAAGTGAGGTCTCTGACGCCTCGCTCCCCTACGACCTTATAGGTTATGGGACTCCTTTACCTTTTCTTTACCTTTTACATTGAATAAGCAATGCATTTGCTTTTTTTTCATCAAGCCATCTATCTAAGAACAAATTTCTTAATAATTATACTGAAATACTACATTATTGCAGCCTTTACCAATAAATTGAACCAGTAAAAACTGTAACTGTCTGTAACTCTGTGACTGTATGCGTCTATGGCCCCCGTGCACGTACATACAAGCAAGCCGCGTGTTTGTCTTCAAACTCTGCTAAGTCACACCCCTTTCACACGTCTAACTGTAACCACCACCACCACCACCACCACCAACAGCAGTAGAAACCATCCGGTCATCAAAGCAACCACGCGGTCGCTGAAATAAACTGACACTAACATTAACAACCCCGCAACAGCGCCGGCTGCTGACCATTAATCATTCATTCAGTGTCCATTATCATACATGCAAATCGATTGCTACACAGCGTCAGCGGTGACTGTCCAGGTCGGATGGACCGAAGGACCGTGTCATCGGTGTTGTAGTAACAGCAGTGATGACGGTGGTGGACCGAGGAGAGAGACCAGGCATCGATTTGCTGGCTGGGTCTTAGAGAAACTGGACACTTATAAAACAAGAATGCTGGACACCTGCTGCTGACTTGAGTTCCTACTACATACAGAAGTACAGTCTGCATGCAGTCTTAGCCTGAGTAGTACCTGTAAATGATGGAAGTTGGGGACAAATGGTGTTTTTTTTAGTTGTTTCCTGCCCTAAGCCTTGTTTCTTTGACGATTTTCGCTTTTAAGTCGTTGACAACTGCTAAAGAAGTGTCTTTTTTTGTTTTTTGTTGGCATCTTTTTACGTAAAACGCTTAAATCAGCCCCCGTGAGAGTGCTCATCATTCTTGAAAGTCTGAAACAATGGTCTCCATTTCATACGTTTCTTTTCAACTTTTCTGTTTGTTCTTTTTCTCTAAAGTACGCACGCAGGGAGTTGACCCTTTGACAGAAGTGGACGTGATGGTCAGTCACAGACTGGACAACCGTCATCAGTGTCAGAGACTGTGCTGGTACTGGAAAGCCTGTGGCCGTTATTCTTTCTACACCAAGAACGACAACTCCGGGCACAACTGTGTTCTTCACGGGGGAAGGCAGACGGCTAAAACTCTGATGGATGGATGGACTGATGAAGAGGTCCGCTTTCCAAGCATGGCGATGGTCGGTTTGTCTGTTATGTGTATGTGGTGTGTCTCGAAATGAAGTGTACTGTTTGATGCGAATGGCAATACTCTCTCTCTCTCTCTCTCCTCTCTCTCTCTCCTCTCTCCCCTCTCTCTCTCTCTCTCTCTCTCTCTCTCTCTCTCTCTCTCTCTCTCTCTCTCTCTCCCCGCAGAACATCTTCCCACACGTTAAATCCTGTTCCGCTTTTCGTAAGAGTAGGCCATTGTGTGCCGGTGGGAACAGATGACAGAATTTACGAAACCGCATACACACAGGGACTGGATGTAAAAATGCATATAAGTGCTTATTCCATTATCCTCCATATAAAAGAATCATAAAAAATATACATAAAATAAATTTTAAAAATCTCTCTCTCTCTCTCTCTCTCTCTCTCTCTCTCTCTCTCTCTCTCTCTCTCTCTCTCTCTCTCTCTCTCTCTCTCTCTCTCTCTCTCATTCACTAACCGAATAAATACGCGCATACAATAAAATGAATCTTTTGACTGCAATTTGCAATATACTGTAGGGTCACACTGATTTCTGAATTTGTTCTTGAAAGTGGCTGTGAACGAGCTGAATTAGAGATAGAGAGAGCGAGAGAGAGAGAGGAGAGAGAGAGAGAGAGAGAGAGAGAGAGAGAGAGAGAGAGAGAGAGAGAGAGAGAGAGAGAGAGATCAAATCCTTCTTTAGCATGTTTACAAGGTTGTGTCTACGCATCGCACAAAAAAGACGATAAAAATCGGACCAAACCAAAGAGCAACAACAAAGAAAACTCCAATCAACCAACCAACCAACAACAACAACAAAAACAACCCCAAAACACAACGTTCGACTATTATATCACGTCAGATTTTGTTTTAAGTAACTGATGCATACAGAATATGCAGTTTCTGAAATATAATTTTTTTTTAATTCCGTAACAGCAGTACACTA
This sequence comes from Rapana venosa, assembly GCA_028751875.1. Lineage (NCBI taxonomy): Eukaryota > Metazoa > Mollusca > Gastropoda > Neogastropoda > Muricidae > Rapana > Rapana venosa. The sequence continues at coordinate 38,571,802 of CM054137.1, read as the reverse complement.
AATAAAAACATATCAAAAGACAGAAGTGTGTGTGTGTGTGTGTGTGTGTGTGTGTGTGTGTGTGTGTGTGTGTGTGTGTGGTTCAATTTAATGTTTGTCCACACTTGGTGACATTAGACTTTTTTAAAAACCAAACAAATAAACAAACAAGCAAACAAACAACCGATCAAAACCCTTTCCATACAATATTTACAGAAGACTTAAAATAAATCTAGCCAGCCTTGGAAATAATCTGCGCGCGTGTTGGGGGGGAGGGGGAGAGGGGCGCGCGCGCGTGTGTGTATGTGTGTGTGTGTGTGTGCGCGCGCGCGCGCGCGTGCGTGCATACGTGCGTGCGTGTTTGATCTGATTTGATTTTGATTAGTATGTATTCACTCTTACTTACATTTAGATCATTTATTATATATGAGTAAGTAAATTATGTTTTCAAAAAGTATATGTGCGTGCATGCGTGCAGACGGGGAGAGAGAAGAGAGAGAGAGAGAGAGAGA
>CM054137.1:38411311-38566311 GCA_028751875.1 Rapana venosa | reverse complement strand
TTTCTTCATGCTTTCTTCATTAGTAACCCTCGCCTATGGGGTTTTGATTTTTCGTTAGTGTTTTTGGGGTGGAGATGAATGTAGGAGCCTTTGGTGATGAAAAAGCTTAAGGGTTTATTTGGGTGTTTTGTTTTGCTTTTAATAGGGGGTTTGTTTTGGTTTGGTTTGGTGGGAGGGTGTTTTTTGTGTGGTTGTGTGTGGGGGGGTGGGGGGGTTTTCTTGCTGTTGTGAGTTTGAATTAAAAAAATGTCGAAATTTATGTTGATAAAAATGTTAAGTTAAAACATAAAGATTTTTGTTAGCACAAGGAATAAGAGTGAAAAAAGGGGGCATGAATATTTTTAACGATAGTAATTATGGGAACGGGATAGCTCAGTGGTCAGAGCATTGCTTTCCCCGGCTAAGGTTAAGCAGCATCGAGCGTGGTTACCACTTGCATGGGTGACCGTTTGCACGCCTTGGCTTCAGTACAGTCCCCCAGTTCACCCAGCTGTAAACGGGTACCTCCCTCTTTAAGGTCAGGGATGGTAAAGCAGCCAGGGAGAGGAGATGGGCGCTGCCCTCAATATGCTGGCCCCTTGAGAAGTCGAGGTCTCTGATGCCTCACTCCCCTACGACCACATAGATTAAGGGACACCTTTACCTTTTGAGGGGGCATAAATATTTTCGACGATAGAAAAAAGGGGGGTATGCATATTTTAAACGATCATTTCAGTGGTTTAATTGTTTCTTTTGTTTTAAACCTGATCTGGTTTTCTGAGAAGTGTATCGAAATACCGCCAGTCAGATTTAGTTCTAGCAGTTATTCACATGGTAGTAGATGCTCAGCCAGCGCTATAGTCTAACTGAATCATTAATGAGGTCTCATTTGTGGGCATGATGAATATTTCATGATTCCACAACCCACCATCAAAGTCGGACATGAATATTTACAGATGATAGCAGATCGTCAATCGGTGGTCGACAGGTAAAATACTTGCCTAGAAAACGGAAACTCCGGGTTCGAAATATGTGGTGGTTCGATCCCCGTTTGTGCCAGAAACTTACCCCCCCCCCCCCCCCCCCCCCCCCCCCCCCCTCTCCATCCAATACACGTGACTGATGATCTGGGTGCTAATCTTTCGGATAAGACAATAAACCGAGGTCTTTTGTGCACGTAAATGAACCCCATGGTAACATGAGAGTTGCCCGCGGCAAAATTCTGACAGAAAAAAGCCACTCTGGTAGGAAAACAAAACATTTTGATACACAATAATTGCTGACATGAAAAGAAGAAAAAAAGGGTGGCGCTGCTCTTGTGGCGACGCGCTCTCCACGGAGCAAGACGCCGAATTTCAAGGAGAGAAATCTGACTTAAAACGGTATACAATACAATACATCACAATACAATACAATACAATACAATACAATACATTAAAGGGGGAAACCCCTCAGAGGCAAACACGCATTGAAGCTAAATTGAATAGGGAATGTGTAAACATTTGCATCCTTAATTCATCAGGCGCAGCCGACATTCCAATCTGTGATTCTCAACACTTCAGGGCTCTTAAGGTTAGAAGCCCAAGGCTTCATCCACTCAACTCCCTCGTGGGGATGCCAAGGGTCTGTCAGTATAACTTGCACCCCCACCTTCTGAAAATTATGGGCAAGAAATTCCCTCTCCTCTATCCCTCTCTGTTTCTTCTTTGCTCCTTTTCTTCCTGTCACCTCCTTCTGGTCTACGTTCTGCTTTCTTGGTCTTTTCTCCTGCCTTTTCCCAAAGAGACTTTTAAAAGATAATAATTCTCTCCCGCACCGAAGTCGGATGCGCTGGGCCTGACTTGTCAGGCGCTTAACGGCAGCGCAACGCATTTTTGCTCATATGACAGACAACAGTTGCTGTCTGAGCATTTAAAGAAGAAGAAGAAGAAGAAGAAGAAGACGAAGAAGAAGAAGAAGAGCATTTGACGAAGAAGAAGAAGAAGAAGAATTGCGAAGATGATGATGATGATGATGATGATGATGATGAATGAAGAAGAAGAAGAAGAATTTAAAGAAGAAATAGCATGATGATGATGATGAAAAAGAAAAAGAAGGAGGAGGAGAAGAAGAAGAAGAAGAAGAAAGATGATGATGATGATGAAGAAGAAGAAGACTATTGAGGAGAAGAAGAAGATGATGATGATGATGAACATTGAGGAGGAGAATAATAATAATAATATGATGATGATGATAATGAAGAAGAAGAAGATTGTGATGATGATGATGATGATGATTATAATGATGATGATGGTGATAATGATAGAGAACACCAACACAACAACAAGAATAGGATGACGATGATAATGATGACGTTGCTGAAGAAGAAGAACAACAACAACAACAACAACAAAACAACAACAACAACAACCACAAGGATATAATTATCACAACATGTAGCCCGTGTGTTCCAGCCTGCTCGGATCTGCAGCCCTCCTTCCTGCTCTACAGAGACAACGTTCTGCCTGGCAGTTATGAGTACAGCCTGGAGTCTGTGGATGACGTCACTTTCTGCCAGCGTCGCTGCGTCACCGACGCCAGCTGTCGCGCCTTTATCCACGATGAGAACATGAGCGCGTGTTTTTTTAAGCACACTTTCGGTACTGAGCCAGGCGCCAAGGGAAATCAGCTTGGAATCACTGGAAACACTTATCAGAGAATGTGTGCTTAGATAGATCTATACTAGACAGAATGGGGGAATTTCGATAGGGGGTGGTATTTCTACGTTGTGGTGTGTGTTTGGGTTGGGGTTTTTTTTCTTTCTATGTTTGTATGTTGTTAAGGACCCTTTACGGTGGATTTGTAAGGAATGATTGTTATGTGTTCCTTTTTTTTGTTGGTGATTTTAGTTACAGACATCTCTGGTGGAATAATACACACACGCGCACACACACATATTCTACATCCCATTGGCCACACTTAATTACCAATGCACGTGTAACGCCTCTAATACTAGCTAAAATTAATTAATTTTTTAATTTAATTACATTTTTAAAAATATTTTTTCTTTCATATCGAGGATAATGGAATAAGCATTTATGCGCTTCTTTTTTTTTTACATCAAGTCCCCGTGTGTATGCAGTTTTGTAAATTCTGTCATCTGTTCCCACCGGCACACCATGGCCTACTCTTACGAAAAGCGGAACAGGATTTAACGTGTGCGCAAGATGTTCTGCGTGCGTTCGCACTCGGGGCCTCGGTTTATAGTCTCATGGGAAGGACTTAAGTTGTGCGTGCGTGCGTGCGTGTGTGTGCGTGCGTGCGTGCGTACGTGTGTGTGTGTGTGATCCACGCCATGGGTCAAAACTGGCATTATCTTCCGTAAAAGAGAGACTGCATTTTCAGAATGTAGGCAAGATATTACGATTGCATTGCATGCAACACGGGGCCTTGCTTTACAATCTTTTTCTTCTTCGTCAAACATCTCAGACATCTACTTCTGTGATAGGAGGGAGAATGTGTTGCGCTGCCGTTAAGCGCCTGACAAGTCAGGCCCAGCCTTCTTCAGAAGGTGGAGAGCTAAACTGAGAAGCCCCCAGCAAATCCTCAGACTCGACTTACGGGAGAAACATTATCATCTTTTGCCATGGTCCCATCCATCACCAGTCTTCCTCATGGATGGCCCAACAATGAAGACGAGTATGAATATGCTTGGTGGCCTCAAAGTGACCGAACATTGATAAGCTTCCCAAGGACACCTCCTGACCCCAAGGTTAAGACACCGACAAGCCTAAGGTATGGCTAGGAGGGGTGGAGTAATTGGAATGAGCGGCATGGGAACAACATGCAAATGTCACTATAGATGAAGCGGAAGAAAACAAAAAAAGACTCATTATTGAATTGGTAGCTGGTGAGAATAACCATATTCAGATACACAAGAAGGTGGGTGGCAGGGTGGTTAAGATGTTCGCCCGTCAACAAAGTAAACCCTGAGGTTCTAGGTTCGATTCCCAGCCTTGCTTTTTCTTCCAAGTTTGAGGAAAAAAAATTGAACTGTATGATCGAACTGAGTGTCAAATCCTTTGGACGAGACTATAAACAGAGGCTCTGTGTGCAAACGTATGGAGAGCATCTTGCACACATGTTAAAAACCCGTTCTGGCTTTTGGAAGAGTTGGCCATTGTGTGCCGGTAGGAACGGATGACAGGGGGAAAAAGCATGTACACAGGTGTCATGTTTAGACACCATCTCCAAAGACAGAATGCGGCTACCTTAATGGTGGGGGGAAAAAACCGTCACATACGCATAAATCTCACCATTGGTGATCCTTGGAGCTCTTGCCGAGGAGCATCCCCCCCCCCCCCCCCCCAATACACACACACACATATATATATATGTGTGTGTGTGTCTGCTTGAAAGTAGATTTCCTTGTACAACATAAAGAGACATCAGAAAGAAAAGAATAAAACAGACAGAAAACGAACAGAATAAAGCTTTCAGTGCACAAACACATACACGCCAGCAAGCCTTTTACATTATTTATGTAAGCACACACAAACTCGGTGATAACACTCAAGGATATAACTCATAAAATCATGCACTTTATTTCAAGGCTGTGGAATGTCCTTGGGTTCAGTGATTCAACGTCACAATACAACAAGAGAAGAAAAGCTAACTTGCTCTGTTTATTTGAAACAGGTGCACATATGAGAGAGAAAGAAGCACAGCCAGAGAAAGTGAGAGAGAGAGAGAGAGAGAGAAACAGACAGAGATGGAGAGAGAGAGAGAGAGAAACAGAGATGGAGGGAGAGAGAGAGAGAGAGAGAGAGAGAAACAGAGATGGAGAGAGAGAGAAACAGAGATGGAGAGAGAGAGAGAGAGAGAAACAGACAGAGAGGGTGGGAGAGAAAGAGAGAGATGCACCAGTTGCAATATAGAAAATGCACTGTCTCAAGCACGAAACAACATCAACAACAACAAAAACAACTGCAGAGGCTGTCCAAATAAATACTTAAAAGTAATACAAAGTGAATCACACACAGCCTGTATACTTATTCCATGCTGCTTATTATATAAGGTAATATGCTTATTTTTCACATTGTTTTTAAAGTAATATGCTTACTTTCACATTGTTTTCAAAGTGATTGGCCTATTCTCGTGCTGTTTCCCAAAGAATTGTGCTTATTTTCATGTTGTTTTGTGTGTGATTCATTTAAAAATAAATACTGCACTACTCCATTCTAGAATGAATGCTCTCATGATTGATTTTAACTAAACATCAAAAACAAATCTTTCACGTTTCGGTTTGCAAACCTACATTAATGATGGTGCATGGTCTGAATTTTTAGATCCACATGCTGTGCACATCTCTGGTCTTCATATACCTCGATATTTCAGGTTTTCGTTCTAGTTTTGTTATTATTGATTTTTTATTTTAAAAATCTGATGCATAGTCCTACAGTGCACTCTACTTCATCAGTCTGCACTTGAGACAGCGTAACTCCATAAAAACAGTTCAGGTGAAAAGTTTCATATTTTAGTGTGCATTTCCATGCTGCTACAACAGGTCTCGGTCATCATCTGCTCCGTGCCTGGCTGATTGTTTAAAACAGTATAATATGATTTAAACATTAAAACAAGAAGGGAAGTGGCAGGATGGTTAAGACGTTCACCTGCCTAGAGTAAACCCACTGTTCAGAGTGGCAAACTTTGGGAGGGACGACACGCTTCCTTCTTTATTCCTAGACACACGCTTGTTGATGTAAGTGGTCCACATTCACGGAGTAGCGTTCTCAGATATTAATCTACCCCTATGACACCTGTCTGGTTAAGTTTCTCATCAATGCAGACTGACTCTCAGTTACTATGACGCATCAATGATGTGCTTCTCTGTCCCCTGTACACAACAGACATGTACAATCCACATCAAAACACAATCTTCTTACCATGCACAGACTCATGAACGCACATAGGCAATATAGTTTGAGGCAAATTTCCATCCTTATGAGTATTTTTTCAAGCATGTGTATACATACCCTTCCTCCTCCCTCATACATGCTCAAACATGAGTTAACTGTATAACGAAACAGCAACGTAGACACACGCTCAGATATTAAATCTTGTCGGTGCATACTCACAATTAATAGAATTACAATAAAACACAGCACTCATATTCAGAGACAGATAGTAAATTCCTGTCAGCAAAAAACAGTGGCATATGCAAAATCTTGCCATAAATGAACTTCAGAGCTCTAGCCAAGAATTTAAAAAAGAAAAAAAAAGAATGGCTGTTAGTAATACACTGGAAGGCAACCGTTAACATAAAACATACGAAAGTGAACCCGAGATAAAACGGAAGAAGCTTTTTCTCCCCAGTCTTGCTCACAATTACATTTTCACAATCACAAGAACACAGAGGAAAACGGTGCTGATCAACATGAAACAACGCTCTGATTATGATGTCCAGATGATAGAAGATGCCCTGATTATGACGCTGAATGAAATCATAGTACTTTTGAAAGCTCAACAAAGAATGAAAATAAAATGCATACATCAATTCCTATGTTCTCATCTTTTCTACAATTCTGTTATAATCCCTGAATGTGTATACGACTGAAGTTAGTGGGAATTTTCAAATTTCTGTTAATTTTTTTTTTTTTTTTTTACTAGATAACCTAAGCCAAGAAAAGCAGAACTGTGCAATTTCTTCAGTTATAACTAAATTCAGTATTAAATACAACATCATGCATTAAGATTTATTTCAGATCTATGGCACCAGTAATACTGTGACTTCACTAAAGCACCATATGTGTTTGTGAGTGAGTGTGTATGTGTGCATGTGCATGCACAGAGATGCATGTTTATGCATGCACTTTTGCTCGTGCGAGTGTTCATGTGGCACATGTACATGTGAATGTAACCAAACATCTCTTTTCAAACCGTACTTCCTCAAAAACCCTTCTTGCAGAATTTGATCAGTTTCCAATGTCTCCTCTACTCCTCACTTGATTTGCTGCTTTTTATTCGGCCAAAAACTGTGATGAAGTTTTGTGTTAGGCTGGGTTAAAATCAACATAATCATAATCTTATCCTTTAACTGCCACAGATTCCCATCAAATATATTTTTGATGCTTGAACATCTATGAAGAGATGAAACAGACGGGTGTATGGCTAAAAAGTACCTTGAATTAATGCATGTATGGCGGGCTATGTGAGGCTTTGTTCTTCTTTTGGCATTAAAGAGATTATTTGGGGGGTGGGTGGATTGGGAGGGGGTGGGAATCATTTCTATTTCCTTCCCTGAAGTTAGAATGCGGATACCTTAACGGTGAGCAATAACTGATCACATGCGCAAAAAATCTCACCGTTGGTCAACTTTGAAGTTCTAGCTGAGGAACAGGAAGAAAAAAATTATATTTCCATCTTGATCCTTCAATCCCATCCTCCTCTGTGTGTACCTTGTTTCCAGCTCTCTACATTGTTATCTTATTTCCCTCCCCCCTTTCTATTTATGCATAGTTTATTTTCTTCTTCTTCCCATTTACGTGCTCAGTGCTCTCTTTTTTTTCCACATCCCATTGTCTTTTTGATTCTTTACAACTATTCAAATCTGGCTGCACTGATTGCGTTCTCTTGTCTTTTATTGCTCTCCCCATTACCCACTCTCTTATCTCCTTTATTTAGAAAAACAAACAAACAAAAAACTCCTTTATTTTACGTATTTGTTCATATTCAACAATACTACTTGGAAGAATTTTATATATATATATATATATATATATATATATATATATATATATATATATATTTGAATAACCTAGATCTATAACTGATAGATTTTCTGTACAACTGTTTTCTTTTTTTACTTTTTAAAAAACTTGACCTAGTTTCATTTTTTTTAAAAACATGCATGTTCAAAAATGATATAGCAGCCTATCATTCCCATATCTATTTGTCATCTGACTGATATAAAACTTGCTCAGGAACAAAATCTACATCATTGTATCTACTGTTATTCCACAAAATGATTTTGGCCAAAAAAAAATCACCCAACAGTCATAATGGTAAAAAGTGCAAACACACATACAAACACAACCTGTTTAAAACCTAACACTTGGATACACGATTGTATGCAAACGGAATATCACAGCTCATTTTGAAGTAACATGCTGCCCCACAGTAAGAAATCGCATTTGATTGATCCTACAATGGTCTAGCAATCTCATATTGATTCTAAAATGACCTAAAATGAGTGGAATTCTTAAAAGTTAACACAAGCAAAAATTTCTGAAACTAATATTTTGGCAAACACACCAAAGTGTAAGAGACCATTTAAAAAATGTTATTTTGTATTTTATTCTTTTTTTTCGAGGATAATGGAAAAAGCACTCATGTGCCTTTTTTTTCATCCAGTCCCCGTGTGTATGAGATCTGAAGAACCAAATTTGCTCTTTTAATTTTTGTTTGTTGAATAGATGTATCTCTTTTATACTTAAAAAAAAATCTTGTTGCTTTGTTTGCAGTCAAAAGTCTTGTCAAACCCAACTCCTATGAGGGTTAATCACCACTACTTCTATTTGTTTGTATACCACAAACACACAGAGACTAATTTCTTTAAACCCGGCCAAAACATTTTTGAGTGCATTGGCCTGACCAAAACTGAAAATAAGAGAACTATTTCGCAGCTTCTAAAACAACAATTTCCTTGCTAAATGATGAACAAATTACCCATATTGTAATACCATTTTTCTTGACTCTAAGACTAAGACTTGACCTGCAACAAAACTTAGAAATAAATTTGATTAAAGATTAGCCACCAAAATCTACACAAAGAATCATCTTCATGTTTTCCCTGAAGTCAGAATGCGGCTACCTTTATGGTGGGTAAGAATGGTAACATTTGCAAAATCTTACCCTTGGTAAAACTCTGAGCCCTAGCCGAGGAATGAAAAAAAAAATCCTGTTTCCAAGAAGAATCATCTCCAATCCGTGTTACTCTATGTCACAACACCTGATGTGTGACTTTCAAGTTCTTCAGGCAAAAACAAACAATACTTGAAAACTGAACCCTAACTGTCGAAAACAGTTTTTGTTGTTAATCAAACAAGGATTTTTCAAAGCTTGTAGAGCACCCAAAGATGTAGAGTTAAAATGGCACCAGCGGCATCCTGTATCCACAAAATTGGTCGGTAGCTTTTGTCTTTACCCTCTAAATCATCCGCCAAAATCTCTCCAAAACGAAAAGCCTGCCAAGACTTTTGCGTCCTCAAGAGGAGAAAGATCCCTTGTTTCCGCTAGCGGTCGTACCTTGCCAGAAGACTCTCCACTTCAGTCTGTACTGCAGCGTCCTGTAAAAGATTAAAACAACAATACAATCAGATTATTACACACCATTTGTTCTGTAACCTTTCTCTCTATACCATTCAGGCAAGTTGTGTCTGATGGTCCTCCTTCACATATCTGATGCACACAACTCTTACAGACTCACACACATTATGCGTGAAAGCACGTAAGCACACATTTTTGGTCTTTTTCTTTTTTGGCAGACTCATTTTTAGGGTGAGATGCGAGTGCTGCTGTTCTTGCACTGCTCCTTCCATTTCGCTCAATCTGTCTTATCTCCAAATCATAAGATCTCAAGGAGTTCTGAACATCAGACTCCTACAAGACAAACTTGGAAGAAGTTGCATTACTCTGCTGCTGGGACACTCGGTGAAGTTCAGGGATGGCTATTCTGATCAAAAGGAAAGCAGGATACCACACTTTAACACCACTGACTGATGACAACGACACCCTTGGAGTCAGAGTCACAGAGCGGTGACTGTCATCATCATCATTACCCCTCTCTAACAACAATCCTTCATGAATCTCCAGATTCTGAAGGTTTTCCCTGAACTCAGAAGTCGGGCAAAACAAGCTGAAAATAGAACTGACTGAAAATACAACTAATCTGACAAGACCTAAGCAACACGAGCCACAAACTCAGAAAAGATACCCTTTTCTTTCACTATACGATAATCAAAAATCATATATAATGGTGCTCCTGAGAGATCCAGTTAAAATGTGAGACTACTTGATACGGCTGCACTTGTTGCTTTCAAAATAAATCCCAGTCAACCGTATCCCAGAGATACAGACACACAAAGCACTGGTCAAACAGACTGAGCATCACTCTCAAAATGGCATCCATAAATTGGGTGATGCTAAGACGTAAGATCCCAGTCTTCCTAAAGGGCTTCTAGTGTGCTTACCCATGTATAGGTACTAGCCATAGCCAACACAGATCCCAGTCTTCTTAAAGGGCTTCTAGTGTTCTTAACCATGTATAGGTACTAGCCATAGCCAACAAAGATCCCAGTCTTCTTAAAGAGCTTCTAGTGTTCTTAACCATGTATAGGTACTAGCCATAGCCAACAAAGATCCCAGTCTTCTTAAAGAGCTTCTAGTGTGCTTAACCATGTATAGGTACTAGCCATAGCCAACAAAGATCCCAGTCTTCTTAAAGAGCTTCTAGTGTGCTTAACCATGTATAGGTACTAGCCATAGCCAACAAAGATCCCAGTCTTCCTAAAGAGCTTCTAGTGTGCTTAACCATGTATAGGTACTAGCCATAGCCAACAAAGATCGTTACCTTTAACAGAATTTGATCCAGCCAGCCCCCCACCCCCCCTCCCCCCAGCCCTCAGCCTACTATGCTAACCATTGTGCCAAAGTAGGTGATGTGATCCCCCAACTTCCCCACTCTCTTCCCACCACCCCCTTCTTCCTCACACAAATACACACAGACAAGCATGCGCACACAAACATACGCACACACACAGACACACACACAGAGACAACACACAACACACACACAAATACACATACAAACACACACTTCACAACACACACACACAACAACACACAATATACACACACAAACGACATAAAGTAACTCTCAACTAACCACATCGGTATCCTCTGGCTGGGAATGAGCTTTCTTCAGCCACATAACCGCATCTGCGTACTGCCGTTGCTCAATAAGACACTGAAATCATGAACAGATAATTATCTTCTATCTTCCTCTTTCTCTGTACCTGACGCTTATCATGGGGCACTGTGCTTCTTCTTACTCAAACTTTAATGATTTCAAATCTTGGATGTGTTGAAACATATATAAAATCAGTGTAAGTAGACGATGAACAAAATGCTGCTGAATCCGTCTTTTCAAAAATCAGAACACACACACACACACACACACACGCACGCATTCAACAATGAATAGAATGCGATTCTAATTTTTTAAAAAGGATTTTCCAGATAAGATGAGCTATTTTCTGAATTTATCATACAGGACTATAATCTGGATTGAAAACATTGTAACAACAGGGTGAAATATTGGCCAACACACACACACAGATATGCATGCACTCAAGCATGCACGTATACACACACACACACCACACACAAACAAAAGCAAATGCATTGCTTATTCAATGTACCATCTGAAAATAAAACTTTGACTTTGACTTTGACACACACACACACTCACACACTTGCACAAACAGTCACTAAAATCCAACCTTTGCTATGAATAGAGCATTTTCCTTCCATTTTCCAGGATCCAGGTTTTCAGACTGAAAATGAAAAAAAGAGAAAATGACAAGCATTTGATTCTTTGCATCACAGCATACATAACTATCACAAAAACTGTTGATTTTACAGCATTCACCAGCATGCAGGAGCACTTATGAACACAAACATATTATTTACATTTTGTGAATGCCCACACATACACATACCATGGAACACATACATACACCCACACATACAAAGACAAACCGAACCATACACAAGCACACAATGAACACACACACACTGAAAGCACACACACACACACACACACTGAAAGTACACACACACACACACTGAACACACACACAGCCACACACACTGAACACACACACACATACACACACTCAACCACACACACACACACAGCCACACACACTGAACACACACACACACACCCACACACACACTGAACACACACACACACAGCCACACACACACACAAACATAAATATGATTGATTGATTGACTGACACTGAATGAACACACACATACAAACACCACAGGCACACACACACACACACACACACACACACACACACACAACACACACACTACACAACACACTTACCTGCATGAAATGCTCCAGTGCTTCTTCAACTGTTGAGCTAAGAGCGGTACCAAAGACGGCAGCTGCAGCTTTTCTTTCCAGCCAGGACAACATATATACCTGTCCATACACACAGGTATAATTATATATTTCATGACGATGCTTACAGCAACATGCATTTCTGTCTACAGACACACTACATGTTCGTCTAATATCACTTAAAGGGGAAAGACGTTAAAGTAACACTATATGTGTTGACATGTCTTCAGAATTTCCTTGTTCGTTTTATCTTACTGAAATATCCCTTTACTTCCTACACTCATTTTGGTTTTTTTCTTTCTGACAAAATAAACTCTTTTCTCTATGACAGAGTAATTACTTCTCTTTCTAAAACCAATGATGTTGTTGGGTTGTTGTTTTTTTTCTTTCTGACAAACTGATTCATTGTCTTTTGGCATTAAAGACGTTTTTGTTGCTATTGGGTTGGTTAGTTTCTTTCTTCTTTTTTTTTTTTTTTAAATTCATGACATGACATACATTCTCCTTCTGAAAGAAAGTTTTTTTTAATCGTCTTAATAATATCCGACATTGCCAACATCCCTGAGGTCAGTGGTCTGGGAGGAGGGCTACATCTGATCACAGAGCTCAACAGAGATGGAGAAAGATGGAGAACCCTGGTGGCACTGTGTGGAGCTCCTGACAACGACAGCGGCAATGGAGACAAGCGACAGATAAAGTTATTTCTCTTTCCGACCAACTTTCACACCCTCTTCATGACTTTTTTTTTTAAACATGTCCTTCACCACCTGAATATTTTATTTCATTTTCAAACAGAACTACTCTCTCTTCCCTACCCCTCGCCCTCTCCCCAAAGTAAGAAATTATTTGTTTTCCTGACATAAAAATTATCTTCTTTTTTTTTCTCTATCTGATGAAAATTGTTCTCTTCTTTTATGCGACTCATAATTCTGTTCACTTTCCGTCAGTTTAATATTCTCTCTCTCTCTGTGTCTCTCTCATATTTTTTTTTTCCTCCCTGAAGAAAAATCCATTCTCTCTCTCTCTCTCTCTCTCTCTCTCTCTCTCTCTCTCTCTCTCTCTCTCTCTCTCTCTCTGGTAGTGTGATCCTCTCCCTTTCTAACAGAATAATTCTTTACCTTCTTAGAGGAGGTGTTTATTTTCTTCTCCATGCCAGAATAATCCTTGCTCTTCATTTGCCTTTTCTTTCATGAACAATTTTTTTTCTCTGCCATTGCATGCTCTGAGACATCCTCTGTTTCTTCTTTTTAGTAGTAGTAGTAGTAGTAGTAGGCTAGTAGTAGTAGTAGTAGTAGTAGTAGTAGTAGAAGTAGTAGTAGTAGTAGTAGTAGTAGAAGTAGTAGTAGTAGTCGTAGTTGTAGTAGTAGTAGTAGTAGTAGTAGTGTTATTATCATTATTATTATAACAAATGAGTGCATTTGAAATACAAATAACAAAAATTATGAATTTAAAAAAACACACCTAAAAATGCTCTAACAGGCTCTTTGTTTACTTTGTTGTTTTAATTTTCCCTTTTTTTTGTCTCTCTCCACCATTTCTTGAATGACAGGTAACAAGCGAGTGCTCTTGATAGGTAACAAGCAATACCAATTCCACTCCCCAAAAGTCCTTTGGATGAGACTATAAACCAAGGTCCCATGTGTGAACGCACGCAGAGCATCTTGCGCACACGTTAAAACCCGTTTCGCTTTTCGGAACAGTAGACCATTGTGTGCCGGTGGGAATAGATGACAAAATTGACAAAACTGCTCACACACGGGGACTGGATAAAATAAAAGAAAGCGCATGAGTGGTTATTCCATTATCCACGAAATAAAAGAAAATAAAAGAAATGTGAGTGAGAAACTTACGGTGAAGCACCATCTACCCAGCATGTGATGAGGTGTGGGGTCTTTGGGGTTTAAGACAATGGCCTGCTGTATATGGCTCTGCAACAGTAACGGGCACTTTGCTGCAATGCTTACACACTGTCAGCTTGCAGCAATACAACAATGTGAAACTGAATTGAATACAATAAAATAAACACCGATTCACTATTATATATACTGCACAAGTCATATAAAGGAACACATTAACTGATAAATCTACAAGTTGAAATAACAGTTACAACCAAAATATACCCTCCAAACCTATCTCCCCCCCCCCCCCCCCCCCCCCCCTTCTATAAAAAGAAAGGGAGGGTAGCAGAAAACACTTATTTCAAGAACGTGGACCATTTGGATCACTTTAGTTATTCACCCCCCTCCCCCAAAAAAACAAACCCAAAGAAACCCTACCTCCCCCCCTCCCCAAACACACACACACACACACACACACGCACATGCACGCATGCACACACAAACAAAAAGAAAACAAACACACTAACGTTGGGGAAGATAAACATAACAGGGAGGCTGAATGGTTTCCAGGTTCACATACCTACATGTATCAGAATTTCAGGCTTAGACAACATCCCGCTCTATCAATCAGCAAACAAGAAAAAAAAAAAGCAACCAAAAACCCCACACAAAAAACCCATCACTTTCACAGCCACACAACACTAAAACAGTGATGATCACAGTCAACTTACTTTGATCACGTACGCATTTTTGATTTTCTCTCCTGCAGAGTCATAGTCACCTATGCATCCAAGAGTGATAGCATACCTGTGACACAAACAATGAGAAACCAGTCAAAGACGCTTCATGAACACTGACACAGACGCACAATCAGATTCAACCAAACCATTTACTGGAGGGATTGGGTCTTACAACTGGATAGTTTCTGTTACAGAGCAAACAATTATGTATATATATATATATATAGAACTCAAAGATTTTAATGTACTTTAGCCTTTGGCCACAATACATCGACATGTTAGGACAAAATGTGTACAACATGAAATGGCAATTTTCGATCTTCGCAGTCATGAAAGTATTAATCTGCACTTTGCAGCATGCAGATTAAACACCTCAAAGTAACTAATACCTTTTTAAAACATCAAATCAAATGAGTAACTGCATTAATATAAAGAGAAAAAATACTACTTTCATCTTCTTTAGAGGATTTTAAAGAATCGCACTTTGTCTCCTATTTACTGCATGAAAGACAAATCTGGACAAATTGTGTCTGTGATTTCTATTTGTTGCTCTGAAAAGCACATGTACAGGAACATTTACTGATTCTTTTAGAAATTTTTTCCTCAAGTCTTTATAGATACAACAGTCAAAAATAAAATGGTACTCGTTTTCAGTTTTGTCTTTGCAAAATGGACAGTTTCTATCCTGTGCTGCCTCACTGTATCGATTTACATTATTCTTAAGCGGGAGTACATTCAATCTCAATTGGGTGATAGCAACACGGAAACAATATGTCTCCATATCACTGTATATATATATAATTATAGAGAGAGACAGAGCGAGAGAGAGAGAGAGAGAGGTATATATATATATATATATATATATATATATATACATATATATATACTTTGTGTGAAAGAAAAAAACAACTTCTGAATGAAGAAAGACTTAAAACTTGTTTTGAGGCTTAAGTCTGCAGTACGAATAATGAGTGATAAAGAGTAAAGCCTGATTCTAGGAGTCTAAAGCCTTTTCTATACCAAGAAGTTAATCAACTTGACTCTTACTCCCCCATAGCTGACTTTAGTTGACACTACTGTTCACCGCCATAGGCAACTTTCATTCAACAATTCAGGTCATGCTTTTCATACAGTAACAAAGTTTCACACCCACTGTTAACTTGGGTGTCTTATAACAGACATATATATCAACCTTCACTCCTCCGCCCAAGTTTTAGTGCAAAAACTGACTGTGTTATTCTGACACAGGCTGAATGCCAAGAAACCAGCATAAGCACTGGAAAATGCTTGGTGATGAAGAGAGTTCTTCAGGCAGAAACATGGCAATGAAAGAGTTAATGTAAGAAATACTTCCTAACACTAATAATAATAATAATAATAATAATAATAATAATGTATGGAATTTATGTAGCGCTGAATCTTGTAAAGCAACAAATCAAAGCGCTCAGATTTTTGTTTTAGGATTTTTTTATTATTTTTTTATTTTAGGATAATGGAATAAGTACTCATGTGCTTTTTTACACCCAGTCCCCGTGTGTATGCGGTTTTGTAAATTTTGTCATCTGTTCCCACCGGCACACAATGGCCTACTCTTTCGAAAAGCGGAACAGGATTCAACGTGTGCGCAAGATGTTCTTGCATGCGTTCGCACACGGGGCCTCAGTTTATAGTCTCATCCGAAGGATATACGCCGTAAAGTCAAAATTACCTCAACACTGCAGAAATAATATCAACTTACATGATCTCGTGCACTAAACTCTAGATCTATGATACAAGTATACTTTTCGATATGTACAACCAAGCACCACAGCTGAAACAAATGCTATACCACTTGTGGCCATCGGCACAGTTTGGGTTCAAGTTGACGGCTGCCTGCGCAGCATCTTTGGCCTGGTACATCAGTTCCTTCTTCTTGTCGGGCTCTCCATTCTCCCCTTCAGCTATGGCCACAGAGTGCATCACCTTGGAGAACCGCCACTGGAACTCGGCGTTCAGAGACATCTGCAACAAACCGACATTGATACTGCCAAATAATGTAAATTGATATGTTCAATGATAGTGATAATAACAATGATAAATAATGCACGAATCATTTTTAAATAGATGTGGATCGGTGGTCTAGAGGTAACGTGCCTGTCTAGAATGCGAAAAGTCTGGGTCGGAAGTGTGCGGTGGTTCGAATCCCGTTTGGACCCGAAACTTTTCCCCCATCCATTTGACCATGAGTGGTGGTCTGGGCGCTAGTCTTTCGGATGAGACGATAAACCGAGGTCCCGTGTTATTACACAAAATTATTCAGCGCACGTAAAAGAACCCATGGCAACAAGAGAGTTGTCCCTGGCAAAATTCTTAGAAAAAAGCCACTCTGATAGGGAAACAAATACAGTTGCAGACAAAAAAGACAACAACAAAAAACCACACAAAAAAGGGTGGCGCTGCTCTTGTGGCGACGCGCTCTCCCCGGGGAGAGCAGCCAAAATTTCATGCAGAGAAATCTCGTGACTTAAAGTGGCATAAATGAAATGAAATAAACAGTGCAAGGGGCAGCGGGACAGCCTAATGGTTAGAGAGTTGTGCTTGTGATTTGACGGCCCAGGATTGAGCCACCACTGAGGTACTCATTCGAAGTGTGCCCTGGAGTTAATCAGTACTGACTCCACTTCCCCAAAAGTTCTTCTGATGACTCTATATGTTGCTATAGTATTTATAAATGAAGGTTCTGTGTGTAAATACACCGAGAACATCCCATGTACACATTAAAACTTATTCCACCTTTTGGAAGAACAGGCTATTGTGTGTCGGTAGAAATGGATTTATAACAATATTTTTAAAACACATCCACACTGGTGCCACGTTTAAACATCGTCCCTGAAGTCAGGATGCATCTACCTTCATGGTGGGCAAAAACAGTTATAATATTATATATATGTATGTTTGTCCGTCGTGTTCGACGATGACCTCCAAAACAGCAGAGGCAGCTGCTGTTTCAGAAATTGGGCAGAAATTTGATTATAGTGGAGATGCCTTGCCCACAGTACATCCCCACTCTCTCGGCCAAGTGGGCATAAGGACAGTCAGCGTTGGAGATGTTCTCCAAAGGCCAACTAGCCCCCCAGGGCTGCAGCACATGAGGACTGTGCAAGTCAAGCCTCCTAGTCCTAGTCAGAGTCACAGTCGACCACTAAAGACTAAGCTGTAAAGTGGACTTCCATGGGAGGGAAAGCCACTGATCATACAGCCTCTCACTTTGCTATTGCCCCCAGCGTCAATGGTTTAATCAAGAGCTGTGATAAACCCCAGGCGCTGACGGCACAATATATATTATATGCAAAACCTCACCACTCCTGGTATTGGTGAATCTTGGAGCTTTAGCCGATAGGCAATGAAAGGAAAAAAGTGCAAAATTTGCATTAATCAGCGACTAGATCAGTAAACTACTAAATGCACTGTGCTATCATCTTTTCCTCCAGCAAATAAAACCACCAAATAACTGGAATATTATTATTAACTAATGGGTTGTGTGTGCCCACACAGTCACACACACACACACACACACACACACACCAGTAACTACGTGCCAAAATTAAACACACAATGAATACCTTTTCCTAGGTTAGTAAGTACTGTGTTACTGTTACTGTTTGTGACTTACTATTATTATTTCCGATCAAATATTTCTTTGCAAAAAAATTATACCAGCATGAAACGAATAAGGTTACTTTGTAAATGATTTTAAAGGAAAGAAACAAAAAACAACAGCAAAAAACCCATATATATCATCTATGATATAGATCTATACCCTTCAAATTCCTCCTCAAAGTCCAAATGCAGCTACCTTAATGGCGGGGGAAAAAGGTTGCATACTCAAAAAACAAAACAAAAATCTTACTACAGCATTGGTAAACCTTGGAGCTCTAGCCCAGGAACAAAATAAACAGTTCAAACTCCATGAATAAAACAAACCCACTTTTTCAAGTTCCCGCACAGTGCGCGTACCTCGAATGACAGAACAAGCCTGGGTAAGACAAAGAGTTACTGCAGTTAGAGTAAGACTACATGAGTAAGACTGTGTTTGATGAGATTAGGATTTATAAGTTAAGTAGCATGGGAACATAAACACTAAGATTTAAGCACACTACAAGACATCACATAAGAGGAAAGACAAAAAAAACATTAAAATAAAACAAACAAAAAGACAACCTCCCCCCCCCCCCCCCCCCCCCCCCCCCACCCACTAAATTCAAACAAACAAACAAACAAAAAGTCACCTTTCTTTCTCTTTTTCTGAGCAGACTCAGAGCACTTTTAAAGTCAGCTTTGCTCCCTGCTTCAATGAATCCGTCCACTTCTTGGAAAAACTCCTCAGCACTCCCCTCAGCAGCATCCATTTCCACAGACACCGGTGTTGCAAACTGCACATAGCGTTCCAGAGATGCTTGTCCATTCTGTCTGCCTATTGTTTCGTGGTCGCTTAATCTGGGAGACAGAAGTGAAGCCTGAAGAGCACAATGCTGTGCTAAGACAAGAGTAACTCCTCAGTAAGAATCAGAGACTGAGGCTGAAGACTGAAGTACAGTAGAAGATATACACTATTGAATCTGTTGGCATACATACAATATATATAATCTATAAACAAAATTTTTTTAAACCAACCCTAAGAAGAAAGGAAACAGAGTGAAAAGGCATAATACAAGCAAAATAGTATCATTTTCAAAAATAATGTCAAAACTAGTGTTTTACTGTTTAGAACTTAACGCTACTGATTCATAAAGTCAAGACAAAATTTATCCAAATGAAAAAAAAGAAACCTACAGGCGCAGCTTTGCTCATGTATTTCACTAAATAAGGTAATAAAAATACCCCCCCCCCCCCCCCCCCCAGAACAAAAAAAACGAGCAACTGTTCCATCAGTCATGTGGTCATCTTACCACAAAAGATCAATTAGACTTTCTAGCTGAAACTTGCTTGCACAACTCAACCCATAAAACAATTGAATTACACCCTGTAAATTTATCCATGGTCAATTTCAGTTCACAAACTTAACTAAGCATTAAACAAAACATGCCATCCATTATTATCTTTTTATAGCTTGGGAAAGTTTAGAGAGTGACAGCCCCTCCCCCTTAAAAAAAATAACAAAAAATGAACACACAGGTAATCTAATACTGATACTACAGACAGTGATGGTGATATGTTTTTAAATGGTTTCAGCTTTTCAGGAACATGACTGAATCATTGATTCATAGGGTTTTGTTTTTTTGTTTGTGTTTTAATTTTATTTCCTTCTTTGCAAAGAATCAAAACTTCAACTGGTGGCTTTCATCAGGACTCACTATTTCATCAATGTAAGTTACAATATCATGGCAACAAACATGAGCTTAAGTGCATAAATTTTACAATTACTTTCTTCTGATTCCACTCCACATTCTTGTTGACAAAGATTTATTTTTTTAAGTTATCATCAACAACAAGGATTATGATAATGAATGTTATGTGTGATTATAAAACCAAAATAAGATTATTTATAATGATTCCCCATAATGGCATTGATGGACGTGATAGCCGAGTTGTTAAGAACTTAAGTCCATTGACTTCAATCCCATGGGTCATGAAACCATGGGTTCGAATCTTGGTGGTGTCTGGTGAATTATTGGTGGGGATTTTTACAATCTCCAAGGTCAACTTCAAGTGCAGACCTGCCAGTGCCTTAATTCCCTTCATGTATACACATGCAGAAGGTCAAATGGCGTGTTCACGTTTGCGCCTGGCGCTGCATGGTATGTGTGTGTCTCCCTTTGAGTGTGAAATTGGTGTGTTTCCTGGACGTCTTTCTATATAAGTTTTGTGTCTTTGTGTTTGTGACGGCACCTGGAGTCCTGCGGTCAGAGCAGTTTTCTTTAGTATTGTTTGAATCTTTTTGAATTCATTTTCAGTTTTTAAATACTGTTTTCCTTTCGTTCTGATTGCATGATTCATCCAATTTTGTTTTTTCACAACTAATTTGTTATTTGATCAATTTGTGTACCTATACCAGATCAACCACTGGTCTTGTGGGTGTACCCTTTGAATTCATGTGACCCTGCCAGAGCAATGCACATTTGCGCAAAGTGATTCCTGATCCAAAATCCCGATAAAGTGCTGCAAATAAAATGAAAGGTAAAGTCCACCTGATCGACCGTTCTTTCCAGTTCCCACACCCGACTTCTCACGCAGAAATTTTCCTGTTTATGTTGATATTTCGCATTTTGCATACAAATTCCACGCTACAAATCCATCATGATTATTTATTATTATAGTCATAGTCACTCCCCACTGTCTTCTCCAACCTCTCAGCCTCCCTCAAACCTTCTCCATGTGTGTCTTCTTAACGCGCAATCTATCTGCTCTGACGCCAGTGACGGTAAAGCCGATTTCATATCTGAACACAACATAGATCTAACCTTTCTTACAGAGACTTGGCTAAAACCACTAGGTCACGAACCAAAGATAAAATAACTGATGCCACTTGGCTACAAAACTCTTTCTTTCCCCCACTCTCCTGTGGAGGTGGCATTGCCATCATCTACAAAGACACTCTGCATCCAGCTCTTTCTATCTGTCAATCCCTTCCTTTTTCCCCTGAATCTTTCAGAGTCTGTGAACTCAACCTCACCTTATCCGGCCACTCTGTTACTTTCTGTTGCCTTTACTGTCCACCTCCCAATCCTAGAAACAATTTAACATCTTCAGTTTCCACCAAGAGTTTCAGTCACTCCTTGACCATTACAGCCTCTCTCCTAAGAAACTTATTATACTTTTTGACTTTAACTTCCATTTTGACAACCAGTCTTCTCCTGATGTCTCTTTCTTTATCAAATCACTCTCTTTCCCAGCTGATAAACAAACCAACACACAGATCAGGTCACATTTTAGACTGGCTCATCACTGATGTCTCACAAGGTCTAGCCACATCTCAGTCTGTATCTGTTACTGACGAACTACTCTCCGATCATTCTGCCATTCTTTTCTTCCTCAACATTGCAAAGCCTCTCAGAAAGAAGAAGTGCATTACCTGTCGCAACCTCAAGGCCATAGATATTAAAACTTTTCCATCCCAAGCTGCTGAATGTCTATCACAAATCCCTGACCATACTGACCCTTCTAAACACTACAATACCGTTCTCAGCCAACTTCTTGATAAGCATGCACCTCCTACTGACCATCTCCTGCCTGATAGGCCCTGTGCACCATGGTACACCCATGATATCCTGGTCGCAAAACGCAAACAAAAACTGAGATAAACAAACAGTTTCTTCATAAACAAATCAACAAAGTCAAAACCTTAATCCATTCAGCAAAACAAAGTATTACTCTTCTCAAGTTCCTGATGCGACATCTATGAAATCTATCTTTTCCCTCACATCCACTCTTCTTGGATCTGCGAAGGCTAGCCCTCTGCCTTCTATCTACGACCACTCTGAACTTCCTTCTATATTTTCTGCATTCTTTTCTGATAAAGTCTGCAACATTCGCTCTAGTTTGGATCAAACTCCTTTTCACTGTTAAGCCTTCAATTTCTGACCCCCCAATTTTCTGACACTCCTCTCCTTTGCTTTCATCCAGCAAGTGAGAAAGAAATTGTGACAATTCTGAAAGAAATGACAATAAAATCATGTGATCTTGATCCAATACCTGCTTCTCTTTTCTCTCAGTGCATTCTACAGTTTATACCCACTATCACAAAAATAGTAAACTCATCACTTCTTTCAGGAATTTTTCCAACAGCTCTCAAAACTGCAATAGTTATGCCTCTACTAAAACAGCATGACCTCGAATGGCTCGATCTTAACACTCTGAAGAATTATATTTATAGACCTGCATCCAACCTACTGTTCAGCTCTAAAAGTCCTTGAAAAAGTTGTTCTGATACAACTCAACAGCCATCTTCATTCAAACAGTCTCGTTCCCCCTTTTCAGTCTGCCTATCGCACCAACCACAGCACTGAAACCACCCTAGTCCACACCTTAAACACGCTTAACTACACACGTCTGACTCAGGAAAAATCTCCCTTCTCACTCTTCTCGACTTATCTGCAGCCTTCAACACTACAGAGTTCTTCTCTCCCGTCTCCAAAAAACTTTTGGTATTAAAGGCACAGCCCTCACCTGGTTCAGTTCATACCTTACAGTTACACAGTTACAGACTGATTCCACATAGTTGCAGTAAACAAGATTCAATCAACACCTGCCAAAATGGAATGTGGAGTCCCACAGGGATCAGTTCTCGGCCTTGTTCTTTTCACTCTCTACACTGCTCCTCTTTCACTCATAATAAATTGTCATCATATCATTCAACCATCATTTTTATGCATATTCATGACTCTCAAATTCTTAGTGCTTAGTCGCTGTAACTTAGTTATGCTCCTGAAAGCCTGCCCTCTCTCTTGACTAATATATCCTACTGCCTTCAACTTCAAGATATCCAACATGGGATGGTACAGACCAAGTTACAGCTAAATGCAGCTTAAAAGATTAAAACTGAAGCTATGCTTGTAGGGACCAAACACAAACTCTCTCCATCACAATACCTTCAATAGAATTCGGCAATACATCTGTCCCTCTATCTACTGCTGTGAAATATCTAGGGGTCGTTATACTTATAGACAACACACTCTCCATGCAAAAGTTCATCACCCAAACCTGCCAGTCATGCTACTATCAATTGCAGGCATCAGTGCAGTTCAAAGTACCTGTCGGACACTGATGCAACATCCAAACTAGTCACATCTCTCATTCTCTCACATCTGGACTATTGCAATTCTCTTCTGGCTGGTCTGCCATCATCATCTATACATTCCCTTCAATGTATACAAAACTCTTCAGCTCGCTAGTTCCAGAAAGAAAAAATCTGAGCACATTGCTCCTCCTTTGTGATCTCTCTACTGGTTGCCTGTGCCACGGAGAGTTTTAACTATAAGATCAGTACCCTCTGTTACAAATGCCTCCATAAAAGGACGGACGGTGGCAGGATGGTTAAGACGTTTTCCTGCCAACAAGTAAATTGTGAGGTTCTGGGTTCGATTCCCAGCCTCGCCCTTTCTTCCCAGTTTGACCAAAAAATCGAACTGAATGTCAAAGTCCTTCGGATGAGACTATCAACCGAGACCCCGTGTGCGAACGCATGCAGAACATCTTGCGCACACGTTAAATCCTGTTCTGCCGTTCGAAAGAGTAGGCCATTGTGTGCCGGTGGGAACAGATGACAAAATTAAAAAACCGCATACACACGCATAAAAAAAAGTGCTTTGATTTGTAGCTTTACAAGATTCAGCGCTACATAAATTCCATACATTATTATTATTATTATTATAAAACAGCACTTTCCTACCTCTGTGAATGTCTTCACCTGTACACATCTTCTCATTCCCTCTGCTCTTTCTCTATTTCTGGTCCATCGATCTGGAATGACCTCCCTCTCTCCCTTTGCCAAAAGCCTTCTAATGACGCTTTTAAATCCAGCCTCAGGACACATTTATTTCAAATCTAAGATTCTCCCCTCTTGTTCCATTTCATTTTTGTCCCTGCCCTCAACAGCCAAAACCCCATCACCCTGCTGGAGTGTACAACCTTTACCTATGTGAGTGTGTGAGTGTGCGTGTACATGTGCGTGCGTGTGTGTATCATTTGAATTTGTACAACAAAAAAACCCTATTAACTGTAACTTACTAACTCTAGTAACTGGAGTGCATGTGAATGAGTATGATGAATGAAAGCGCTTTGATTTGTTTTTTGCAAGATATATGTAGCGCTATTTAAATTCCATGTATTATTATTGTTATTATTATATTATTATTATATATGTTAAAGACCCCATCAGTTATGTCAGTGTTTTGGGGGTTATGGAATTTATAAGAACACAAGTCCACAGAATCCTCACAATGTTTAAGGTGGCAGGGAAAGGACAGAAGACAAAGATGAAAAGGGCATAGTGCAAATTGCAATGCAATGATTCCATCCATATGCCAAGCAGAATACTACATTTGCATTTTGGTTTTTAGTCCAACTCAAAGAAATATGTTAACTTAATATTGTTATAATGGATTGTATCAAGAGCAAAGAAGTAACTTAGTAGTTAGTAAGACAACTCATGCCATATAATATAATATGCAATTTATGACCAATTTGTGATACCAAATGATATGTCCTCTTTCTGTAACTGTGTAAGCCATGCTAAGTAGATTATCCTTATCTATCCACTCATAATCATACTACATAAAGAAAAGGAAAAAAGGGACATAAAACAAGGGGGAAAACAGGTAGAAGTACGTTATTCTTACCCTGCAACGGCATCTACAAAATCGTCATCCTCATCTCCACTGCTAGCATTTACAGAATAATATCCAGAATAGTCTGTTCTGTTGCCGAGTCTCCTGTATCTGGCATTCGTGCGGTTAGCAGCAATTTCTTGTTTTAGCTCTGTTATGAGAACTCGTATATCGGCAAGTTCTCTGCTCAAGCGAAAGTACAGCAGGTAAAGACCTGCTCCAGTCGCCAATCCAGCGACAGCAGTGAAAAAGTAGGGGCCTGACTGGCGAAACAGAGACATCTTTCTTTTTGACAAGCAAAATCTTAATATCATTTTCAGATCATGATTAAGATCGAAACTTGTTTAGACACAAAGTCTACAGTCCATCGTAAACATAGCACACGACACCTATGCTAACAAGGTACATAACTCGCACAACTTGTGTTTCTGCGATATGATTTATTATCTTTGTAGCCGTTTTAATTTGTTGTTCTTTAGTACATGAACACTTCTAACAAAAACATATGATATTATGCTTCTTTCAGTTAATGTAAATCATATTGATACAAGACAATTGATTTCTAGGGTGGTTTTTTTTTACTCACCAGGGGTAGTTACTCTTATTGTTTTGTAGCAAAATGGCGGCCGCTCCGGCTGTCATTGTTTTGATGTCTTTGTTGCTGATTTCATGGAGCTGCCATGCAGAAAATGCTCCTGCAATCCTGTTAAAAGTAGTTGAAGCAATCGAAAAACTGATTGGATTTTATAAAGCGAGTTATCAGCATATGAATATTGACGGAATTTTTGGCCTGAAAGTTTTAGAAGGTAACCTATCTGGCAGTGTGCGATCGGATTCGTTTTGTGAAGATCACTCAATCAGTGAATTGATCACTGAATGGCCTACGTGTTTGTTTTGATAGATCTAGAGCTAGTATGCAATCATTGCAAACTAATGAGCTACTATGTAATCATTGCAAACTGTAATGTGTATTCTCTCTGGCTCAGGGATTTTGCTTTTGTTTACAATCAGTTAATTCTGTCCAATTTGTGTTTGTCTTGGTTTGTCTCAAAGTCTAAGTAGAACTTACTATTTTCTTGAAATCTTGAAATTGAATTCAAAGGGAAGTTTATGTTGAATATTACCATAATTTTCTTTCCATGGAGCTATAAATAATTACCAGATTATTGATAAAGAAAGTCCATGTATGATATGCCTTCTTCTTGGGAACTTCTTGCAGAAAATGAGAAATTTAATACTAGTTTACTTTATCAGTCAGTCCACAGACCTTTGTATTAATTCATGAATATCAGAAACTTTGCACAAACAATCTACTTCCCCCTATTGCTACTCTACTGTTAGTGCTGTATGCTTTTGGGTTTTTTGTTTTTGTTTTTACATGTCTCATTGTCTGCTGACCAGAAGACACACACACAATATATATATATATATATATATATATATATATATATATATATATATATATATATACTATATCTACAGTCCAGGCTATCAGATTTTTATGATTTACAGCTCACTATTCCAAAAGTGGGGACGGGATAGCTTAGTAGTCAGAGCACTTGTTTTCCCCAAGTAGATGGGTGACCATTTGTGTGTCTTGGTTTCACACAGTTCAAGTTCCCCAGTTCACCCAGCTGTAAATGGGTATCGCCCTCTTAGTCTTAAGTAAGGCTCAGGGAAGGTAAAGCAGCAAGGAAGAGGAGATGGGTGCCACCCTCAATATTCTGGCCCCTAGAGAAGCAGAGGTCTCTGATGCCTCACTCCCCTACAACCACACAGGTTATGGGAACACTTAAAGTTACCTTTTTTATCCTGAAAATGAACAGCCATAAAAATGATGATATCATTGTGATTAAAACTAAATTAAATATATTCTGAACAAGCATACATGGTATATATATGTACAATATTATACATGTATAAAAAAAGATAGCATGCATGGACATGCATGGAAACAGATGACAAAATTTACAAAACCGCATACACACGGGGACTGGATGTAAAAAAGCACATGAGTGCTTATTCCATTATCCCTTGATATAAAAGAATAAATAAATAAATAAATAAATGTTATACACCGTAACAGCACAGACATAGTCTATTATTACTCTATACATGATCTGTATATATACTGACACACACACACAGTCACACATGATAGCCTAGTGGTTAGAACATTGCGCTCGCAATCTGATGACCCGGGTTCGATTCCCATTCAAGGGGATATTTTCCTCTGAAGTTAACATCAGTACAGACTCTACTCTCCCCAAAAGTCCTTTGGATGAGACTATAAACCTAGGTCCCGTGTGCGAACGCACGCAGAACATCTTGCGCACAAGTTAAATTCTGTTCCACTTTTTGTAAGAGTAGGCCATTGTGTGCTGGGGAGAACAGATGACAGAATTTACAAAACCGCATACACATGGGGACTTGATGGAGGAAAAAAAGCACGTAAGTGCTTATTCCATTATCCTCGATATAAAAGAATTAAATAAAAATTTTAAAACTTTTTTTTTTAAAACACACACACGCTACTCTCTCTCTCTCTCTCTCTCTCTCTCTCTCTCTCTCTCTCTCTCTCTCTCTCTCTGTGACACAGGGATGGGATAGCCTGGTGGTTAGAGTGTTGCGCATTGTGCTCATGATCTGCTGACCTGGGTTTGAATCTTGTTCAAGAGGATTTTTCCTTTGGAGTTAACATCAGTGCCGACTCCACTTCCCCAAAGTGTCCTTCGGATGAGACTATAAACCAAGGTCCCATTTGCAAGTCGAACATCTTGCACACATGATTTAAACCTGTTCCGCTTTTTGGAAGAGTAGGCCATTGTGTGCCAGTGGGAATGGATGACAAAATTTACAAAACTCATCCACACAGGGATTGGATGTAAAAGTCACAACTCACATGAGTGGTTATTCCAGTATCCTCAAAATAAAAGAAGAAAATATTTTCAAAAAATAAATTTAAATAAAACACTGACACACACACACACTTGCATTTTATTCATGAACATTATGATCCATGAATGCACTCATACAATGTATGATTCATGCATGCAGGCATGAACCCATGCTCACACATACCACTATACCAGATATGCACCCAAAGTGACCCATACTTTATTTGTCATTATCAGTATATCACTGTCATGTTAAGATATAGAATTATTATGTATTTAAAATTATATATAACCCAAAGTTGAAGTGCGGCTACCGTAATGGTGGCCAAAATTGGTCATATTATGCAAAAATATCACCATTTGTCAACCTCAGAGCTCTTGGATTGCAGACTTCCATCTTTATTACAAGTATTTCCCTGTTTCAAGAAAATATAAATTATGATTGATGTTGTCATTATTGTCCTTTTATTTTGTTACAGGACAGATTCATGCTGTTTTAGAGGCGCACAAACAGGGGCAACATGCTGGCCTCAGTCCTGACATTGTCACAAAGCTCAGCACAGTTGTGAAAGAGTCGCAGTGGGTTACAGACCGAGCCTTTGTAGCTGTGCGCATGACTGACCAGGAGTATTATGAGAACTTGGCATTCATCATTGCGCAGCCATGGTCGCTTGTCAAGCAGCACCGTAAAATCACCCCCACCTTGCGCTGGGAAATCCCTGTCTACAAGTCTGCTGCTGATTGTGAGTGCTCAGTAGTAGGAGTAGTAGTAGTAGTAGTACCTTTTTTTTGACATGATCTTTTCACAGAGCTCTATGATATTTAAGAAAAGAATGGGAGAGTATGCTGAATGTAATGTAATAATTATGAGTGACTGTGTGTCAGTGTGTGCGTGTGCGCATGCGCGTGGGTATGTGTGTGTATAGTTGTATACACGTGTGAAAATTTATGAATCCCACACCTTTGTGTAAACATCTTACTGGACTGTGAGTAACTAATAACAATATAAAGAGAAGAAGTAGCATCAATCATGAAATTAAAATTGCTTCTCTGCTGTCACAGTGTCAATGTTAAGCGCTCAAACAGAACATGACAGTCTGATTTGCGCGCACACACATTTTGTAGAACTTTATTGCTGTATGATTTATAAACTATTAACCTCTTAACTGCCCAGTGCAAGTGCACCCTATATGCCGGGGAATAAAATTCTTATGTACCACTGCTATGTTCATATCCCTCTTACTCAGAAACTACTACATGAATATTCCTGATAGTCTACACAATGACAGTATATATATCGTAGATAACTTCGAGGCAAGCTCAAATTAGTTAGCATGATATTTCACTGCGAAAATATATTTAAAATGTAAAAAATCGACCATAAATACGATTTCTTCATCACCACTGTCATTCAAGTACCCCCCATCTCAATAATGTCAAACATATGTCTAGGCCAAATCTCATTCATTGTTTTTTAAATACACGATCTCCTGAATCATACACGATCGTTTTCATCAATGTTAGGTAAATCTAGAGTTTTATTTGCCGCTTTTACAGCTGTGTAAAGTTATTTATGCCTTCAACAAGAAGTGTCAGCAATTTTGAACAAGAACTTCCCAAGCAGTCATGCATAAAAACACAAAATAC
This sequence comes from Rapana venosa, assembly GCA_028751875.1. Taxonomy (NCBI): domain Eukaryota; kingdom Metazoa; phylum Mollusca; class Gastropoda; order Neogastropoda; family Muricidae; genus Rapana; species Rapana venosa. Next base: position 38,536,728 of record CM054137.1, on the reverse strand, counting down.
GAGCGAAAAAACGATCATTTTTGCCACAGTTTTGCAGCTCGATGTTGCCAAGCAACAGGAGAGTGACCTCCATTAATTTTGGAGTTGTTTCCCTTTAACTGTAGTCAAGGAAGCAGGCTTGTTTACTTTGGTTCGACACCCCGGAAATTTTCCGGGTTGTTGGCGTATAGGGTGCACGTTTAGCCCCGGAAAATTTCCGGGGTGAGGCAGTCTAGTGGTTAAAGGCATCTGGCTTTATTCTATAGAATGCAGAGTTTGTGGGTTGGGTTTTTGTTTGGGTTTGGTTTGTTTGTTTTAGCAAATTCTGTGGTTAATTTCAGTCAGTTTTGTGGTAACTCTCTGAGCACTACCTTTGGGGGCTTTTCACTTAAACTAAGTTTAGTCTTTGATGGCATCTTTTCAGTGTCAAGATATTCTGTCAATATACTAAACATGTTATGTAACCAAATATAAAGTTTGTGGTGTGTTTGTGTGATGAGTGAGAAAGTGTGTGTCCATGTGTGGAGAGACTGAGAGAGTGGAGGGTGTAATATTTACTAATAGCTAGATCTCTATGTAGTATGTGTTTGGAGAAGGGGGGGGGGGGGGGGGGGGGGACAGAAAAAAAAGAGTAAATGATATTTTTCATAGAACCTGAGGTATTCACAAATTTTTCATGGCTATGGGTATCAGATTGCAACCTGCCACAGTACCACTACCAGTGGACAGTTTACATGGGTAACCCCAGAGCCAATATGTTTAACATTTTTTATAAAATTTAACTGTTTTAAGACATAGGTTACCTGTTTCAGTGTTTGTTTTGCCAATCTGCCTGGCAACTTTCTGAAATCTGCCTTTGTTTTGATCTTTTTTCTCTTCAGCTTCTTGTCTTTTAATAGTTTTATTTACTCCTTCCTTATAAATTATACTATTCAGTTGTTCATTTACGGAGATAACCCTGCAAACTAAGCTATAGATACAGCCCACGAGAGGAGCTAGAAAGGCCTTGCCACTATTTCTCCCAAACATATCTGACAGTGTAAAAAGCAAACGAGAGAAGAAGAAAAGAAAAGTTGTTCATTTGATTTGTCTTTATTATTGTATTTCTGAGTGATATGACCCTTGTCTGTATCATTAGATCTGTTGAAAAACATCTTTTATTACGTGAAATAGTGTAGAGCAGGACAGTCTGAGCCATAAATTTGTAGACTGGGAAGGCAGCACCAGAAAGTATTAATTTTAAACAAAAATCTTGCACAGTCATACTGCTGCTTCATAAGAGGAACAACTAATTCTTCAGTCATTGATTTCTTTTTTCTCCACTTTTGCAGCTACGATCAGTGAAGCTGAAAGTGACAAGTGCATGCAGCAGGTCAGGCCGTCCAATTGGACAAAGACAGAAGGTCAGAGGCCACCACTCTGCCAGCTGACAGATCACTGCGGGCTGATAATGACCAAGAGAGGGCTGACTGAGTACAGCATCACACATCAGGTTCTGTGGACAGCACTTGCTGAAAAGGTTGGTGACCGAACCATTTTTCCTGCAGGTACATGTATGTGATGTACACAAAGTTAGAAATTCTTCTACTGTACTAGTTCCTTTTTGTTGTTGTTTGAAGCAGTTGTGGTGTAGTTTTCTTCAAGAGTTAGTAGTGAGTGTGTGTGCGCGTGCGTGCGTGTGTGCTTGCTGTATATATGTTTTGTTTTTTCAGTTTAATCTCTGTTCACAGTTGTTTTTTTTTAATTTCAATTTTAAACCACGAAAAACCCAGAACAAACCAAAGTAAGGAAATGGTTTACTCTAGCATAACATTTAGCAATGTAACCTATGTCAGTAATGATTTTAAAAACAGTCAACATCTCATTTAAACTAATGTAGCTGTAGGACAATCAAGAACATTACTAATCTTATATTGTTTGAAAATCAAACATAACTGTCAGGAGATGAAGAGTAGTGTAGTGTTGATTCTTCTTCTTTGCGTTGCCTGGGTTATATTGTGAGACCAGATCTTCTAAGGAATTCAGCAGTTGCCTGCAGGTCATCTCCAGAGGCGTGGGCTCAGGCCACACTTCCAGCCTTAGCGTCTGGAGAGTCCTGCAGTCTTGTAGGATGTGGGCCGTATCCTGTTCTTCTCCACAGGGGCACATAGCAGATGGTGCAATTTTCAATTTTCTGTGGAGGTGTTTATTCAGCCTGTTGTGCCCTGTGCGTAGTCTGAAAATGACCACCTGTGCTTGTTGTGAAAGCTGGTGATAAGGGTCTGGTTTGAGTGGTGATCTGAAGAGAGATTTGATGATGGTTTTCATCTCCATTAGGTTGACAGGATTGTTCTCTTGCTCCTCTCTTGGCCCTATTTTGGCCATCTTGTCTGCTTGTTCATTTTCTTTAATGCTGCAGTGGGAGGGGATCCACTGGAGCTCTATGCGTAGGGCGTTAAGGCTGTGCAGTGCCTTCTCCAGATCTTTCAGTTGTCCGGCATTATAGGACTGCAGCACAGAGAGTGCGTCGGTCAGGAAGACGACTTGGGTGTTGTTGTCCTCTCTGCTGTTGATGACATTTGCTGCATGGATCAGGGCTTCTACTTCAGCCTTGTAGTTAGTACAATGCAGGCCTGTTGGAATAGCTTCAGCCTGCCATTCTCCATTAGGGTACTGAATGTAGATCCCCGCACCTCCACACTTGACAGCATCAGTTGCTGATCCATCGGTGTATATGTGAATCCAGCTTTCTTGGGGGTATCTTTCTTCCAACATGGCTAGTGTGAGAGTCTTTTTCACAATTTCACTCTGCTCATTTTTTGTTGTTATGTGGGGGACAGAGGTATTTACTTTGGTATCGGTTCTTCTTTCTTCCCATGGTGGTGTGTCAAGAGAGAAAGAGAAAGGTTTGACATGGTCTGGAAGCTTTGCTTGGTATTTTCGTACTAGGCCTCTAGTTTCAAGGGCAAAGCTAGATCTCTTTAGCCTGCCTGAGGATAGTTGTTTTATCCTTGTCTTCATTGGGTGATCTGTAGTGCACTCGTATTTCTTTGATTGTATCAGGGCCTTCTGTTCTCTTCTTGTAGATAGGGGAGGAATGCCAGTCACTTCTTCCATTTTGTTGATTGGTGTAGACTTCATTGCCCCTGTTATGATTCTTAGTGCTTGATTTTGGACCTTGTCAAGAGTTTGATGGTGAGTCTTGGCAGCTGTCATCCAAGAGTTTGATCCATATTCAAGGTGAGGTCTTACTGCGCCTTGGTAGACTGTCTTAGTGTTGATCATGGCCCTGTCTCAAAAATGCAATATTTGCAGACTAAATGTGTATGTGTGTAGTGCGTTGCATGCTATGCTTTCATTTTGCCTGTGGATGTGTCTGTGTTGATCATTATGTCAGTACTGAGTGCAGCTTCACATTAATCTAACAATAGATGATGATAATGTGTGAGTATCATATATCTGAATATTATCTGTGTGTAGCCAGTATGATTGTGCAATGTTTTTCTATAAAAAAGATAAAAAATACCCCCCACCCCACCCCCCAACAACCCCCAACCCATGATTTATGTACATCTGCCTAAAATGAACTGGATCTTAAGAGAGCTGTCAGAGTGAAAATGATGAAATATTGAATAACAACGTATGAAATGTTGAATACTAACATATTACTTACAAACACAAACTGTTTAGATTTCATTTTACTGGGTTAGTAAAGAGAACAAACCTCTTGCAACAGTTTGAAACTGTGATCCAGCCACCAAGATTGCACCTTTTGTTTCTTCATGTTTCGACAGATGGGATGTCACACAGAGATGAGCACGCTGTTGAGGAAGTTGGGTTTCAAGTCGATAGACCGCATGCAAGAGGAGTTTTGCACCAACATCTACTACGAGATGCTTGCTGTGGTACATGTCTACATGTCTGGCACTGTGAAGTCTGAGTATCGGGACATTTTCATGGAACAACGTGAGTTCATGTTGTTGTTGTGATTGTGGATTTTGAAAGTAGCACACCCCCACTGGGATGCCGGGGGCTGTTTCAGTATGAATAGCATCCCCACTTTCTAGACATTTTGTGCTTGAAATTTCCTCTTTTCTATCGCTCCCTTTGTTTCTGCCTTTTCCCTGGCCTCTATATCTGCTCTCTCTTGCTTACATTTTACCTATCCAGCTAGTTCATGCTTTTTTTCAAGCAAATCTGATTTATTTTTCTTATGAACATTTTAATGAACTGCTCTGCAGTTGGAATGTGTCGGTTGAGGCCAGCAGGCAGACCTCTTGCAGAAAACTTTATGCAGGAGAAGACCAGCCACGACACATTCTACCCAGTATGCTCATGAAAATGCTCACACTTGTTTACCGCTTAAGCTAAGGACTAACGATTCTTTTTGATCTTGCAGCTCAGATGAACTATTCAAACCTGCTTGTTCGGATCTGTCGAATGTGAAAATGGTGAATTGACACACTGCATGATTTAGATATTTACTATTATTTGTGACGCCGCATGTAAAACTCATGGATAAGTCGCCAGCTATAGTTTTGTGCTGTGTGCTGTTCAAGCCGCAGTCACTGATCACCTGGAGACTCAGACATGTGTATCTCAAGAAGTAATAAAGATAATTGAAATCTATTTTTTGTGTCTTGTTCAAATCTATTTTTTGTGTCTTGTTCAGAAATATCTCTTCTTTTAGATTACACTTTAATCTCATTTTCTGAATTTTGACCCCTATCCACATGATTTTCACATGCAGCATCCCATTTGGAAAAAATTCTGAAACGTGCCACAGCCAGGCATATGACATGTCATTTTTTGTCGACAAGACTGCCATAGCTCTAGCCACAGCAAAACTCTAATTAGTTAATGTATGCTTTTGTCATAAGTGCATCTGCCAATCAATTGACATAGCATTTCTAATACACCCAAATTCTAGAATCCACTTTTGTCATGTCTTTCTGTATGAATAGCCTGTGACATTACCATTTTTCCAGATCTGAAACCTCGGATTCATTTTGTTTCAGAATTCATCTGCCCTAGCCTGGGATTCTACGAGTTTCTAAAGAAGAAATATTTGGACCAGATCCTCAGCTGGCAGAAGCCTTCAGGGTGTTTTGGAGATGACTCAGAGGAAGAGTCTTCTCCACAGGGTGAACGCCCTGAAGAAAGATCCCCCAATGCAGCTGTCAGCAAGGAGGAGACTTCAGAAAACAAGAAAGCAGTGCCAAAGGAGAACAGTCTTGGTCTGCAACAGCAGCAGTCTCATGAACAGCTCTTGAACAGTTTACAGTCTGCCAAGGAGACAAATAGGTCTACGTTGCATCGGCAAGACAGTAAGAATGCTCGTGTGGGTATATTTCACCAGCAGAATCAGAAGACTGACACAAAGATGAGTGCTGTGGCACGAAATAGTGAAAATCGTGTTACCGTAGGCAAGGAGAGAAATGTGAAAAATCCTGACAGTGTGCAACAAGCTGCCGTAAGAGCAGGAAATGCGGCCAACAGTTTGTCTGTAAATCAAAGTAAAGTAGGTGTAAATCAAAGTAAAGCAGGTTCCCACCACCATTCCAGTAATACTGCTCAGAGACTTCAGTCTTCGGGGTTCTTGGGCAGGAAAAAAGAGCCGCCAAGTCGAAACACGGAACAAGCCAAAACAAACACAGAGCAAGTCAAAACAAACCCAGTTAACAAGCCTCTTGAAGTCAAGTTCTCAGACACTCAACACCGTCGCAGTGCTCAGCCTGTGAAGCAGGGCAATAACAGCTTGTATCAAGTAAAAAATATTTCCAGCAAAAGAGAGCAGAAGCAACAAAACTTGGTGCAAAAAACGAACAGTGCTGGAGGTACAGCGCATGGTGTCAGGACACAAGGCAGACCTCCAGAGGCGCAGGCTCCCGCACCAAATATCATTCCAGTCTTACGTCAAGAAGGGCCAGCGGTCAGGTCATCATGAACGACTGGACCCGTACCTGACTGGCCGTGGGAACCTGAGGAAGCTTCTCGTGGAGAAAGAGATGCCAGGTAAGGCGTCAAGGTGTATCTGTAGACAAAGAAAAGCATATGTGGTAATATATATATAATATATATATATATATATATATATATTATATATATATATATATATATATATACTGACCTCTTCCCCATCCCCCTACCCCACCTTCCATATATTCGTGCATGCACACACCTTGTGCATACATGTATATGCGCATGTATACACACTCGCATATGCAGGAGTGCATCCTTGCATTAAACCATGCTTGCATGCTCACCAGAGACATACATGTACACACACGCACGCACGTGCACATACACACACACACACACACTCATGCACACATACACATACATGCACACACACATACGCACACATGCACTCAACATAGTATTGGAGGGAAACAAGTGCAGTTGGCAGTTTAAGAGCAACACAATAACAACAACAACACCTAAAACAAGCAACAACAAAAAGAAAAAAAATACAAACACAGATTCCCAGTGTGATCTGCTCTCAAAAGGTGCCTCAGCTTACCCCTACCATACATAAAACACTGCAACTTTATTACTATGCATAAATTTTAACCAGAATGACAGAATTTACCTTGAAGAATGATTAAAGAGATGAACTGAGCATTTTAAAGATAGTGCGTGGTTAATATTATGGTTAATTTTTTTTAAATAATGTCAAAAAGTGCGTCTTTTTCGACCATTTTTAATGGTCAATCGATGGGTACATTGGTATTGAGGTTGTGTGTAACAACAGAAAAATCGTTTGTACTAATAATTGTTTTAATATTTTCGTAGTTGAATCTATCTTTATTTTTCTAACAAAAATATTGCTGAAATAAACGTACTTTGTGAGATAGGAAGCCGTAAAAATTCGGAGTTTCGCGTAACGAAGGTTGTCGCGCCGAGATCATTAAAGTCTTCGTATAGTGAATGAAAACATGGATTTGACCGTGGAACACACCGATTTTATTCTATGAATTGAAAACATTCTAAAAAATAACATTTTATTCTTTAAAGCTTGTGTTGACAGCAAAAATGATATTTTGAATTTTTCTTGTCACAAAATAATGAATAACACTTGCTTTTATTTCTTTTATAAGCGCGTAAACGATATCCCATCCACCATTTTTGAAACCGGAAAGGCCTTCCGCACATGCGTGAAACTTTATTTCCCTACATGGTGAAGATGGAGAGAAGACCAGGTAAGATTTTCATTTTTGTCACGCTTCATTTTCTGGTAGCACGGAACACTAATGTAACAAGTAACACCCTAGAACAAGTATCTACGTATTTTTGTGGATTTCTGTTAAAACTTTTTAGGCAGTGTGTAAGTAAAGATTCTTGTAAAAACTTTGTCTGAAAAGATAGACATGTGATCACTGAAGTTTAGTGTGTATTTAGTGGATCGGTGGTCTAGAGGTAACGCGCCTGTCTAGAAAGCGAAAAGTCCGGGTCTGAAGTGTGCAGCGGTTCGTACCCCGTTTGGACCGGAAATTTTTCCCCCATCCATTAGACCATGAGTGGTGGTCTGGGCGCTAGTCTTTCGGATGAGACGATAAACCGAGGTCCCGTGTGTTACACGTAATTATTTAACGCACGTAAAAAAACCCACGGCAACAAGAGAGTTGTCCCTGGCAAAATTCTTAGAAAAAAGCCACTCTGATAGGGAAACAAATACAGCTGCAGAAAAAAAAAAAAAAGGGTGAAAGGGTGGCGCAGCGCTAAAGTGGCGACGCGTTCTCCCGCTCTCCCCGGGGAGAGCAGCCCGAATTTCACGGAGAGAAATCTGCCGTGACTTAAAGCGGTATGAAATAAAATCTGAGCGCTTTGATTTGTTGCTTTACAAGATTCAGCGCTATATAAATTCCATACATTATTATTATTATTTTTTTTTTTTTATGGTCTCGGTCATTTTATGACAAAACTGGGCATGAAGTTACACATAACGAAAAACACCATTTTGCTAGATTTTCACTGCCATAGTTATTATCATTAGCTGCTTTTACACTAGTCACAAGAGTACAGTTTGTTTATTTGAATGGACAATGTAAATACCTCATATTTTTATTACATTTTATAAAATGTTCACTAGAAGTGTCCCACGTAATTTAACAGTGTGTGATACCCACTTTAGGTAATTTTGAGTAGCAAGGTCATTCCTATTGGTAATTTGGCCATAAAACAACTTTGATTTCACAATTATTTCAAGATATTTTAAGTGTAGTTAATTTGATAGTAGCATTATATGATAAATTAAGCCATAAACATTTTAAATGGGGTAGTTTTTTTAAAAATGTATCTTTGTCATTTTACCTAGTGTACGCCTACATCAGTACATGACAGAATTGGTCTCTTATTTTTCTAAGCTAGTCACCTAAACATAAAGTACAAAATGAATGATGCATTTTAAATAGCAAGTACAACAGTGAGAATCTAATTGAAGAAAAGTGCTCAGGTAGCTCTGGTAATTCATTCATGACAAGGCTCTGACTGAGAGTCTCAATACCTGTGCTCATGTTAATGGTGTCGTTACTTTTTGTTAAGAATATTTAAATGAGTCTAGTCATGCTTTTTATAATTAGACTGTGAGTGCTGGCGCTTTAGATTAGCCTACCTTACCTGGAAGATGAGGTAAATATTTTTGTAAGAATTTGCTAGAACTCCATTTTATTATTATTTTTTTTCTCTTTCCACAATTATACTCTTTAACCAGGTCTTTAGCTGAAAAAGCCAAAACCAAAGAAGTCCCAACCAAAGTCAAATGCTCAGAAATGTGCTGAATACCGTGACCGACTGAAAGAGGATCCAGAGCGCTTTGAGGCTTTCCTCAACACAAAGAGGGAAAGTAGCAAGAAATGGTGTCAGTATGGCAGTGAGGAACAGAAAATATGTGACCAGGAGTTCCCCAGACTGCGTGAGCAAAAATGATGGTAGGTTCCTACAAATGAATGTGTGATATTTCATGTCTATTAGTATTGCTGAATACCATTTTATTTGAAAGAATTTGATGTTTTACAGTTGTTTGTCACAAGACTCTAAATAATTCTTATTTAAATTATTGACATTAAAAAAAAAATATTGACATACCAACCACAAAGAAAACAGCATGCGACTCAGAAAACACACATGCACCCACGCACACACACACACGCGCACCACACACTCATACACACACACACACACACACACACACACACACACACACACACACACACACACACACACACACACACACACACACACACACAGTGTAAAATTAATAGGAAACTTACATGAGCAAAGAATGACTAGAGTAATATATTTTGCTATAATATTTTTGGTTTGTTTTTTCTGAAGGGAACTGCTAAAGAAGAAAGCAAAAGAGTTTAAAGGACAAGAATCCAGCTCAAAACCGGCACAGCCTGCAAGAAAACCAGAAACAAGAGCAGATGAAGAAAAGACAAAAATGCAAAGGGAAAAAGCAAGAGATCGCCAGAGGAAAAGAAGAGCGAATATGTCAGCTGCCAAAAAGAGATCTGAGCGCAACAAGCGAAAAGAAAAGTCTTGGGAGGCAAAGCAGAACAAAGAACTTCAAAGAGCTATCGGCTGTCTTGCTGATCAAAGTTCGAAATCGCCAAATATTCTTTCAGTGCTACAGAATACCACAGCAGAGCTCAAAACCAAGAGAGACCGGACATCACTGTTCAAACTAGGCCTGGTGAAGAAGGTATTGGACAGACAAAGCATTGTAGAAATGGGGAGGAAAGAGCTTTATCCAAAGAAACAGCATGATCATAAAGTTGAGGATTTTTATGTTGACAATGCTGTGGACCTTCCAGGTAGAAATGTGGCAGATTGAAAAACCATGTTGAGCTGACAGTGAGGGTTGAGGATGCGGTTCAGAGTTAGGGCAAAAAAATCCTGACTATGCCATTTCTCGCGCAACATTTGCCAGACATAGACCCAAGAATGTTTTGCTATCTAGCAATAGAGCATTTTGACAATGTCTATGTGAAAAATGTGTCAACACTATGTTGAAAATGGAAAACTGAATCCACACATTTTAAAAAAATCAGAAATGTTGCAGATTTTGTTGATCTGATGCTGTGTGAAAAAGAATTTTCACGCAGCTGTATTGAACGTCAATGCCCTAACTGTGGTGTTCCTGGCATGATGAAATCTTGGATGGAGCAGCTAGGGACCAATCTAGAAAAGGAAATTTGCAGTGTGTACCTGGCTGCTGTACCGACCAAGAGGTCACAGGCATTTGGAAAAAATGATGTGATCAAAATGAAAAACAGTGCCAGGCGAAAAAATTCTAAAAGAAAAAGAAATACTGTGTCAGCAGAAGCTCCTGAGCTGGCATCTCTCTCTCTCTCCTGTTGCCGCCACTGTGCTGGAACAACAGGACTGGTTTCTGTGCCTTCAGGAATCAACTGAAGCAGCCTCCTCTTTTGAAGAGTCGAAGGCTATTTCTGAAGCAGCAGGAAGTCAAGCCTGGCCAACAGTTCCTCAGATCAGGACTGTTTCTGAAGGCTGGCATATCGATTCTTGTGCCATCGTTCTGCTGCCAGGAGACCTGTGGCAAAAATATATACCCATTTCTGTGGCTGGGGATGGCAACTGCTCTTGTCGCACCCTCAGTGTATTGGCATCCGGTAGTGAAGCAAACCACTTTGAAATGCGTGTCAGAATAACCCTGGATATGATCGAAAATGAGGACCTCTATTTGGATAGAGCATATCTAGAACAGTCCTTTAATCACCGTGGCAGTGACATTGTACAATTCCTGGCCCTTCACTCAGCAGACCCTATCAACATATCAGTCTTGAATGATAAAGATGATCTGAAAAATTTCTACAAATCAGAGATAGTGGCTGTGAGAGGGAGAGGGGAGCTTATTGCGGGCTCTGGCAGCTGTTTTCAGCAGCAAACTTCCTGCAGAATAATATTCAATCTGTATACCCACAGCTTGGGGATGAAACTGTTCAGCAAGGGATGAACAGTGAGTTCTATCCCGCTGTGGGTAAAAGTCTCTAAAACCGAATACCTCCTGTGGACATCACAGCACGAAGACATGGACCCAGCCTACTGGGTGGCAAACCATGTTGTGCCCCTTCTTCCAGTCCGGATGACAGAGGATGCAGAGCAAAGCCAAAGTGGGTAAGTGTCAAAAATATGACCTTGAATGGAAATTTCATTTGTGGATGTGTTGTGCATCTGTGTGACATTTAAAATGTTTCAGGTGTGTTTTAAAATAATACCGGAGTAATGTTGAAAAAAATATTTTTTTGATATAGCCAATGTCCTTTTTTTTTAATTTCTATATTTGTTCTTTTAAATTAAACAGTTGTCTGACAAAAAAATTTCCACACACAGTAACCCCCCCCCCCCATCCCCACACCCCCCTCCCTCCCCATCCCCAAACATATTACTGAATGATCATTGCCATGTATAGAACAGCTGAAACAAAAACATTTTATTTACAACGTACAGTTTCAGAGGATTTCATATGAACATTAACATTGATACCGTCAATGTATTTTGTGGCTTATTTTTACAGGTCTGCAGATGGATTCACATTTCTTGTTGAAGTGGATGACATCAAAGATGTCCTCGAACAGGGAGACGACAACAACCCAATGAATAGTGCAGAAATGTAAGCGTATGTTTTGAAATATCTTAAAATAAGCTTTTGTTCATGGATGAGTAGGCTTAAGAAGTCTTAAAATTGTCTTATTGTGATCTACAATGTCATAGAGTATAATTATAAAGTGATTATATTCAACCTCATAAAAGTCAGGTGGTTTTGGTTTTTCTTACAAATGACAGATGTTGGGCTAAATTGTTATGACCTTGTGTACGCTTATATGTTGACAGGACTACAGATGATCCAAGAACTCTCAGTGGAGTGGTCAAGGAAGATGAGCTGAAACAGGAGCACCTCCCTACAGATGAGGCAGAAATGTAAGCACTCATGAAAACTTTGTGACAAGGGTGTAGAACATGGCATCATGTTGTAGATCATATTGTGACCTACAGTATATTGGTGAAAAATCTAATTTTTACTTTTCCTCTCTCACTAACGAAATAGGTTAGCTACTGCCAATATGTGAAAAGCAATTTTTGCAATTGTTAGTAATACTATAGGGATTATGTGCATCTAAAAGTAATGTACATGTATTTTACCATTTTTCAGACATTCCATCTGCGTGGACGAGTTCTATGAAATACGTTGGGTTGATGAAAAACAGTATGTGTGCCAGGTGAGTTAGATCATTTGTGGCTTGTTTCTGTTTGTGATAAAAATTATTCAGTCTGCTTAATTGAGTTAAGTCTTCCTTTAGCTATATGTTTCAGGTCTTAAGGCCGTCATTTTGTTGTAAAGAATAGTTTGATATCATTGGGAGTAGTAATAGCAGAAATTGTGTTAGCTGTTGTTTTCTTCAATCTAGCTGTTTTTTCTCAGTATGGTAAGCTATTTGTATTCTCTTTGTTGAAAGGTGATGGGAGTTGATGGAGACTGTGTCCAAGTGAATTTCATGGAACAAGTGGGCAAGCAGAACCAGTACACTTGGCCACTACGACCAGAGTCATCTGTGGAGCCTCGCAGTCTGTTCCTGGGGCCTCCCCTGAAGGCGAAGTTTGATGAATATAAATCAACAAACCGCAACCTGTTCTTTTCAAAAGAATAGCCCCAGTTCCAACCTTGTGGAGTCTGCTAAAAAACACTCATTTGATGTGGAATGGAATCCAGAACAGTCCTACATTTTAATACTTTGCCTTCATTTATTCACTTTAGGTGGTCATTTAGCTTTCTTTCAAATCGTCAATGTAGGTTGTTGGGTTTTTTTGTTTACCTCATCTTTCTCAAATACTGATTAACCTAATAATGTGTATCAAAATATTGAATCTGGTTTGATAAAAACCAGCCAAAAATATTTGACTTACCTTTTTTGTTTGAGTTTTCTTTTTCATATTTTTTTTTTAAATCTACATCTTATTCATAGAGACAATGGATAAGAAGCCTGCTATTGGATTTGAAAGCCTGTCACTTAACTCATCTGTTATTGTGCCTATTACAAGGTAGACAAGATTTAATTTCAGGCTGTTTGAATTTATTTATTTTTGTGTTTTATTTGTGTGCTCCATTTTTTTTTCCACATTGCAGTGTGTGTGTGTGTTCAAAATGTTGCTCTAAAGTGTGAGCAGTAATTTTTTGTGTTTTTATTATTGGAAAGTTACATGTGACTCTGTTGGATGTGTTGTAATGTGTGATACATTCTATTATACATTTTTTTGGCCTGTAATGTGCTCATACCAGAGAATGCAAGTACTTAATAAGTCAGACATGTACAAAGCTGATAGCTTCAAGGAAATATGTTGTTTGCTTGTTTCTTCATGCTGTCAACTTATCAGAATGCCATAACTGACAAAAAACATCCAACCAACCCCACTCACTCAACCAGTATTCACCCATTTACATACACCAGTGCAAACATGATAAACACAGAGAAGAATATCTCAGCTTATCAGAAATATCAGAGTGGTTAATGCTGTCGATGTCCATGAGACGAAGCTTTGCCGAATGTATGTCACAGTTGCCAACTATCACATGTAACATCATAATCTAAAATAGTTCATAACCACCCTGTATGCTATTACAGTTTAGTGGGGGTTTTAAAGACAACAGCTCTGAGTGCCAAAATGAATTTGTGTGATATCAGTGCTCTGTGTATATATGTGGGGTTGTTGGTTTTTTTACTATTAAGAGTTATGTGTGATCTGTCACAGTAATGGACATATTGTCACGTTTCAAAATGTCACATGTTACACCAAGTCTTTAAAACAGTATTGCTCCAGACTTACTCTGCATTTGTTTTGCATTGCATTTTCCCTTTGTATTGTGTGTGTTCAAAATACTAAAATGTAGTTTGGCAGCATTACTATTCTTTTTGTGCTTTTATGATTTTAGAGTGACAGTGTGACGTGATTCTATGGCACTAGGTGTCACAGCCACAAAATGTCACATGTAACATCAGATTTTAAGAAATAACTGTTTCATAGTTATCTTGCTTTTGTTCACAGGATTTCTTTACACATAATAACATAAACTTATGATATCGAGAAAGTAATATTTTATATTGGTACTGTGTGTGTGCTTTTTCTTACTTTGAGGAGTTACTTGTGACATATGACTATGACCTGTGTTGTCACAACTTGATTTGTCACAAGAGCACCATTATTTTGACTATAGTACTGATTGATTGGCTTTGTGTACTTAAATTGCTTTTCAAATAAAAGGTTATCCCTTTTTTACAAAGCATATATGCATTTTGTATTGGAGTGTACTTCCTTGCTTGTGGACAGAAAAGTGTATCAGTCAGTGTCCCATTTGACTGTGACGTCATATATCCATCAAAGATAACATTAGACCTTTTAAATTCCCTTTTGACTAGAGAATTATGAGATATATGAAGGAATGAATTGTGTCACATGTCACATGGGACACTATTTCTGATCAATGTTAAGATGACAAATTTTCATAAACTATTAAAAGTACAGTGTTTTCTTTTACAAAATCTGAAGACTGGATGTTTTAACTTTGCAAAAATCACAGTCAACAACAATTATGTTGTAGTTTAAATTTCAGCAGGTGCTGAGGCACCTTTTGAGAGCTGGTCATATAATTATTCCTTTATGATTATGAAAATGTGTGTGTATGTACAACCTATGTGTGCATCTCTGAGCCAAGAGTGCGGGCATGTGTTTCATGCATGTGATGTGTGTGTGTGTGTGTCACTCTGTGTATGTGTGTGTGTGTCACTGTGTGTGTGTGTCACTCTGTGTGTGTGTGTGTGTTTCATTGAACTAATGAACAAGCAATCTGGTCTGTCTACTTATTGTTGCCCTCAGTCTCTGTCTCTGTGTGTTTGTCTGTCTCTGTGTCTGTCTGCCTGCCTGCCTGTCTGTCTGTCTGTCTCTCTGTCTGTCTCTCTGACTACCTCTCTATCTCTCTCTCTCTTTCTAAAACAAAGGAGAGGGGACGAGGTATTTACAATATTTCTTGTAAAAAAAAAATTATTTAAAAAACAACATTAAAAGAAGAAAAGGTGCAAAAAGCAAATCAATTCACCAAGATTGTGCACCACTGAATCTAAATCTGTTGGCTCTGCTACAGGTCACTGCTTGGCCCACAAGACAGGCGTTGCAGCGGGAGCCCTGGTCATGTACCTCAGGTACCTCATCGACCCTGGACCCCTGGACTTCTTTGGACCTCATGACTTCTTTCCAGACGCCTCAAGGAACCTGCTGGGAAACAACGGGGTCAGCAAAGACATTGCAAGTTTCCTTGGTGATCAGAAGGAGAATTTTGCCAACGACAAAGACAGACAAACGAAACTAGCGCGAGCGGGATTGAATCAGCAGATTAAGGCTGGTCATAGGATAGATGTGGAGGAGGAGGAGGATGAAGAGGAAGAAGAGGAGGATGAAGACGATGAGTATGATGACAAGGAAGAGTTGTATCCAGACGCTAAAGAAGGGGAGGGACCACAGCAGGAGAGAAAGGTGGTCCACTTTGGCGCCAACAATCTTCACCGAGGGCATCAGGATGTCGACTACGTGGACAACAGAGTAGACGAGAAGGACGAATACACCGACGAGGAGGAAGAGGGGGACTACATCAAACGTGTCAAGGGAGATGACAAAGGAGCGGAAAACCCTGCGGATAGAGATGACGTGGATGAAGACACGGAGTACACGTACTACGACGATGGTGACGACACAGATCGAGGAATCATCAAGCGTCACAAGCCGCAAGCGCCCCCACAGAAAGGTGTGCGGATTCGCACCCACAATCGCCACAAACCCCACCCGCCCAGTATAGACCAAGTGCCTATGGGTTTGCCTGATAGCCCGCCCACGAAGACAGTGGTAGTGTTTCTGAGTGCCACCTCGCTGTTGGTCTTAGTTTTCATGTACAGGTTTATCCGAAAACGACGCGTCAGTGTCAGACACAACAGCAGAGGATTCTTCAAGCTGTGATATTGCAACACAAGAAATGAGTTGGAGATGAATTATGCGTGTGTGCAGTGCATGTAATGGAATACATGAGGAATGAAGAACATAATGTTTGACTGTATTTTTGCTTGAAATTTTTACATTTGCCAATAGATTTTTTTTCTTTCTTTTAAAAAAAAAAAAAAGAATGGGGAGACTCAGACTTGATGAATGCAGTGTGTGTGTATGTGTGATATAGGAAAAAATAGGGAAAGAAGGACATGCATCTTTTTGTACTCTTTGTATTAAAGTTTACACCTGCCAACAGGTTGGTTTCAAGATTTTTATCCCACAATAAGGAGTGAGGAGATGTAAATGAATATTTTTTTTCTTATAACATTTTTTTTTAACACCATCTGCATTTTTGTTTTGTTTTTGGTCCTTCCAAAGTGTGAATTTGCTAGTTCAAAGTAATAGCTTATTTTTGGGGTGTTTTTTTCTGCCAAGTGTTAATGGTGATTGCTGTTAATCCAAAATTCTTTGTTCATCCTTTAGTGGTGAAGATGATGATCATAACTTCATGATTTGTTGAAAATGAAGTTGTCATGATACCACAATCAAATTACATAGTTCTGATTAAACATACTGACTTAAGTCTGAAGAGTCAAAATTAAACCTTTGGCCATATTTTCATATTCACAGCTTTCCACTGGGGCTTTTAAAGACATGACTAAATTGGAGGAGGTGGGGGTGGAAACTCAGATTTGTCTTTCAGAGAAATATAATACATTAGTAAGTATTTTTAATTCCAAACAGAGTTTAATGTACTTTGCAAGCATATTAGAAATAAAGGTTTTAACATCAGAAAATTGAAGTGTCATTGCAGCCACAACTTAACATCATAAAGTTGGCCAAAATTATATACAGCATTACGCCTAAAGTAAAGCCATTTTGGTTGCTGACAGAAGTATACATTGGTAAGCACCAGAGTGATGATTTATTCATTCTGAAAAAGGGTTGATTTTCTGAACAGTCTCATGCTCAGATTCAAGGAAGAAAAGCTTCAGCCTCCACCAGAGACTAAAAAAAAGAAAAACAAAACCTAAGAGTGTGGCAGTCTTCCTTCCATTTTTCAAATTCATTAACCAAGTCTAGAATGCTATGTGATATTTTGTGGACAGTTTCAAATTTGTAAAGAGAAAGTGAGGGTCTTTGTTTTGGGTTGTTTTTTTTTTGCAAACCCCTCCCCTTCCAATGCTTGACTGAAGCAGGTTGATGCTCTAAACTGCATGATTTTGGTCAAAAACCAAATAAGTGTTATCAGATCAAGTAGAAATGAGGACTTCACAAATTTGATGCATGAGAGGAACAAACACTTCTAGAACAATTTTTGTAGTAAAGAATTTACAGCAACAACTTAACACTTTCTACCAACTGAAAGAATGTTCAGAAGTAGAATTAAAGATGCCTTAATTCATCACACAATAGATATTGTTTGTTGTTTGCTGGTTTTAATGTATCTTTCTTGATTTACAGTCATTGCATGAAAGATTTGCCTGTTTTTCCTGAAATCTTTGCTCAGGTAAAAAGAAAAAAAAAAGAAATATGCATTTTTTTTTGGCATTGCTACCATCCGTTCAATATTTTTGTGATTGACTAGCAAAATCCCCCCATCAAAACAAACAGTAACAGTGTGAGAGAGTTTTAAGCACAGATGCTGATCTCGAATCATGTATTCAAATTACAAGGCTCAGCAGGAGTGAGATCAACAGATGATAAGAACAAAGGAAGATGAGTCAACACAGATAAAAGCCGATTTGAATTCATTTTTTATTGCATGACTTTGTCATCACAGTGATTTGTTCAGCTCATCTACAGAAAACTGCATGCATTGCTTTTTTTTTATGATAGCACCATTCTTTTTCTTGTACCTACTTGTCACATCTTTCCTTTTCAGCAAAATTTTCCCACTGTCAGTCTGTTTGCTACGTTTGTTTTATTTTTTATTTCTGTGGGGTTTCTTTTGCTGGCACTAGGTAGGTATACTTCACACTGTCGTAAGTGAAAGATTAGTTATCAGTCTGCCACTTCAAGTGTTATATATGCCTCATATGTGCTGAAATTACTGTATAATATCTTACTTCCTAGATGGCTGCATCACATCTTTATTATCCTTTCAACACTGTCCACATGGCTGATCTGCTCAAGTCCAAAACCAGCCCCAAAAACCATGAAATAAAACGGAAACCTGCAAACTGCTTGCACAAGTGATAGCCTGGAAAAAACAGGATGGCTGCATTTAAACTCTTGTATTTCTGTAACTATTGTACCAGTCTTGATCAGATTGCTTTTATTTAAAAGATTAAACAAGTTGGGTTTTTTTGTTTTTAAAGTAACATGCAAACATTGTTGTTGGTATGATTCTGATAGGCCTTGGACCTTGTTGATGAATGTACACAGCAGATTCCAGACTTGTAACTGAAAGGGTGAAAGATTTGAGACATCCCAACACTAAGAATAGAAGCTTTTGTGCATGTGTGTGTTGTTTTGTTTTGTTCTGAATGTTTTTTCTGCTATGTCTACGTTTTCAGATTAATGATCTTGGTGATAGTTTATGGTTTATAATTTTCCTGTACATTTGTTGTTATTGGTATATTCGTTTTAAAAAAAAAGGAAAAAAAAGCTTGAATGGTATTTGTTCAGAGTGCTTGATTTGGCCGGGAGAAAGTAGCTCTTATGAGAGGAATCATGTGATGTTCAAATCGTTTCACCCAGAGGGTTTTGTTTGTTTGGGCGTTTGTTGGTTTTTGTTTTGTTTTTGTGTACGGCTTTCAAAAATGAAATGATGAGCAATATATTTGCTAAAGGAATAAAGGTGTAGGATCTTACATGAGGGGGAGGAAAAGCCGTTGTGAAATATATTCCAGAGGTTTTCGCTCTCTGACATAAACAGACCTATTCATGTAAACTCTTTTTCACAACATTTTTTGTTTTGTTTTGATATTGCGTTTTTTGTGGGCAAGTTCACACATAACAACAAAGGAGCATGATCTGTTGGAGTTCGTACTTTTTAGTTTTCCAAATGCAGTGTGTAAGTTACTGGAGTTAAAATGTTTTACATATATGTTTAATAATATAAGAGATATGCTGTTTTACATAATGTGTAAGTTATGGAAGACATGTGCGTTGTGCCAAAGAGATGCCTTACACAAGAAGCGCTGTTAGTTTTACTTGTTGCATTCTTAAAGTGATAGGAAAGTGGTCAGGGCATCAGAAGTCAATACCAAAAGGAAGGATCAGATATTTACTGTCTGCGTTGGCTCAGCAGCTTGATCAAAAGTTTGATTGTAGACTGTTGGTGGAAATATTCAAGATTGCCTTTGTTTTTTGCTGGGGTTTTGTTTTTTTATGTTTTTTGGCTTTGTTTGTAAATCAAATTTTGGATTGTGTATATGCTGTGTGTGTGTGTGTGCGCGTGCATGGGTGCATGTGTGTGCACATATGATATGGAGAGCCAAGGTGGAATTTGTGTTCATACAGTGTGCAATATAAACTGATTTGGGTTGCAGAGTTGTGACTGGGATTTTTTTTTCTTTCTTGTTCATTGAAAGTATTTATTTAATGACCTGAAATGATGTTGTCTTGTTTTAAATATGTTCATTCACAAGGTTACTTGTACAACATTACCAAATATGTAATGAAAGAAACAAGAAGCTTGGAGCTTATACAGCACTTGTTCTGATTTGACAAAAATATTACATTATTATTGTACTGTAAACTGCACCCACTTACATTACCTTGTAAAAAAAGAAAAAAGAAAAGAAAAGACAAAAGCTGTCAGCATTAATTTGCACATGATAATGATAATGTATTTAAAGAAAAAAAGTTAGTGTAAATTTGGTTACACCCATAAAAATGTGTGTAAAACTGTAAAATGTGTTACATGTTATAGATCAAAACATTTTTTTGTATTGGTCTTTTACTTCAGGTTTTGTGCCAGCATTGTAATCAAAGTTTGTACCAGTCTTATACATATATATTGAAGGGTTTGGTTGTTGTTGTTTTTGCAGTGTTCTATTTTAAATTTGTACTAAAATTTTTAACGTTGATTGTCGCTTTTAAAAATGCTTCAGCCTTTGTTTTAACACAGGTAGCAAAAAAGAAGAAGAAGAAGAAAATCATTTGAAATTGTTTTTGGTTTGGGGTTTTTTCTGTTAAGCAAAGGTGTATTTGTCTGGAAACTGCACCTTATTGTTCTTCATTGAGGAGAAACTAAGTGCAGAGATGAGTAATAAAATTCACTGTTCATTTTTACGGTAGAAATTGAACCATTTGGCCATGTGAGTGATTTAAACTAAACTGTGTAATAAATAGTATTGGGACAAGTTTTTAAGTGTTATGAGACAAAACAGATTTTTTTTCTTCCGTAAATTTCAACTCTCTTTGATGGTTTTCCCACAACATGGTTTTTGTGGACGTTCTGTAAACTGTTTTATGGAGAAGGAAAAAAATGAAGGGGGTTAGGGGCGGATATCATAGTGGTCAGGGGGAAGGCAATGAGATCAAGGGATAAATCAACATCATTGTCATCATCGGTCCCATGACATAGATGGTCTTTGAGAGGACAGGAGGGACTCATTGGTTGATGATTTTCTCCAGGCTGGTCTGTCTTCATCCTTTTCGCAACAACACAGCCATGTCAAGGCCGGTCCAGCCTTTGATGTTTTTTGTCCTGTTCGTCATCTGTCTGCCCCTACGTCTTCCTACCTCAAGTGTCCCCTGCAGAATACTTTTGTCAAAGGATGAAATTTGTTGTTCAAACAAATACCCTCTCTCGTAGTTTACTACTACAAAATCAGTAACGATAATAATATTTTCGTCATCACTCTTCTCCATGGACTGTAGATCTACCTCTATGCCATTATAAAATTACCTGGAAAAAGTCAACTGATTTCTTGCGAAACAAATTCAAGCAAGGAATGGAAAAAGTTCTACATTTGATCAGGGGGATTTTTCAAAGTTTGTACTGTGGAACAGAAGTGGCTTTCAAGTGTACACCACTGTTAACAATAAATGTTTCAG
Organism: Rapana venosa; assembly: GCA_028751875.1. Classification (NCBI taxonomy): domain Eukaryota; kingdom Metazoa; phylum Mollusca; class Gastropoda; order Neogastropoda; family Muricidae; genus Rapana; species Rapana venosa. Next base: position 38,515,707 of record CM054137.1, on the reverse strand, counting down.
AGATCTTGGGGTTTTGTTTGGTTTTGTTTCTTTAATCCAAGATAAGTTGGTACATTGAATGTATGTAATATCATGTAATAATTATATTCAATGGACTTATTCATCAAAGAACAGGCTGTATAACTAGCACGTAATTTCAGCATTGGGAACAAATTTGGATTGTCCTCCACTTCCTCCACCATCTTCTTGATTGTTCGTTTTCATGAACACGCTGATATCGTATGCCATTTATATTGTTTATTCGTCACAGGATTAAATGGGATCTTTACTTGCACAATATCACAGGATCTAAGAGAGGTGGTAAATATGAATTGTTCCCTCTCCACCTCTAGTTGCCATTGTCGTCATAGTTATTTTTCATAATCATTGTGATGCCTCTGGTTGGTTGTTGGTGGTTGGGTTCCTTTTTTGATTTAAAAAAAAAAAATTTTTATTGTCAGACCGGGTAAGTGCTGTTGTGTTGTAACAAGCAAAGGATAGTTTCTGACTTATTGTTTTGATCCCCCCAAAGTGTAATATGCCTTGGTCATTTTTCAGTTCATTTCTTGATCGTCATTTCTAGTCATTTTGATATTGTTTTAATTACATGTGTTTGGCGTTTTAGGTGGATACAGCTTTCATGATGTTGGGGTGCAAGGAACTCTTTTGCTGTGTTACGTGAATGCTATTTTCAGGTCATGGCTGGATTTTATATTGATATATTTATATTAGCGATTGTTCGTGTTGATATTGTCAGTAGCCACATGCTTATCTCAAACATTCTCACCCTCATGAACCTATTGAATAGAACATGACTAACTTACATAATATGAAACATTTTTTTAATACCTTGACAGCTAATATTCTTAATTTCCTCTTTTTTTGAGGGGGGTGTTCAAACAAGATTTTAAAAAATGTCCGTTTTAGGTATTTTTTAGACAGTTTATGTTGTGCATTTTTTGACTCTTTCATACCTTATATTTTTGTCTTCAACTAGGATGGAAAATTCTTCACTTTCGAAGTTTATCTGAAAAATTACGGTTATTTCAGAAATTGAACTTAATTAAGAAATATTGATGTATAAACCCAAAACAACAAAACCTGTTGGTATTCTGTCTCAAACCAAAATTTAAAAAAACCAACCCCAAAACAACCCCAACAACAAAAGTAGAGTAAAGGAAAACAAACTTTATGAGTCACTAAAACATTTTTCCACCCTGCACTGTATGATTAACAGTCGTTTTCCCCCATGCGGTTGAATTGTATATCATGCAGGTAACACTGCATCAGTGAAAACATTGGGTGCCCCAAGTCAGCCAGTGTTTGGCAGTGACTTAAAATTTTTCACATCTCGTCTCAGAACTTTTTCATTAGTTTCAGCCTACACTAATAGAGTGACAGTAGCAAAAAGAAAAGTATGAATAATATGACTCTTGCGTGTGTGTGTGTGTGTGTATGTATATATATATATATATATATATATATACACACACAATATATATATATATATATATATATAGACATATTGCTTGAGAGTGTGCAACAAGAGTGTGGAAAAAAAAAGCTTTACTGACATAAATCTTTTCGCCCTCCTTAGGACAGGTAGTGAGGTACAGTCAGTTTGGGTGTGTGAGTGCATGTGTGTGTGTAATATCAGTGCGAAACTGAATATTAACATGTTTTTACTTTTGTCATTAGGTCGTAGCCTTCCAGCTAGAAATCATTTTTATCATTGTTCTCATCTCTCTTCTGAGAGTATCTTGCTGCTAGTGTAAAATTGGCCTGATACATTTTTCTTAGGTTTCGTCCTGTAAAATGAACTGCCCGCCTCAACCTAGAACAACTCCAACCCCCTAACCCACCTTATCTCAAGTTTAACTGGGAATCTCAGAAATATTGTTAATTGTAAAGACTTAGGAGTGGTTGATGAATCTCTTTTATTTATTCTAATTCCATGATCTCTTGCACATACACGCATGCATCCGCGCGCACACATAGTGACACACGCACACACACATACACAGTGACACACACATGCACACACACTCTCCCTCTCTCCGAGACTCTCTCTCTCATGATGCATTCATACACAATATCTCACTTAGAGGATTTGTGGCATTGTACTATCACTGTGTCATATATATATATATATTTTCCATGCACATGAATGTTAGGGATCCATCCGTAATATATAAAAACAAAATATAAAAAAATTACCTAAAAAAATCTGTGCTAGAACCGTTTTTCTTGTACTGTCATTCTTTGTTTCCGACTTTTTTTCCTTTCTTTTGTATCAATCTGTTCATTTTTATTTTTTCAAGAACTTCTCCAAACAGATCTGATAAAGTGGTCACTTTTTATTATTGTTAAATTGTGTTCCCAGCGATGTGATATCTGCCTTTCTTTTCCATTTACACCATTATTTTTGTGTGTATGGTAAATAATTTCTTGTAATATTTAGGTTAAGTTTGCTTGTTCCCCTGTGGGCTCTTTCAGTATAAATAGCGTCCCCATCTTCTGGAATTTCTGTGCTAGAAATGCCCTCTTTTCTGTCACTCTCTGTCTGTTTTCTTGCCTTTCTATCCTCTAACACTGTTGCTCATTTTCTTTCATCCCAGTCCATTCTCCTGTCTTTTTTCCAACGAGTCTGAACACCCCCCACCTTTCTTGGATGTTTTATGACATTTTGCCTGTATTGTTTTGTTCTGGCGACCAGTTAGTGATACTGCAAACACTGGGATGGGCGCAGGATCTCCATTCTGCAAAGTGATTTGCCCATATGGCATTTTTTATGTATATTTTTTGTACTTTGAAGTCTTTATCTTTTTATGTTTTTTTGCAACCAGGTAACTATAATTTAAGCAGAACAGCTAGCATCCTCAACATGGCCTGGTTTTATTAGCCCTAGGGAATGAAATGATTTTGAACAGGAATTCTGTCATGTGATGTTTGGTCTTTTTCAGACTGGCAGGGATAGATGTACTAAGAGATTTGATAGTGGTAATGTTGAACTTCAAGTGAATGTTATTGGGAAGTGTTAAAACTGAATAAGGTGACAGACCTGATGTGACCTGCATAGTCGGTGGGGCTATAAAACACCAACTGAAATATGGTTTTCATGGTTGGTAGGGCTATAAGCAACATGAAACAGGAATGGAAAAGTTTGTATGTGGGGGAGGGGCTGTTACTAACAAGATGTGATAAAAGCCAGTGCCAGGGGTCTATATAATGATATTCTAGATTCATCTGTTTGTAATTGCCTTTGTGGTGCTAGAATTTCTCTTTCAGCTTTTGTGTGTGTGTGTGTGTTTTAATATTCCTTTTTTCATATGGTTAATGATTGGCCATCAGTTAAGATAACTTTGATTGTTAGTCTTTGGATTTGTTTATATAGGTATTTTTGTGGGTAATGTCTGTAATTAATATGCCTCTTGAGGGTCAGTAGGGTTATATAAGTGTCAATGTGTAACTTTTTGGGGGGGTTCGTGTGAGTAGTGATATTCCTCTTGTCAGCTGGTCAACATAAAATATGGTTTTGTTCGTTGTTTTTTAAATATTAGATTGTGACCATTTATTTTGGAAATCCTGAACTTGTGTTGACTGAACTAAGTTTACGAAAAGAATGTCTTTGCTTTCTTCTGTATAAATTTTGCTACAAACACTGTAAGGTTTATCATAACAAGTAAAAGTATGTGCGCATGTTAGCTTTTTTGGGTTTTTGTTTGTTCTTGCCATTTACATGCAATGAAAGGTACTGATGCAGGATGAAGTTCATGTTTATTGATTAAATGTTTAACTGGTCACTGTCTTTTTTTAAAAATTTGAGCTGTGTATATGTGTGTGAGTGAGAGAGAGAGAGAGAGCTGAAGAGAAGTCAGGTTGAATCATTGATCTCAGACCAAGTTGTTTTTGGTGGGTGGTTTTTTTGGCGGGGGGGGAGGGGGGGGGGGGTTGTTCCTCGGGTAGAACTCCAAGGTTCACCAAAGAGATTTTTGTGAATGTGACACCCCCATACCCCCTCCTTAGGTATCCATATTCTGACTTCAGGGATGGTGTCTAAACATGACACCTGTGTGCATGTGGGGGAGGCGTTATCTATTCTACCAGTACACAATGGCCTTCTACTCTGCCAAAAGGCGGAACAGGTTTTTAATGTGTGCGCAAGATATTCTGCATGTGTTTTCACACGGGGCCTCAGTTTATAGTCCCATCCAAAGGACTTTTTGACATTCAGTTCCATTTTTTTGTCAAGCTGGGAAGAAAGGGCAAGGTAGGAAATCAAACCCAGAACCTCACGGTTTACTTGTTGGCAGGCAAACGTCTCAACCATCCTGCTGCCCTCCTCCTTACAGCCCAAATATAACATAATATTGAAAATAAGCTCACGAGTGGATGATCTATTGTAGTGATACCTGAACTGAAAACTTGCACAACATGTTGCAGTCTTGAAACATTTTTCGAAAAGAGTGTGTGTGTGTGTAAAGGCGCATGTTATACAAATCTGTTAACAATGCATGCTATACAAAGTTACATTTCCTTCCATCTGGGATATATCAAAGGACAGCAACTGCCAATAAATACCTGATGACATACTGTGGTAAAAGTGAATGCTCGCCTCACTCAGCATATTTTCACAAAGTCACTTATTACTGCTTTACAGATAACCTCATGTACATATATACATCTACATGTATACATTCTCACTCATCCATACATCCGCAAAAGAAAATAATAGCCTTTGACTATAATAAACATCTCCAAAGTTTATTATTTTTGCAAAAGAAAAGTCAACTTCTATTAAAAATTGCTGTAGACAGTATCTAACATTAATTAATTTATTTATTTATATCACTTATAAGTCACAGCAGATTTCTCTGCGTGAAATTTGGGCTGCTCTCCCCAGGGAGAGCGCGTTGCCACAAGAGCAGCACCACCCTTTTTTTTGTTGTTGTCTGCAATGTATTTGTTTCATAACACATAACCATTCTGGCTTAGTGTACCATGTCATAGTCAGTGGTTTTCCCATATTTTTTCTTCTTTCTTTCTCTATATTTTGTAGTCAAACAGACTTCACTTGCCTTTCGGTTATTACTTTTGTGGAAAAAAAGCAACTGCAACTCACAAAACAAGAAAGAAAATGGATAAGCAATTTCAATAAAATGTTTCCTTTCTCAAACAGTCTTGAAAGAGGATGGCCAAAGTACATTACTTATTTACAGAACAGATTACAGTTAACCACTCCTTGTATGGGCAAAGTTTTGTTCTTGTCCAGAATATCCTTACACTATTGCAGGACTTATGTTGCCAGCAATATATATTATGTGTTCTTAACAATGGTAGTATCAGATCATGGTACAGTGACATTTCAACAATGTGTCTCCTTGCCTTACAATGTTCCTATACTGAAGAAACACACTGACTGTCCTACAACACTGATATAAAATTATAGTTTATACAGAGAGTAGAGAACATAAGGCAATTTATTGCCTTAAAATGCACATGACAAACATGATGATACAAAACAAACCTGTCTTGTTTTTCTTTATGCCAGATTATTTCCTAACTGGAAGTCAAACTCTTAGGACTGTAGAATCAAATACACCAAATAGGTCCCCCTACCAATAAAAAACAAAACAAAAACTTGTCATAACTTAAAAGTAATCAAAGACTGAACTGACCACAACCTATCTCTCAAGCCAACATCACTCTCACAAATGCCACATATCTCACAGAGAATAACAGAAATGGAGAGTGAAATTTATATGCACTTCAACAGAAAGAAAGAAAAAGATTTTCAGTGTGGCAACAGAAGTCAATAAACATGACTGATTTTAAAAGCACAAACATGCACCCAAATCCCACCAATGTTATCCCAAAGTTAAATTCATGCATACATCAGACTTGAGGATGCGTGCACTTGCACACTTTCAATGACTTCTAGTTATACACACACACTGCTTTCCAGACAGATTTTAAAATGTGCAGATAAGCTTCAAACCACAAGTCATGATCTGAGGTGTATGAAACATTCACAGACTTTGACTTACCACTAAATCCAAGCTTTTTCCCCAAACTTACACTCACACTCTCTCTCTCTCTCTCTCTCTCTCTCTCTCTCTCTCTCTCTCTCTCTCCCTCCCCCTCCCATATATATATACACATTCCTCACATCAATGCACAAACATTTCACACCACCATCATCTAATGTCCTATTCTGATCACTTTTCTTTTGAAGCCATGTGTCTCATCAGCTGACTGGTCAGTTTTTCCACTTTCCGAATGTCTTGGGCATGTTCTGTCCTGTACTGCAGACACTGAAATAAAACAGACATGAACCCTTTTAATGAAAGGACAACGTTTCTCTTACTTAAGCATTTAATTGAACTAAAACAAAAGAAATGTACTATGAAGTCTTAGCTGCCAACTTGCAAAAACTGTTAATCTTCCAGGACAGGTGCTCCATCAATGAAAAAAAGGGCTGCTGAACACAATCACATTTATTCTACCATTACGAACACTCCAAATACCATAACTTTATAACAGTTAACACACAGATCTACAAAACGACCTGATGACGAAAACAAATGATTAAAATTACCTTTTACAATACTACCTGTTGAGTGTTTATCAGATCCTCTAGCACGGGTCTGTCACACCCAACTATAAACAACATCTCATCATCTGGTTTGCTAACAACAAAAAATTGCTAACACACAAAATGTTGGCCAGAGTGGTTTTCTCGACTGAAAATAGAACAAATGATCTGAGATTTTACACTTTACAGCCAGGATACATGCTTACTGTGCACCCTACAAATTATCCTGGAACAAGATATATATGAGAAAGAAACCCAGGAAACGTGTCAACACTTTATTCTTTACAAAAGTTTAATGGATGAGACCCACAAATTTCAAACTTAAATAGGCAGCATCACATTGTCCTCTTTACAAAAAAAGTTCTACTAACAAAGTATGAAAGATCGAAACACTGGGTTGGTAACTGCCATGATACTGGAATAAAAGAACACGAAAGAAAACCCATCCAACCTGTCAATTAGCAAACAAAAACTAATGACAATTGACACTCGGAAGATGTGACAATTGAATAGAGTTTGACTTTCAGGCATGTTTGCCAATACTTTGTAGTTTTTCTTTTAAAATATGGACAAAAAAATATGCAAAGTCTGCAATACTTGAAATTATTAATCAATATTCACTTAGCTTTGATTTGCTTTTCACCATGAATGTGTGTATACATCATGACATGTGCCATTTTGTCCATGGTGTTCAATGCACCTTTTGACATGTTAAGATATTTATTTATTTATTTTTAAAATTCTTTTATATTGAGGATAATGGAATAAGCACTCATGAGCTTTTTTACATCCAGTGCCCGTAGTATGCAGTTTTGTAAATTTTGTCATCCATTCCCACCGGCACACAATGGCCTAATCTTCCGAAAAGCAGAAAGGGTTTTAACATGTGCACAAGATGTTCTGCGTGCATTCGCACACGGGACCTGGGTTTATAGACTCACCCAAAGGACTTTTGGGGAGAGTGGAGTGTGCACTGATGTTAACTCCAGGGAAATATATCCCCTTGAACAGGAATCAAACCCGGGTTATCAGATTGCAAGCACAATGTTCTCATCACTAGGCTATCCTGTCCTTCCTCAGTGGTCAGAGCACTCGCTTTCCCCAAGTTAAGGTTAAGCAGCATTGAGCGTGGTTACCAAGTGGATGAGTACAGGTGATTGTTTCAGTCTTTGCACGCATTGGCTTCAATACGCTACAGTCCCCCAGTTCATCCAACTGTAAATGGGTACCTGCCCTCTTTAGGGTCAGGCCCTCAATATGCTGGCCCCTAAAGAAGCTGAGGTCTCTTATGCCTTGGTCCCTTATGACCACATAGGTTACGACCATATCGCCTTATCGGCATAGCCATATCAGACACCTAAGTTACCTTTTGTTTTATAACAGGATGATCTTTTATTTGCAATGCCTTCATTTATGGCACCCATGCTATGCACTGTATAAAGTGTATTGACTATTGATTGCCACTGTGCTCTTTCTTTTTACATCACCAAATAGCATCATTAAAAGTAAAACTGATTTCCTATAACAATGAAACCTTTTTTTTTTTAAATGAAAAAAAATCTTATTTTACCACTTTGTCATCTGTGATCTTCATAACCAGCTTTCCATCACAGTGTCTGTATTTCATCACATAGCGACACTGAAACAATCAAGCATACACACATGTGACACATCAAATGAAATGAACTAAGTATAAATTTGTATTTTAAATTGATCATATGAATCTTTTTATGATTCTCTCTCTCTCATTTAAAGTGTAACTTTACTAACTTTATTTAAATCTAATCTGTTGTAATATTTCAATACTGATCACTCACACAATGACACATGCTCTCTCTCTCTCTCTCTCTCTCTCTCTCTCTCTCTCTCTCTCTCTCTGATTATAATCAGTGTATCAGTTTTCACGTTTATATTCATTTGAGAATTCTAAGTTTATTAACACACATATATAATATATATATATATAATATATATATATATATATATATATATATATATATATATATTATATATATATATATATATATATATATATATATATAAATCTCTCTTTTCTCAACAAAATTATAATCTATGTATCTCTTGACATTAATGTTAAGGTCAGTTAGGGATTATATACTGTTAGATATACACTTATGATGGCTTATATTTTTAAAATCATGTTGTCGTTGTTATAGTAGGGTTTTTCCTTTTTGTTTTTTTGATAGTCCCTAATCAGAGCAAGGGCTGGATGAAAAAAAGTATGTGTATGCTTACTCTGTTACCCTTGAAAAATAAAGATTCATTCATTCATAATTTCATTCATTCATTCATTCATTCTCTCTCTCTCTCTCTCTCTCTCTCTCTCTCTCTCTCTCTCTCTCTCTCTCTCTCCTACACACACACACACACACACACACACACACACAAACACACACACACACACACACACGCGCGTAATAGACGTAAACTGAAGAACACACACGCGCGCGCGCGCGCAAGACCCCCACACATACTTGCATGTTCACACGCAAACAAGCGTCCCGAATGGGAAATGAATAAGCCTATATTTGACATGTGTCATACAAATCTATCAAAAAGCGATTCACCTAACATACTTGCAAGCTTAGTGAATTCGCATATTGACACTCACTATTCAGACCACTTAAAAATATACACAGACGGATCAAAACTTGATAACGAACAGGTAGGTGCAGCCTTCGTTATACCAGCCCATAACATTGAGAAAATATATCATATAACTAGTGGCGTTTCTATCTTTACTGCAGAGCTCTTTGCAATATTGATGGCTCTCAACTATTTTGGTAAACTTCCTCACAAAGATTTGAATATTGTACTATTTGTTGATTCTAAATCTGTATTGTGCGCATTATATTCCTTAAATCAAAATATTAGAGTAGAAATGATCACTGAAATCAAACATGCTGTTCATTTATTGTCGTTGAAAGGCATCAGTGTTACGTTTTGCTGGGTTCCTTCCCACTGTGGGATTATTGCTAATGAATGGGTCGATAAAGCTGCGCGACGAGGAGCACGCAATGTTGAAGGATCACTTATAGTCAATATTTCGTTAGACTTGCGAGAGGGTTATGAACTTTTAAAGCATACTTCCTATAATAAAGCCATTAAAAAATTGCTAAATTCTAATTGTTACTACACTCAAAATTGCCTAAATATGACAGATGTACAAAACACTAAGCGTTTCTGTGCAAAGTCACCTATGTCTGCTTCCAGAAATATATCAAGCTTGGCTTATAGATTCCATTTAAATGCTCTTCACACAAAATACTGCAAGAATATAATATGCATGTGTGGAAAACAAATTAGCGTCAGGCATCTACTTACTGGTTGTCCTAGAATTAAAGAAATTGTTTCTATGACACTGAAAGATCCCTTACTTTTAGAGTCATCTATAACACTCAAAAGCATCCTAAACAATGATATACTTCTTTGCACAATTTCTGAATGTTTGCTACACAGCCCAGTCAGTATCTTCCTGTGATTGATCATCTTGTTTTAAAGCTTATCATTTAAATGAATGTTCTGTAAACCTCTCTTAATCATAATGCCCTTTGTTTTTTACCCCATACTTTGTGCTAATATCTACGTTCCCAAAGTCCAAACTTTTTGGCTAGTTATAGTACCTATTGTTAGTTTTAAGAGTTTTTCTTGTTCTAATTGTTATCCATGACTGGTTGAAACATGTTCTTGATTATTCCCCTAAGGCTAAAGGTTTGGGTGGGGTGGGGGGGTTAGTTGTTTTTTTTAGCAAGGCCCTAAGTTTTGTATAACTGTTGATTAGGTCTTTTTACTGGCACACACACACACACGCACAAGACCCCCACACATACCTGCATGTTCACACGTAAACAAGCGCGTGCACGCGCACACACAAGACCCCCACACATACCTGCATGTTCACACGCAAACAAGCGTGTGCGCGCGCGCACGCGCACACACGCATACACAAACAAACACACATTATATACATACATACATACACGCATGCGTGAACTCACGCACACACTCACACACACCTACAGGGACACACATACATAACACAATTTCTCTGATAAGTGATATATTTACTTACACGTACACATGCGCACACACACACACACACGCCCACAATTTCACTCATATTCTCACACTCATTCACACACACACACACACACACACGCATGCACGCACGCACGCACGCACGCGCACACACACACACACACACGCACACACTCGTACATGCACACATACATACACGGACGTATACACACTCTCATACACACACTCACACACACACATGCACGCACACACACACACACGCACGCACGCACACACAAAATTGTCTATCACTTTTTGGTGGAAGGACATTAAACTGAAGAACCAACACACACACACATCATGACACATGTCACAGTGCCACAAAGTGCCACACAGTGGCACACACACCTACACACACATGCTCCCGCAATCACACACACACACACACACTTTCTTCCAACAGCATAGTCTATTAGTTGGCTCATCTGAGTCATCAGAAGAGCCAATAATTATAAATGAATAATAATGCATCTGAAGAAGTTTATGTAATCAAAACAAATTTTACGGATTCATGACAGTATACAAGTTCATACATGCTGGGCATTGCAAAATATAAACAAAGTGCTGTAAAACTTATTAAACATTATTTAAAGCCAAATCAAGAGGTCTGTTACTGTAACTTACAAGAGTTACAATACGCCATATATTATACACTTCTCAAGACACGAATTTATAAAGATGACCTTACCCGAAGTGGATCATTCATGTAGAGTCTTTCGGCAGCTTTTGCAAATTCTTCCCAAGTTGTAAAATATGTCATTTTGTTAGATAAATGTGAGAATGGAAAGACTCAGACTGATCGATTTATACTACAATATGCGAGTTTTATCCTCTTCTCCTTTCCTTTCCACGCCACAAGCAGGCAACTTCCTATCATTCCGCACATACTTTTATTACCCGAAAAGAAATATCACAGAAAAAATTAAGGGAATCCTTCCAAGACTTTTTTAAAAGTAGCTCTTATACAAAAACAATTATCAAAAGAATATTAATTGGTATTCTATTTTAAAGTGTTTTACTATGCAAATTATGCAGACAAACTGCGGTCTGCAGCGACCAGCAAGTCATGGCGTCCAGAAAGGAAGGAAGCGGTGACTGATTCATGTGTCAGCCATGTAGTTCATTGTGGGTTAGCGAACAATCTGCTACTGTGTACCCAGATCACTTGTAAATTGTGTAAGCTGGTAACGCAATACAATAAGTGTAACTGTCATCTGATCTGTGTTTTCTGGATAACATGAGAGGTCTGAGGAAGGTGTTCCTAGGCTGACACCGTCAGAGCAGACCGTGAACAGTGATTGTCTTTGCATGACTGTTTCGATGATTCCCGAATCTAATTTCAGCAACAGATTGTTTAGCTGTGAATATTGTTTGTGACCCACAAGCCTTGCATTCACATGCGCGGTATCGGTTGCTGCTGATGCGCATTATATAAGCAGAAGCCTAATTGGTGTGCTCTTCCGGGGTCAGACCGAGCTGTAAGTTGTCGTCTGCTAGGCATACTTCATTCCTGCAGAAAATTTCCAGAATAAGGAGCAAGACAGCCGTCAGGCTTCACATCAACTTAGCAAAATGAGGTAAACATATTTCCATTTACTGATTTTGCATTCATTTCTATGCTGAGCAGCATATTTTGCATAATTATAGTTTTGTTGGGAGGAGAGGTGTTCAAGTCTAAAAAAAGATAGTCACTGTAAGTCACTGTTTCTATGTTACTGTTTTCTATACAGTGATTTATAATTATATTATGAGCTTATCATAAGATGCTACTGGGTTTTAATGTCTTTTTCATTGATCTGGCAGTTTCAATGAAAGGGGAGGGGGGATCACCTTTTATGAGGGGGGGTGGGTGGGTGATGTCCCCTCTCCATCTTTTATACAACTTACAAGTTTCTTTGCTTTTAGTACTATTTTTAGTTTGGAAGTTGACTTTTGACAAACACTTTGACTACATTCACACACACACCCCACCCCCCACTTCCCCTCAAAGAATGTCAATCAAGAATTTTCTGCTTGCAAGAGTTGAGGAATATTGGTATTAAATTGAGTCTCAGCTTTTACAAAGTGTTCTACATGTATAGTGTATAAAAATTTTGTACTATTGACTATGGTTGTGAAGGGATACCATGATATTGGCATTGATTTTAGCCTCACTTTTGTAGTTACCTTATTTTGCAGTTACCTTTTGTAGTTACCTTATTATAAATTTGATCAAATTTCATTATGTGCTATTAGGTTTATTGAATTTTTGCGCATTTGCTAATTTATTTGCTTGTAATGGTATGGTTGTGTGGGTGTGCAAAAGAGTTTCTACTTTCTTGAGTGATAACTGATAAGAGATATACTATAGTGAATCACTGAATGTCAATGTGTGCAGTAATATTGTGTGCCAAAAAAGGCTAGTAATAATAGTAGTATGCAATTGCAAAAGCTGTATGATAGACGAGTTCTGCAAAAACTTGAAAAGAAAGAGAAATAATGATGGCTGTAGATATTTATTTGTTATGTTATGTCTTATGAGACCTGAAAAAAAAGCTCTGAAAACTTTTATTCCATGATCAATTCAGCTTTTGAACTAAAAAATTTCACTGAATCTGGTTGACATTAATGTGTGCAAATTTGTGCGTGTGTGTGTGTTGTTTTTGTGTGTACTGAGTATGAATGAGAGAGAAAGACGTGAAGAATAGATCTGCACTTAAGGCTATGCATTGTATGTCTGTGTGTGGTGGGGGGGGGGGGGGGGGGGGGGGGGTGCAGAGAAGAAGCAGTGTGTAAGGATGCACACATAGTCTGTGGTGTTTGTTAAGTAAATTCTTCATGAATACTTAAACTGAATCTTTAAATTGCAATTTTGAGTGAATCAATACCTCAAGATCTTGCAATTTATCTAGTCATGCAGCACTGTTGAATGCCTATAACTAAGTATAAGTATAATATGAATAGTAATACTATCACAGTATCGGTACTATGTCTGAAACCATGATCATGATCAGTACTCATTTTAGTATTTTGCTTTTCTTTTCTTTCTCTGTCTGATGAATGTGGCGCTACTATATGTTGCAGAGAATCAATGTAGATCTGTGTCTTACTCTTACAAGTCTTAGAGTTTTTGGAGATTAATATTTGTTTTGAATGATTGTTTTATCTTCAGTATTGCTGCACCTGCTAGAGTGCTAGAATTTTGTTTGAATATTGTATGATGTGTACTTGAGTGTACTCTGAAAAATGGACACTTAAACGTTGGGGAAAAAATCTAGAATCCATAGAGTGATACTGATAGACATTGTGCCTTAGTGTTATGTCACAGTGATTTGCTGAGCAGCTTTTATTAAGTGCCAGTTCTGGACAGGTGTGAATTGAATGTTGTAGACAGATTTTATACTGTATCAGAACTGTTAAAACGTTTAAAATTATGTTGTTGTTTTTTTAAAGTCTGAATTCGAGAGATTTTATTTGCTGCAGTCCCCCAGTCTATCCCCTTCCCAACATGCCCATCCTGCACACAAAAAATATAATTTATAAGGAAACAGTTTACAGACCCCTCCTTTTGTTTGTGGGTGTGTGCATGTTTTTTTGTTTAAATTTTTTTTTTTTTACATAACCCCATCCATCAAGAAACAAATTTGTTTTCAGTGTGCTCGCTAGTCATATGTATGCAAACTACAGTACTCAGTACTAGTAGTGTGTGACTGTGAGAATGACCACAAAAGACACTTAGACAGCTGCAACTGCCAGACAGCTGTTTTTGTGTTTTCTGATAAATTCTCTTATCTTCTCTTTTTCTTGGAGGAGTAGGGGGAGATGAGTCGGTATCAAAGCCTTAACAAAAATTTAATGAAGTGGGTGTTGGGCAAGTCAAGCCCACTTCACTCCAAATCTGCAGATTGCATGGTGGGTATTTCCTTTTTCAGAATACCACTACAGGACTACTAGTACTAGCCATAGCTGGCCAAAGCCAGTAAGATGTACATATTTAGTATACATTGACATAGATATAATAAAATTATGTTGTTGTGTGTTCCCTGGCTTTACACCCTGGGGGGCACTCAGAACATGCACTCTGACTCGCCCCACCTGGGAATCACTGTGAGATAGGAAGCACACTGGATGAGAAGGTTGTGTGTGTCTGTATCAGTGTATGACTGTTCAAGTACCTCACCATATACTATAGGCAGCCATACTCCGACTAAAGAGGATTTTTTTCTCCTTTAACAAAGGAGAGTGCAGGTTGTTATATTAAGAGCTTTTCGTGGCTGAAGGCAATCTCATCACAACTTTTTACAACATAACAACATTTTAATGTAGACCTTGGCAATTAGCTGACATCAAAAGACCAGTTGCTTTTGGCCTGGGCCATATATCAATCGTAATATTAAAATGATGTATTGATGCTGAGTAATGTTGCATTTGCACATGTATATGGGACAGCAGACTTGCTGGAGAATGAAGTCAGAATCAATAATGGCTATTATGTATTAATTAATTAACTATCGTCTATTGATTATTGTAATTTTATAAGCTCCATTTGGGAAAATTCTCAGACAGCTGGTTCAGGAGGGACTTGATCCCACACCATCAGATTACTGCCAGAACTCACAAATTATGCTCAGACCACTGAGTATGTACATTAGAATTCTGCTTGCAGAGTTTCTGACATGGAGTTAGGGAATTTTCTATTAATTACTTTATTAGAATTTAACAAAAAGCAGACAATGCTTTCTCAGTTTGCATAGTTTTGTGTAGATATTTTCTTTTGTTTTGGTTGTTGGACTTTTTAAATTTGTTTTTTTCAAAGTAGGATTAATCAGTACAGTAACAAATGATATTTAATTAACTCTGAAGTCTTTGTAAAAGTTTTAGAAAAAACCCTTTAAAATGAATTTACAACAAGCTAGGGCTATTACAGTATTAGTATTATTTGTAAAACCTTAACAAAGCAATTGCAGTATGTTCAAATACATTATTATAGTATAGATTCAGTACCATTTCAGTTCACACAAACACACACACAGTAAAGTAAGTTTAGATGGGATTGTGTGGGTGGCTGTTGTGGTTCCAAGAGAGTAAAGACATTGAAGGCAAGGGAAGATTGTAGGCTGCAAATAAAGTGCTTGAGGCTGGGTTGGAATAAAACACAAAGTTTACCTTTGGCAAAAGGAGAGAGGGAGATTAGTCCATATGGATGGACCTGAAGACAGCTGACGGTGAATTGCTTGAACCTGGGCATTCGTTTGCTCAAGGTATCTTCAGCAGAAGAGAGGGAACAGTCTGGAGTGTGAAGATGTTAGATAAAGACAGTCACAGAGATAAGGGGGTACAACTTTGTGATCATGATTTATAAGCTCTCTTTACGTCTGATGTAACTTTTCTTTTTTTCCACCATCCAATATCACTCATTAATATTTAAAGTAATGATATCGCACATGAAATTTTGTTTTAAGAGTATTTGGCTGAGAAAATTCTTTGGTAAGTCAAGTAATTGAAGTGTGTCACATATATAATACCAAGTTATAAAAAGATGGATGAATAAATTGAATGTGAATTATTAAGAAGAGGAAAGGAAACATGAACAACAATAAAATGAAAGGAATCACACACAAAAATGCCCCAAACCAAACATGAACAGTAACCAAATTAGTCCTGTGCTGTGACATTTCTCCAGTGCTTCCATTTTGCTGTAGTCTGTAGTGTGTGTAGTGTAAGCTCTTTGTTCTGGCTATCATAGAGCTGTGCCATTCATGCTTTTGGAGCAGTTAGACTTGCAAGATTAATGAAGAAACTGAGAAAGGCTGTGTGTGTTCTGATCCCTTGGCTGTAATCTATAGAGCTGATCGGAGCTGTTTGCTGTGCATTACTGTTTGTTTGTATAGGACAACACCTTCACTGTGCCGCTATCTACCCTGCACAGCTCAACAAACATTTCAACATCTTTGTTTATTTTCTTTCTTCTTCCCCCTTTTGTTGTACACACACACATGCATGCATGTGCATGCATGCACACACACAAACACACACACACATGCACGCACACACATGCATCCTTCGGATGAGGCTATAAACCAAGATCCAGTGTGCGAATGCACACAGAACATCTTGCACACACATTATTCATTAAAACCCGTTCTGCTTTTCAGAAGAGTAGGCCATTGTGTGCCGTTGGGAATGGATGACAAAATTTACACAACTGTATACACACAGGGACTGGATGTAAAAAACAAAAATCAGCACATGAGTGCTTTTTCCATTATTACTATTATCCTCAAAAAACAAAAAAAGATAAATAGACTTTTTAAATTTTAAAACCATGCACATCAGACTTCTTTTAAATGAGAGATTTTCATTCACACTTTCATGATCATCCATTATCTGTTTTAAAATGATTAAGATCCTGCATAATTCTTAACTTTAAAAAAAAATCATAGAATTGAAAAACAAAACCAAATAAACTTAAATGACGCAATGGACAAAAAATGTGTAATTTTCATTGGGCAGCTGGTCATTCGTTCCTAGCACAGGATAGTGACAGGTCATTCTGTACTGAGTGAACCAGAGAATGCCTCAGGCATGTTTATAAAATGCAGGTGGCTAGTGATGGTATTCAGGAAAAAGGCCAGTATAGACTAACTAAAAGGAAACAGTCCACATTGGGACATTGTCTCATTGTCATTGAATTGATTAGAATCAGTGAACCTATGCAGTGGTTTGTTTAGTGGCATTATGAGCTTATTATTGGTATTAATTATCAAAAATACATTTTTAGTATCATATTAAAAAATTAAAAAGGAAACAACCAAAACAAGCATAATTATTGTGATAACATTAATTGTATATAAATAAAAACAACAAAGTTAGCTCTAGATATGATTTCATATGAGATTATTTTGTTGTTTACATCGATGCTCAAGTCATCTGTCATTGATGAAATAACAGATCCTTTATATAAATATATATATATATATATATATATATATATATATATTTTTTTTTTAATATATGTAATGTATATATTATATATATAATTTCTTGGTTGTGTAGCTTAGGGTTTTTGTTTTTGTTTGTTTTTTGGAGGTTTTTTGTTTGTTTGTTGTTTTTCAGCAAGAGCTCTGAGGTTCACCAATTTTGAAATGTTTGTATATATATATATATGTGTGACCTGTTTTAACCCACCACTGAGGTAGCCACATTCCCACTTCAGGGATGTGTAACTTACTTTGTATAAATTTTATAAAAGTTCTATCAATTCTCTTTTTGAACAGTCTTGATTTAGGCAAAATGTAATTTGTGAATATATATATAAAAGAATTTAAATGTTTTCCACTCAGCCAGTACACAGATGTCTGTTGTAGGTTATAAGTAGGTGACGCACACACACACACACACACACACACAAGAGGAAAAAAGATAAGGTGGGGTGAGGTCACTGAGGATGAGAGGGATTGGCATCCATTTACAGTGTTACTACTAGTGTTACTGTTGTACTTCCTGTTTAATTAATAAATTATGTGTGTGTGTGTGTATGCTTGCATACATGTCTGTGTGTGTGTGTGTGTGTGTGTGCGTGTGCGTGTGCTCATGCATATATATTTGAATTGAATGAGGAAAAAAGGATTGTATGACTTGTATTGTTGTAATTCCCTTCCCCCTCACCCCCCCCCCCCCCCCCCCCCCGCTTTTTTTTAAACTTTCTTTTTCATTTTTTTCTTTTGTTAAGAATATACAATAACAACATTAAAAAAAACTTTTTAAAATGATAAATAACTAAAAGTAAAACAACTAAAAACATTTTTGTTTGGGGGGGGGGGGGGGGGCTGGGGTGGAGGGGGGGCATTTGGGATTGAGTAAAAAGGAGAGACTGAATAATAGTGAATTTAAGACTGGATAAATTATCAGTCTGCAGCTGGATAGGATGTATGTAATGTAACAAAAGTATTCTTAAGCCATACAGACCACATGGGGAATGAGTAAAAGGAGAGACTGAATTCAAGACTGTGGATAAGTGTTCAATCTGCAGCTGGATATGAATGAGAGAATGTATGTAATATACGGAAAGTATTCTTAAAGTCTTACAGACTACATGTATGTATACATAATATCAGTTCCTTGCACTACACCTTAGAGACAGAGAAGTGACTGTTGGCAATCCGCAGCAAACAGGAAGCATCTTTCTTCAGCCGCAGAATGTTCAGCCAACCAGGAAGCATTGAACTTCCTTGGTACTGGGTGTCCAGACAGCCAGAGCTAACTCTTGACAGCTGTGGTTTTCACTAGTGTATAACATAGATTGAATGCTTCCTGGTTTTATGTCTATGTCTGTCTCAATGTGTGTGTGTGTGTGCTTGTTTGTTTTGTTAGTGGGTACGGTGTAGTTTGTGTGTGTGAGAGAGAGAGAAGAGTGTTTGTGTGTGTGTGATTGTATGTATGTGTGTTATCTTCGGTTTTTGTTGTTGTCAAGTTGGAGTGTGTGTGTATACCTGTGTGTGTGTGTGAGCGCACGCGTGTGTATACATGTACATGTGTGTGTGTGATCTTGATCTGTATGTCTGTAGACCTCTGTGTCTGTACGCATACATGCATTGCAATTGTGCAAGTGTGTATAAAGCACATAAAGTCTATTACTAGGCATGAGTTAACTTAAGCTTTTAAACAAATTAAAGTGTTTGTCACATTCAATAGAAGGTGAAATTACTGGTCTTTGTTCGCTTTGTTTCTCAGGAGTCACTTTTTTTTTTAAATGGAAAGTTCCTTCTTACATGCTGAGACTGAGATTGAGAGTGTTTAGTATTCATGAATAGATGATTCATCCAGTTAGTGAGTTACACTTGTTTGACACAAGTAGGAATCTATACAGAGTACAGAGTGTACTGTCACTTGCTTTTAATGTCAACTAGTGTCAATATCTAATGCAGCAGAGGGCCAATGAAAGTTGAAACTATTGTGGGTTGAAGTTTATAAAACTTAACAAAATTTGCATTTTTACTTCTTAGTTTATTTTCAGGGTTAAAACTTACTTATAAACTGTACATACTTAGTATGAAATTGAGTGAACAGCTTTGAAAATTCATCGGTGCTTATTACAGTCCTGAATTTATGTTTCTGTTAATATTCATTGGCAGGATCAGGTAGCATTTGCTTGATATGTTGTAAATTTTGGGGGTTGATTTTATGCAGTTTAGTGTTGTTTACTAAACAGAGACAGAGGAATTCAGGGGAAAAAAAGAAGAGAGAAACCCAGACACGCCAACTCAGACAGACACCTTTTTCATGCATGAATGGTAGTGATTCAGTTTTCACCCTTTCACTTCAGTTGTAGATTTCATGCTTGCAGGCAGGATTCTGTCTTACATCAAGATCTCAAGCTTGGCTGAGTTCATTGTACTAGTTAGTGTCCCTTCCATGTAAGAGCAGCCCTGAAAGGTTTGCGTGGAGGTACCCAAGGTCGGCTTCAGCAGTTATTTCAGAAATTCAATCCCTTCTCCTGTAGCAGGTGTGCTGCGGAGTGTGAAATTATGTGCACTCAAGCTTACGTAATTTCTTACAGCATTAGAACATGACGTGGACTACATTTGATTTGTAAACATGTGAATGTGCAGGCATGTGTTTAACTGTTTTGATTGTGTCTTGTGTGTGTGTGTGTGGGCATGTACACATACATTTGTGTAAAGTTCTGTAAATTCTCTCTGTCTCTGTCTCTCTCTCTCTCTGTGCATGTGTGTGTGTGTGTGTGTGTGTGCGTGTTTGTGTCTGTGTGTGTCTACATACTTCATGATCTACTGAATACATGGATAGGTTTAATGCTGTAAACAATACGATTATTACCAGCTTTTAAATTTATGTTTTTCAAAAGAAACCTGTTAGATCATAACAGTCCAACTGCAAGAAATATTTTCTATAATATAAATTTATTAATTCTTGCACATCTGATAAACTAAAGTGGTATATCACTGATGGCTCATTGAATCATTATGAACTAGAAAATGACTCCGTGTATTTTCATAGTTTACTTTAATAGGAAGTCTGCAGATCAGAGATCAGACAGTTAAGTTACAAACTTGTATAATTTGTTCCATTTTATGGGCTTCTACTGTTCTAGCATTCTAAAAATGACACTTCAACAGCTGAGGCATCCTGCTTAAAAAAAACCACCTTCTCTTTTTTAACCAAAACAACAGCAACAACAACTTAAAAAGGTTGGGTTTTTTCCCCCATTTGAGATCTACATATAGCATACTTTTTTGAAAGGCTGATGAAAGTATGCACTGTAGGCATTCTTTGCTGCCAATATGCAGATTTATGAAAAATACTTGTAAAACAACATCTAGATCCCCCCCCCCCCCCTTCCTCCCCTTCCTATGTCTAGACCTTTATCTCCTGTGTATTTCCAATATCTTACATGAAATGATTGAATTCTGTGGTGTCTGGTGTGGAGAAAGCTACCTTATCAAAGTTATCATGAAAATTGTGAGTGTGACTAATTGTAGTATGCCATTACAAAGTGTTATTCATATTATTGTAGAATACCATTACGATGTAATTTATTGATACCAATTTTTTCATTGCTATTGTGTTTGTTATTCTGATTACAGTGAAGTGGCTATCGTATCATCACGGGCCTCTGTGATGATCTATGATGACCAGAGCAAGAAATGGGTGCCCAGCGGGAACACACAAGGCTTGTCCAAGGTTCAAATCTACCACCACACGACCAACAACACATTCAGAGTGGTGGGCAGGAAGCTTCAGGACCATGAGGTAAGGGGACAAAAAGAACACTTAACACTACAGTTGCTGAAATAAGCTGATATGCAATATGTTTCATTGCTTCTATGATGGTGTATATGGGCATCAAAATTACATACATGAGTATTTTCATATGACATGCACATTCCAGCGCAAACTCATGCATATGTATGGGTATGTTTGCATGGGCATGCACACACGCACGCACATGCGCACGTGCGCACACACACACACATGTAAATACACACAACTATTGTAAGTGTGAGTGTGCGTGTACATAATATATGTACACACTTACACACACATACACAAAACACACACATACACAAAACACACACACACACTTACACACACTCACTCACACACACACACGCATACATACCACACACACACATGCATGCATGCACGCACAAGACATTTTAACACTTTGTTTGCTGTTTTGTTGTGTGGGAGCTTGCATCAGAAAGAATAAAGGTGCTGACAATGAAACTAGTGACAAGTCTTGATACAGCCTTAGATGCTAACGAAGAAGAAGAAGGAAAGAGGAAGGGGGAAAAGAAAGGGGAAAAGAAAAAAAATTATCAGTTGATACAGTCCTTGCAGCCCCTGTTTGTTCCCGTTTGTTTCCTTTTGTTTGTTTGTTGTTGTTCTTTCTTTTTCCTTTTTTTGTAAGGTACAACAGTGGGGCTTTTGTTGACTAGGAAAGAGAAATCTTTATTTTGGGGAGTGGTGGATAAGCAGTACGTGCTTAGTGTTTGTGCACTTTCACATGCATGCACACAAGTATGCTCACACACACTCACACAAACACACACGCACGCACAGACACACTCGTACACACACACACACACACACACACATGCGAACACACACACACAGAGAAATCGTTTTTTTCTTCCTCTCCTCACCTCTCCCTCACCTTTACGCCTTGGGAAAGCTTAGGCCAACACCAGTTCACATAGCATCCCTTTCTTCAAGAAATTCTGTGCTAGAAGTGTTTTTTCTGCCTATCATTATCACATGTTTTCTTCTCTATTATCTCTGAACAAATATTTTTCTGCCTATCTCTTTTCTCTCTCAGAGTCTCACTGTCAGTGTCACTCTCTGTCTGTCTGTCTGTCTGTATGTCTGTCTCTGTCTCTCTCTCTCCCTCTCTGTCTCTGTCTGTCTCTCCTCCCCCCCCCCCCCCCCTC
Organism: Rapana venosa; assembly: GCA_028751875.1. Classification (NCBI taxonomy): domain Eukaryota; kingdom Metazoa; phylum Mollusca; class Gastropoda; order Neogastropoda; family Muricidae; genus Rapana; species Rapana venosa. The sequence goes on along the minus strand of CM054137.1, from coordinate 38,493,105 downwards.
TCTCTCTCTCTCTCTCTCTCTCTCTCTCTCTCTCTCCCCCCCTCCCCACTCTCTTTCTCTCTCCACCCCCCACCCCCCCACTCTTCTCTCTCTCTCTCTCTCTCTCTCTCTCTCTCTCTCTCTCTCTCTCCTCTCCCCCCCCCCCCTCTCTCTCTCTCCCCACTCGCTCTCTCTTCCCTCCCGCGCTCACTCCCTCCAATTGTTCTTTGGTGGTGGTGGTGATAGTATTTGTTGTTTTTTTAATCTTTCTTTCTCGCAACAATCTTTCCATAGTATTAGATGTTCGTTAGATTATGAAACTTTGGTTTTGTTTGTTTTGAATGCAAGTATGATAGTTCCGCACTTTGAAATTTGATGTATGATTTTTGTACAGATGGGATATAACACATGTTATGAGATATATAATATATCATTATATGTTATTTTTTCAAAATTTTTAAAACTTCTTTTTGGGGGAGGGGGGGCTGGTGTGGTTCATTTGCAGGTGTGTGCATGTCTTTAAGCTTAATACTCTTTATTAATGATCAGTGAGGATTTTTGGAGTGTTAATTTGTGACTGTTTCCTGTGATAACTTCTCTTTGTTACAAATCCAGTAACTGAGTAAGGTAATGCAGTGATATTTAATTATTAGTACATGTCTGTAGTGTACCCTAGGTTCGACAGTATATGAGTTCAGTGTAATGTCACCCAGTTTTGTTTTATTCCAGCATAGCTCTCCCATTGTCAGACTGCATAAAATGTGTTTCTTCTCGGGTTCAGATGGTCAGAGATATAATGTGCTCTCATCGTCAGTTTATGGATCTGTCATCGTAGTTTGCTTTTTTCTCTAATGCAGTGTCAATGTCAGCCCTCATACGGCTCTCATGGTCATCTTTGCTATAAATAGTAACAATTAATAGTAGGAACGATAATTAATTAGTCTCCTTGCATTACCCCCCACCCATCCCCAGTCAGCGCCTGTTTTACATTCCCTAATTAATATTTATTGAGTGCTTGTGATATTCCTTAATTAATATAATTTATTGAGTGTTTACATTCCTTGATTAATATTTATTGAGTGGCAAGTGCTTAAATTTAATGTGAATGCTGGGCTTGTGTACAAGTATCTAGGATTTCTGTTGCACTGTTGCTCCTGTATTGATTAACCAAGGCTTCCGTCATTACTCATAGCATACATCCCTTAATAGCGTTGCAAGCATTTTTTTTTTTTTTTTTTTTTTTACTGATGTCTGGGGTTTTTTAAGTTCCTCTGGCTAGTGAAGTGTATTGAATCATAGAAGAATGTCATGTAGAAAGAGTATATTTGACATGTTTGCATGTACTATTTTTACATAATGCATGATATACACATGTGCATGTATACACATGCACATTAGCAAAATACATGTATGCATGCTTGCACAGGTCTATATATTTGAATGCATGTGATCTGTGCATTACAATTACATGCAACCACACACACACGCACACATGCATGCACGCACGCACACACACATGCACACAGCATACACACGCACGTGTGTGTGGTGCGTGCACATACACATTTCTTGTACTGTGTGCATAATCATAAAGTAATTTTTGTTTGTGGCAAAAGAAATCAAACCACCATGACAAATAGATAGTTTTTACTTTTTTGTTGGGTTTTTTTGGTTGTTGTTGGGGGGAGGGGGGGGGGGAGCTTTTTTTTTCAGTGTGGGTCAGACAATTGGTGTCAAGATTTGTCTTTTTTGTTAGCAGTTTTCTTTTAAGGAGGGGTGTGTGTCTGGAGTGATATATTCTTAGTTGTTTGCTCTGTGTGTATGTTGGTGTGTGTGTGAATAAGTGAGAGAGAGAGAGAGAGACTCTCATTTAGTTTGTTACTTTTATAGAATGTTAAATGATAAATATCTTTCATTCTTTACTTTGTAACTGGTGGATACATAGAAAACAAAGTTTAAAAAAAATATCATTGTCTCAACGTCTGATATCAATCAGAAAGAAAAAGAAGAAAAGAAAGATGTGACTGACAAAACGGTCACTTAGCAAGTGGCATGTATGCAGTGTCAGTCTAGCGGCCCTCTAGTGTGAATGGTTCTCCTGTGGACAATTATTGTCTAGCACCATCTTCACTCTGTCTCCATTATGATAATATAGTACTGCACTGGCATACATATAGCTCTGGTGTGTAGTGTGTGACTGTGAGTCTTCAGAGTAGCTTTCATCTTCATTGTGTGGAGCAGCGAGAAAGGATCTATACTGTGTAAACTGTGTAGGTGTTGTGTACAGTTTTATTTAGATGTAGTCATGATTATAAGTATTATTATTTTTATTTTAAGTTATCTTCATATGGTGTAGTAGTATTGATATATTATCCTCTGTCTTTTTTTTCTAGTTTTCTCATTTTTCGTCTTCTTTTTCTTTTTTATCTTTCCTTTCAAAGCAGAGTAGTCAGTACTGTTGCCTAACACAGACAGTGTTATGTTTCAGATTATCTTGTTGTTTTTATTGTTACATGTTAGATTAATCAGATTTTTTTTTATAGAACAGGGAGATGAGAGATAGTAGATACAAAGATTTTTTTCCCTCCAAAATGTTTACTTACACAAGTTTCAAAATATAATGTTCAAGTTTTGAAATGAGTGGCCGGTTGAACTGTGTTCCAGGTGGTGATAAACTGTGCTATTTTGAAAGGGTTAAAATACAACCAGGCCACACCTACCTTTCATCAATGGCGTGATAACCGTCAGGTCTATGGCCTCAACTTTGCCAGCCGGGAAGAAGCGGAAAACTTCTCACAGGCCATGCTGACGGCCCTGGAATCTCTCATGAGTGAGCAGATTTCCCATTAGTCTAGAGGAAAAGAAGTTTGGTCATTTCTTTTTCTTCTTTGATTGTGGGAAAAAATGTGTGATTTGGTGTGTTAATTCTTTCTTATATATTTTTATTAATAAATTCATAATCTTTCAAAAATCATGTATAGTATGCTTTTTTGTCTGATGGTGCATATTTGTTAAGAAAATTTATATCCATATATATATATATATATATATATATATATATATATATATATATATATATGTTTTCTTTGCAGCATTGTTTCAGTTTCATAGAAGATTTAAGTTGATCTACTAGATGTCGCAGTAGGATGAATTTATCTAAACTAGTGGCTATTCATTGTTGAAATAAGAACCATGTACAGAACATTCTTCTCCTCCTCCTCCTCCTCCTCCTCCTCCTCCTCCTCCTCCTCCTCCTGTTGTTGTTGCTGTTCTTTTTCTTCTTCTTCTTCTTCTAAATTTACAAATGTGACACATCAAGGACTCTCCTATATTTTCCAGCCAATCATTGCTGATGCCTGTTTCTGATGTAGAGTTTCTTGTTTGTTTTTTATGTGATGGCTTTTTAGAGCATTGTGCTATTGACGCCATCGTAATTGTTTACTTCATCATGACTGAAGGAAGGATGTAATGACAGACAAAGTGTGCGCAGGCGTGCTTATGTCAGCAAGCTCTGAAACTAAGTTACTGTTTGTGTGAGAGTGTGTGTGTTTGTGTGTGTGTGTTGTGTGTGTGTATGTGTGTGTGTGTGAGAGAGAGAGAGAGAGAGAGAGAGAGAGAGCTAGCAAGTGTTAAAAAAAATCTGCCATCAAATATAAACAAACAAACAAAATGTTTAAGAATTACATTATTTCAACTTATCAAGTAAATGGAAGTACCTTTGAATTTTTTTCACATTTTGACTGTCAATTCTCATCTACCATCCACCATACTGAGCAAAGTCTAGACTTGCTGGTAATCTCTGAAATGAGTATTTGGCCAAAAATAGACAAAAACAATTCTCCAGGAATGGAAGTGCATTTGAACTTGCTAATAAGCTTTAAAATAAGGAGTATTTGGCAAAGATAGGGGGGAAAATCCCAACAAATGCCCCACAAAAAAGTCATTTTGATGATGTTGGCAGACATGTATCGTACCCCAGCTCCAGTGACCCCAGCTCCCCCACCTCCACAACAAGCGGTGTATTCTCAATCCAATGTCAGCAACGCTCATCAACCTGCTGTCAACAGTTCGCAAGGAGGGGTGGAGATGAACAGGTCAGTTGCTGTGATGTAATCTTGAGTTGTTTTGTGGCTTTTATCAAGGGGGGAAAAAAAGGATCTGATTCTTTTTAAAACCTCGTTGACTGCTCGTACTGTTTTGCTTTCATGATCGTTCACTTTTCCATGTTGATGAGAAATTTTTTTTTTTTTTTTTTACAATGTTTGAGAGAAATGGTTTTTGCTTTCCAAGTTTCTTTGTTTGATTGACATTGAGATAAGTGTCTGAAACACAAAGAAGATAATAGGATTAGGAGTCAGAAAACTTGATAAATTTGCAATAAAAATAAAAACCAAAGAAAACCATGTCACCTAGGGTCTCACCTAACCCACCAATTCGTGCTATTTCTGGGTTTTTTAAATTGCATATAGGCACTTGTGCATGAGCTATTCATGTGTGTGGAGTGGTGTGGTGTGGTACAGTGTGGTGTGGTGTGGTGTGATATATGGTGGTGGTGTGTTAGGAAAACAGCTGCAAAATAGAGGGAATGGGGAAAAAGAAGACACTGAAAAGCTGAAGAACGAAGAGAGAAAGAGTGTGTGTGTATTACTCTCCTGTTAAATGTGTTTGTAATTTATCCATACCCCAAAAGGAGTTAAAAGAATTAAATCTTGAACCTTGCATGTGTGCCGGGGGGGGGGGGGGGGGGGGGGGACAGCAATAAAATAGGAGGAGGGGGTAATGGAGTAAAATTAAGGCTCCAAAAGACTGAAGAACTTCTACTTCAAAATCAAGCAACACAAAAAAAAATGTCAAAGATACACTGTCTGTCTCGTGGTAAGATTCTGCTCTGTTATACAAGATATTTCGGTAATATAAACAGTGACAAAAAGAAGGTGGCAGGAATTGGAGGAAACCAGTGGTTGAAACTATGTCAGCATACATCCATCCGCTGAAAGAGCACTTCAATTAATGGATCCATGTCGGTGACCTTGATTTGCTAACTGTGGGAAAGATTTCCTTGTTCATTAACTTCAAAAACAGGAAGTGGTAATTATAAGGAAAATAGAAATGAGCTAATTATGAAAATTTGTTGATGTGGTAAGGAAACAAGACTTTTTCAGGAAAGTGTAATTGTCTTTACAGTTCTACACTGATCCATTGTTCTTCATCAACAATGAAGATTCTGTATGCTTTGTTTTCAATGGTCTCTTCGGGGTTTTTTGTTTTGTATTATATATGATTTCTTATTGTTTTAAAAGTGGTCAGTAGCTTTTGTTTTTGTCCATCTTTCTCTCAGTCTATATGACCTGCTGTTTGTTTGTCTGGCACCTTTTAAAAAAAAAAAAAATCTGACTTGCAGAATATTTTTCTCTGTAATTAATTCAATTTGTAGCTTTCATAGTACAGTAAAAGGTATAATTCTTTGATACAGAAAGCAGTAATGCTAGTGTCAAAGTCAAATAGTTATTTCCAGATGATGCGTGAGTAAGCAAAACATGGGTTTTTTTCCCATCAAATCATCCATCAGGGGGGGAAAAAAGAAGACAAACGTAACAAAAATAACACTGGGAATTGTGCGTGCGCATGCGTGCGCGCACATTTCATGCACTTACAAGCGCATACATATATCTGCAGATAATGAGTTTGGATTTTTTTTTTTACCATTGATAGTGAATAAGTCTTTGTTTATTGTAGTGCAATATACATTCAAACAGTATTTAAATTGTGTTTTTAAGTTTGTTACATTACTTGTCTTGTCAAGTGCAGTGTTGAGTAGCTTCAGCATTCTGCTTGTTTGCACCATCACATTATTATTTATGTTAGTAAGAATCATTATTTTATTTATTTGTTTATTCTTTTATATTGAGGATAATGGAATAAGCACTCATGTGCTTTTTTACATGCAGTCCCCGTGTATGCAGTTTACCAGCACACAATGGCTTATTCTTTTGAAAAGCAGAACAGGATTTAACGTGTGCGCAAGATGTTCTGCATGTGTTTACACACAGGGCCTCGGTTTATAGTCTTATCCGAAAGGACTTAACACTTCATTAGAATGACAAAACAGTGTTATCTTTAGTCTTTATAACAAATCGTACTTTCATTGTTATTAAGTTCAGAACACACAACACCATCATGTGTATTTCAAATAACAAACTACTTTAACAATCCGTAAATTCCAAATTTAAAAAAGCCCCAAAGTAAACATGATACGATAACGTAGATCAATCCATAAACATTGGGTTGATAATTGAATACCAGTTTTCTATCACCGGTAATACGGTCACCTGAATTACTCATAGTGCCTCAGGCAAGTGACCCTAGCAGAAGGGGCTAGTACGATGATGGATCAGTGTTTTGAAAAAGGACATCAAGGGCAAATTGCGGCCACTTCTTCATACATGAAAACTGATGGAAGATGGGGGTGATCCCATCACTTTAATGTTCTTGTTTTTAGGCAGACGTGCTCATTCATTTGGAAGTGTGTGTGAAACAGATCGGTTGTATGTAGCTCTAGATGTTAAATCAGTGGTTTTGATCAAGATTCTTTGATGTTCTCTCTTTTTTCCTTTTTGTTTTTGTTGTTGTTAATGTCCTTGGGTTTAAATACACTGATTTTTGTTTCTTTCATTATGGATTTTTTCTTTATTTTTTTAAAAAAGTGTATGCTATACAGAGATTTTCAGTGTTAAACTTTCTCCTGTATTTTTCACTGCTGTTATTTAATAGGACAGCGCTGTTAAATTTTACAAGAGCCTATTTTATGATGGCTGTACTTCACTTCATGGGAATGTAAATTTTATTGCTCAGAAAATTTTTAATACATTTTCTTTTTTCATTCCTGTTTTTAGGGTTCTGTCTCCCTTTTCCACTACGTCCCCCAGTTATCTCTTTGCTGTTGTGTAATCTAGCAATGATAAAAACAACAACAAAAAAGGCCAGTATGTAAGAAAAGACAATGCCTTTGAGTGTGAGGGGCCAGGCAACTTTAGAAGAAAGCAGAATGTGATCAACTTGCAGTAATGTCGTTCCGAGTGAGAAACAAGCTGAAAAGGCAATTTGACAATGTGTATGTTGAAAAATGATTTTTATGTTTTTTTCTCAGTGTGTGTGTGTTTGTGTATGCGTACGTGCATGCAATGAGGGATTATCATGTTTAGATGAGGGATTATATGCCACGCTGAAACAGAAAGTAAAAATCTAGTTATATCACTCCCACACTGGATGGTTTAGATAAGTTTGTCATGACTTCTGACTTCCGTTCTTTGCTTTTATAACTCTTTCCTCTGTTTTTTTTTTGTTTGTTTTGTTTTTGTTTGTTTGGGGTTTTTTTAAATTGAGGATAGTTTTAAACTTTCTGATATGATTTGCAACTGTCCTGTCTGCATATGAGAGTAGTTCTGAACATTCATTTCATGGTATTTCAATCTGTGCTAAAGGTGTATTGTACATGGAACCTTGGCTTATCATTCCCTCCCCCCCACCCTGAAAAACCACCTCCTAAACCATCACTCATCATTAAAGCTTTCAAGGAAAGTCTGGCTTTGAACAGGCTATGAACCTGGGGTTTATCCCTTTCAAGACATACATTACCGCAGGACTGCCAGTCCACCTTAGAGTTGGTGATAGAGACTCTGGTCTGGTGGATTCCGTTGTGTTTACATATTTAAATTGGTGGTCAGTACACGTGGTTTCCTCGGTATAGTTTATTAAAGTAATGTGTTGTATTGTGGCGTGTTTCAGTGTACATCGTGAAGATCACCAGACCCACAGAAGACAGCCGTCAGGAGGTGGAGGTGAGAAAAATGTGTTATCTATTCGGTTCCTGTCAGATTCTGATATTTTGAAAACTGGCTGAATGGTCACTGATGAAAGTGCATGTCAGGTTTTATTCCTGTTTTAATGGGTGGATTTTTGTTTTACTTTATCGGGGAAACAAATATTTCAGTTGGGGTGGGGTTTGTTTTTCCAAAATAAGTCATGAGAACAAAGCAAAATTTGGAAACAAATTGATCGAAGTGGGATCAAGAATGTGTTGCCTTTTATGAGTTTAGGAGTCTGTTCCTAATATTCTGGGTAGTTGTTTTTTTATTTATTTTGAGGATAAAGAACAAGCTCTTATGTACTTTTTTTTTACATCCAGTCCAGTTCTGTTTTGTGTTATTTTGTCATCCGTTCCTACTCTCTCTTCTCTTTCTCTCCTTCTTTCTCTCTCTCTCTCTCTCTCTCTCTCTCTCTCTCTCTCTCTCTTTTCTCTCTCTCTTTCTCTTCTCTCTCTTATCCTCTCTCTCTCTCTCTCTCTCTCTCTCTCTCCCCTCTCTCTCTCTCTCTCTTTCTCTCTTCTCCTCTCTCTCTCTCTTCTTTCTCTCTTCTCCTCTCTCCTCCCTTTTTCTCTCTCTCTCTCTCTCTCTCCTTTTTTTTTTCTCTTCTCTCTCTCTCTCTCACACACACAACACACACACCCCCTATCACTGACACACTAAAACACACCACACCCACCCACAAACCTACCCACACACTACACCCACTGACCACATACACACACACACCTACTACCTACGCACACACTACACCCCCTGACACACACACACACTATACCCCCCCCTACCCCTACCCCCACACACACAAAATCATCCTACCAATACCCCCAATTTTATTTATAAATACTTAATAAGTATTATACACCCCCAACATATACATATATATATTTTTATTTTTTGGGGGGGGGGGGGGGGGGGGGGGGGGAGGGGGTTGGTGGTGTTTCTATAGGTTTTTTGGGGTTGGGTTTTTTTTGGGGGGGGGGGGGGGGGGGTTGGTGGAGGGGGAAGGGTTTTTGATGATTGTGTAGTGGTTTATAAAATTATATTTTTCTTTTTATCTTTTCTTCTGTCTCTCCACACCACCACCAGGGGGGATGTACGACCTCCCAGGGGGCCAAAACCTCAGCCTTGCAGCCCCCCTGCTCCCCGGCACCCCCCACGCCCCCACGGCACCCCCCGCTCCCCCCCCGCCCCCGCTCCCCCCGCCCCCCCCTGCCCCCCCCCCTGCTCCCCCCCGCCGCCCCCCTGCTCCGGCCCCTCCGCTGCCCCCTCCCCCCCTGCGCCCCCCCCCCCCCTGCTGCTGCGGGCGCCCCCCCCCCCCCCCTGGGGCCCCCCCTCCCCCTGCCCCGCCCGCGGTCCTGGGTCTGGCGGCGCCGGAGGTCTGGCCGCCGCTCGCAAGGGGCAAAGTTAGGGTGTGGGCAAGGTGAGGGGGGTTTCGGCGTGTGTGTGGGTTTGTGTGGGGGTGGGGGGGGGGGTGGTGGTGGGAAGGGGGGGGGGGGGGGTGGGTTTTTTTGGGGGGAGGGGGGTGGGTTTGGTGTGTGTGTGTGGTGGTGGTTTGTGTGTGTTGTGTGGGGGTTTGTGTGTGTGTGTTGGGGGGTGGGGTGGGGGGGGGGGGGGGGTTGGTTGTGGTTTTTTGGGGAGGGGGGGGGGTTTTGGTGTGGGGTTTTTTTTTGGGGGGGGGGGGGGGGGGGGGGTTTTTGGGGGTTTTTTGGTTTGGGGTTTTGTTTTGGGTTTTTTTGGGGGTTTTTTTTTTTTTTTGGGGGGGGGGGGGGGTTGGTTTTTGGGGTTTTTGTTTTTGGGTTTTTTTTTGGGGTTTTGGGGTTTTGGGGTTTTTTTTTTTTTGGGGGGGGGGGGGGGTTTTGGGGGGTTGTGTGGGTTTTGGTTTTTGGGGTTTTTTTTTTTGGGTTTTGTTTTTTTTGGGGGTTTTTTTTTTGGGGGGTGGGGGGGGGGGGGTTGGGTTTTTTTTGTGTTGGGTTTTTTTTGGGGGTTTTTGTTTTTTTTTTTTGTTGTTTTTTTTTTTTTTTGGGGGGGGGGGGGGGGTTTGGTGTGGGGGTTTTTTTTGGGGTTTTTGTTGGGTAGCGGCCCCCCGGGCCCGGAATTTCCTGTCATCACTCCCTGAAAAGGGGCAAAATTCGGTTTTTTTAAATTCCTTATTACTCCCTTCTGTTTTCCCGTTTTAAAAAACATTTGTATACCCAAAAAAATTTTCAATCTTTTTCTTTTATTGAATGCTTTTTTTAATTTCTGGGGCTTTTATGTCAATACGCAAAGCGGTGAATGAGGTGTGCTTTCCCGCTAAAAATCGCGGCGCGGGGCCGCCTTTTTCAGGCAAAAGGGACAAATTTTCAAAGAGAATGCCCATTTTTTAAAACCCCGATGCGAAATTCGCGAAAAGACAACAAATTGTCATATTTTTGGAATCATTGTGTTCAGATTTTATTGTAAATACCAAGTGGTGAAAGTTTTTTCACCGGAAAAATTTTTGCAAAAAACGGGTTTTTTTGGCGGAAAAAAAAAAAAAAATCCCCGATGGCGAATCTAAGAACCTGTAGCTTAAAAAAAGCAATACTAGGTGAAAAAAAAAACTAGACGACCTATTTTAAAATTTTGGGGAAGGGGTTTAATGTTTTCCTTGGTCTTGTCACCCGAAAAAACCAATAAAGCAAAGTGTTAAAACCGCGGAAAAGTTCTTTAAAACGAAAGGGAAGGAGAACGGACATCGGGGAACCCCGATCGCCCAAATTTGTAAGGATCGAAAAATTTTTTTCCCGATTTACGGGGTAAATTTCAAAATGTTTCAATATGATCTGGGATAAAAACATTTTAAATTTTTTACAAAATTGCGGGGTTTGCGAAATTTAATTCGTGCGTTTTGGGAAACGAAGACTTATTTAAAGGGGATATAGGGATCGTTTCGATTTCCCCCGACTTGGCAAAGGGGGAAAGAAAAAAGCATGCCCGATTTCGTAATATTTTCAAAATCATTTTCAAAAATTTACGTTGTTTGCAAAATAAATGTTTGACGTATTCTATAAAATGTATTTTTTTTGGGAAAGGGTTTACAGGGTAAAATACGATCGAAATTTAACAATTTCCCGAATGAAAAGCCAAACCCAAAGAAAAGAAAACCCGAGATCGTTGTGACTCAGTAAATTTCATGAACCCAAAGTCGCCCCGTTTTTTTGTTTTTGTTTTGCCCAATTTCCCCTTTTAGTTAAATTTTGGTAAATTTGGGAAAGGGGTTTAGTTTTTTTTCTTTGTTTAGTTGTCCCGGGGTTTTTTGAGTTAGCAATTTTCCATAAATTAATGTATATCAATGATTCCCTTCCCCGGGCAACATTTACAAGGAGAGTTCCCTGTCAGTGCAGTAAACCAATAGGGGAGCTTTATTTTTCTTTTTTTTTTATTTTTTAACCATCCAAAAATAATATTGTACAGTTTTAAATCCCCTAGCAACCCCCCCCCCCCCCCCCCCCCCCCAAATTCTTTCCCCTTTTTCCCCTTTTTTTTTTGGGGTTTGGGATTGGTTCCCAGGCTAGAAAAAACACAAACAAAACCACAAAAACAACCACCACAACCCACAACACCCACACCACACACAAAATTTATAAAAAAAGGGAAGTAAACCCAAAAGTTTGTGCTTCGGGTAAATAATTTTTATTTCAACCTTTATCAATTGGGGCCACATTGCACAGTTTTTCCAGTTTTTATGCCCCAAAAGGAATGAAGCCCCTTTTTGGTTTCTTATGTGTGTCCTTTTTGTTTTCCCCCAAATTATTTTTTTGTTATAAAAACCAGTTTTATAAACCTTTTAGTTTTTAATTTTTAAAGTGCATAGAATGGAAAAAACTAAACAAGCGGGGAAAATTTTTCGGGAACTTAAACATTTGTCACCCAAAAGGTGTTTTTTGCGAGTTTTCAAGCATCTGGATTCTTTTTTGGGTATTTAAAGAAAGAAGGTGGAAAAGACTTTGATAAAAAACACCAAAATTTTCTCTGTCAACCCAAATTTGAAATCCTGGTTTCCCCAGGGTTGCAGTGTCTTCTAAATAAGTTGAAAAAATGTCTACAGGATACCCAATAAAAAAGCATTTTTGTCCAAGCCATTTTAAAAATGGGGACGGGTTGACCCTTTTAAGGTTTGGGTGTGAAAATGTTTTAACCACCAACATGGAAAATTTTGGGACATATGCACCCTCTTCATGGGGGACTTTTGAAAGTTTTATTGTTTTTTGAAAAAGGAAAAGGAAAAACCCCAAAAATTGAAATTTTTGAAACCAGGGGTTTGGGAGAAAAATGCCGGGGAAATTCTGTGGATAGAAACCCCCTAATAAAAATATGTCCCCGTGGGGGAGCAAGGGAAAAGGAAAAATTTGTGGAAGAGGCATTTGTACAAACAGGGGAAAAAAAAATACAAATAAGACATAAAAGGGTTTGGGGTTTTCCAAGGGCCTACAGAGAAAAATTATAAAAGACTGGAAAAATTTTTGCTTTTGTGGCCCTTTTCTTTAAAATGTGTGTTTCATATTATGGGTTAGAGGCTTTGGCTAAATTAAGTGATTTGGTTTTGGTTCCTTCCTCAGTGCCCTCTAACCGTAGCACAAATTTAAACCACCTATTTCTCGGGACATCAGAGGTTTAAAAATTTAGTAGGGGGGCACTGAGTCCCCCATACTGGCATGCCCTGCCCTCCCCTTTACCCCCTGTAATTTAGGCAAGGAAGGGGTTCCCCCTGAAATACATCATAAAAAATGAATGAAATTGTTTAACCTAAAAGGGGGATTATTATCTGTTTAAATCATAAAATATGAGTTAAAAAAATTTTTTTTTTTTTTTTAAGATTTTTTTCAAAAAAAAAATTGTTTCAAAAATTTTCACTTAAATGTTCACCCACATTTTTAGCCATTTGGGGGCCATTTTAAATCTGAAAAACATTATTAATTGATGAAAAAAATCAAAAAATTATTTTTAAATTTGTATAAAACCCTTATTTTACCCACCAAAAATTCCAAGTCAAAAAACTAACGGTTTTAAAAAAATTATTAATGAAAATTCCATGTACTGTCTTTTTGGTCCGCGCGGGGCTTTTTGGGTTTTGGGGCAAAATTAAAAAGCCAATTTAAAACTTTTGGTCTAGGTAGCCAAAAAAAAATTTGGACAAATTTTTGTATGCATATTTAAAGCAAGGGTAAAAGAAGACATAAATGTATCTTCCAACCTTTTGGCCCTCAAACGGGTTTAAATGTGAAATTTGGTAAAGCCAATACAAAAGAGGAAATTTTAAAAAAAGGTATATCTTTTTTCCCCCTTAAAGATAGAGAGTTTGATTTTTTTTGTAGGAATTATTATATTATAGCCCTTGAAATGTGGAAATTTTTATGGGTGTGTTGTTTGCTTCCAAAAACAGGCCCTTCCAAAAAAAGGCTTCCATAATTTAAAAAGGGCCCAAAAAATGTGCCGAATCTTTGGACCCCCAAAATTTTTGAAAAAAAATAGAGAGAGACATATTCTTTTTTTTTTGGTTTTTTTTAAAAAAATTTTTCCCAAAATACCATTTTTATTTTTACAAAAAAATACATAAAACCCCTTTTGTCCCCGCTCCCTATTTTTTTTTTTTGGTTTTTTTTGGGTTGGGTTTTTTTTGGGGGGGGGGTGTGTGGTTTTTTTTGGGTTTTGTTTTGTTTTTGGTTGTTTGTTTTTGGGGGGTGGGGGGGTTTTGGTTTTGTGGTTTGTTTTTTGGGTTTTGTTTTGTTTGTTTGTTTGTGTTGTTTTTGTTTTTTTTTGGGGGGGGGGTTGGTGTGGTGGTTTTGGGTTTTGGTTGGGTTTGGGTTTTTTTTAATTTTTTTTGGGGGGGGGGGGGGGGGGTGGGGGGGTTTTGGGTGTTGGGGTTTTGGGGGTTTTGTGTGGTGGGGTTTTTTGTGTGTGTGGGTGGGTTGGGTTTTGTGTGTGTGTTGTAGGGTTTTGATGGGTGTGTGTACGGGTTTTGGTGTGTGTGTGTAGGGTTTTGGTGTGTGTTGGGGGTTTTGGGTTTTGTGGTGTGTGTGTGTAGGGTTTTGGTGTGTGTGTTGTGTAGGGTTTTGGTTGTGTGTGGTGGTTGGGTTGGGGGGTGGGTTTGGTGTGTGTGTGTGTAGGTTTTGGTGGGTGGTGTGGAGGTGTGTGTGTAGGGTTTTGGTGTGTGGTTTGGGTGTGTGTGTGTGTTGGGTTTTGGTATGTGTGGTGTGGTTGGGGGGGGTTGGTGGGTTTGTGTGTGTGTGTGTAGGGTTTTGGTTGTGGTTGGGGAGGTGTGGGTGTGTGTGGAGGGTTTGTGTGTGTGTAGACTTTGGTGTGTGTGATGGTGGTGGGGAGGTTGGTTTTGGTGTGTGGGTTGGTGGGTGTGTGTGTGTGGGGTTTTGGTTTTGGTGTGTTGCGGTGGGTGTGTGGAGGGAGTGTGTGGGTTTTGGTGGTGTGTGTGTGTGGTGGTGGGTGTGTGGAGGTGGGTGTGTGTGTGTGGAGGGTTTTGGTGTGTGTGTGTGGCTTTTGGTGGGTGGTGGTGAGTGTGTGTAGGGTTTTGGTGTGTGTGTGGTGGTGGGGGAGGTTAGGTTTTGGTTGTGTGTGTAGGGTTTTGGCTGTGTGGGTTGGTGGGTGGGTGGAGGTGTGTGTGTAGGGTTTTGTGTGTGTGTGGTGGTGGGGGAAGGTTGGGATTTGGTGTGTGTGTTAGGTTTGGTGTGTGGGTTGGGGTGTGTGTGTGGAGGTGTGTGTAGGGGTTTTGGTGTGTGGGTGTGTATGGTTTTGGTGTGTGTGTACGGTTTTGGTGTGGGTGTGTGAGAGTGTGTAGGCTTTTGGTGTGTGTGTGTGTAGGCTTTTGGTGTGGGTGGGTGTGTCTGTATGTGTGTGCAAGTTTACATATGTGTCCTTACAATTTTGCTTTGTGAATGAACCAGTTTGATGTCTGTGTCTATTTTCTAGCCCATGCAAAAGCCTTATTACTTGTTATGCTTGCTTTTTGCCATTTTATAGTAAATAATATTTTTCCAGACATAATTTTTTGGGGTCAGTAATTGTTTTTATGATTTAATATGGGAAGTAGCTTTAGAAATTTGACAGCGTTTGAGTTAGTTATATTTGGGGGGGGGCAGTCATGTTGTAGTCTGTGATGAAATGTTTTCATCCTGATTCTGTCAGAATATTTTGGTGTTTCATCTTTATCCTTCAAAAAAAACCAAAAGACTGTTGCTTTCTTCTTTTATCAATTTCCCCATTATTGAGACCATATATGCTGAAAAGAAATGAGTGTCAAATTGAAAGGACTCATTTAAGTAACATTTGTGTATGCTCAACAAATACACAGGTTTATATGTATATGACTGATTTAGATACATTCGTGTAAGCCAAACACATACATAGGTTTACATGTATATGACTGATTTATGAGCGCTTTGATTTGTTGCTTTACAAGATTCAGCGCTATATAAATTCCATACATTATTATTATTATTATTATTATTATTATTTAGATACATTTGTGTATGCATAACAAATACTTAGGTTTACATGTACATGTATATGTGTAATACATTGTTTCCCAATTGTCCTTTGTCATGTTAATTTGTGGGAAAGTGTTGTGAGATTGATGGCAGTGATTGATGGCGGTGAGTCAAAAGTAAGCCGTGAACCATCACGTTGGATGTTTTAGCCTGACGAGTCAAGCCCTGCAGGAGATTCTGGCACGATGGGCCGTGTGAGCAGTGGCGGTGGTGGTAGTGGTGGTGGTGGCGGAGGTGGCGGTATGGTTGACATGATGAGTGAAATGCAGAAGAAGCTAGCAGCCCGACGTGCCAAGGCAGAAAATGCTGGACAGGTGAGGGAGTGTAACCATGTGTTGATGTAAATATGGGCTGATCAACACAGATGTGGTTCTGCATGTGCATACTTACACAGGCGCACATGTCCACACATGCACGCATGCGCGCACTCACACACATCACACACATGGTCACACACACACACACAAAGGCATCACACACAATCATGCGTGTACATACTCACATGCATGTACGCACACTCACTCAACTGTTTCTGTAGAAAAATTTTATTTGGTCTGTCAATCTTGAAAAATCACTTACCCTAGACTTTCGTTTTTTAACAGATGGTTTCCACCTATACATACATTGAACTCTTTCCATTGAAAATCTGTTTCAAGCTGATCAGTCATAAACATCTTTATCCACATACTCTACTTCTTTTGCTTATCATAGAACGCTCATACAGCAACTACTGCAGTCTGTCATATGGGTGAAAATGAATTGCGCTCGATTGCTCAGATAGCAACTACCGAAGTCTCTCATATGAGTGAAAATGCGTTGCACTTAATTGCTCAGATAGCAACTATTGCAGTCTGTCATATGAGTTCAAAATGCGTTGTGCTGCCGTTTAAACGCCTGACAAGTCAGGCCCAGCGCATTCGGCTTCGGTGTGTCTTCCTTTTTTTAACGATGTTTTCGATCTGTGTTTTGGGCAGGACTCTGACTCCCCGGCACCTGCCCCTGCTTCCCTGCCTGCTCCTTCAGACGTGAAGCGACCCTGGGAGAGACAGAACACACCCAGCCCTGCCCAGGTCAACGGTTCCCAGTCACAGTCGCCAAAGCCAGCCAGAAAGTGAGTTGAGCTTTCATGAGTGTTCCTTCCCCCAGTTTTCATGGGAGAGGTGTTGAAGTTGTGCATGAGCTGCCCCGTTTCTCTGTCCAAGTGCGAAAGGTGTGTGCGGGATACTCCCATTTCCATGGCAAGTGAGTTAAGTTGGGGTGTGGGGGGGTCCCATTTTCATGGCAAATGTGTAAATTATGTGAGGGCTACCCCTTTTCTGTGATAAGTGTGTTTAGTTGTGCAGGCTACTCTCTTTCTATGTGTTCTGTTGTGCAGGGTACCTAATTTCTGTGGTTAGTAAGCTGTATAGGTTACCCCATTTCCATGACAAGTGTATAAGTCGTGTATGGGATGCCCCATGTATGTTATGATGCAGTCCTTTTTCTATGGGTTCTTTGTGTGTGCATGTTTGTGCTCCATGTGTGTGTGTGAGGAGGGGGGGATGGTGGAAGCTTTGGGGAATTTCAGTGCATAAAGCATTGTTTCACATGTAAGAGTCTTGGTATATTTAGTTTCTCTTCTCGCCAATACTTTCTGGTAGTCTGTGTTATGTTTCCCCACCTGGCTTGCACTGATACACGAAGCTTTGTTCCAGGCGTGATCCATCACTAACGGGTCCAGAGGCTGTTGGACCAGTGAACGGCGGTGACCTTGATGGTTTGAAACAGGAGATTCTGACAGAGATGCGACGGGAATTTCAGCGCATGAAAGTGGAGATCATTGATGGTGAGTCTCAGGAGTCAAGAAAGTCAGGCCTGTTGTTTGAAAATATCTATATGTATGCACATTCACAGATGTGTATTTGTGTGATGTGCTTGTCTTGTTGTTCTCTCGTGTGCGTGCAAATGCTTAAATGGACAGAAAGCCATACTTACTCATGTATATACATCCATGCAGATTCTTTACAGTGTGTGTATGTATGTATGTACTAAACAAATGCACATGCCCATGCACTGACTTGTGTATTCATAGCATGTTGAAATAACAGAACATAAACAATTGCATGCAGCATATGCATATCTGCACACATCATGTGTTCAATGTGTAGGCATATTACCATATGTTGTCTGTTTATATAGCAACACTTTTTAAATATGACAAAACACAAGAGAGAGAGAGAGAAAAACCTGAGTTTGAATATATCATAGAAACATGTTGTCATCTATGAAGTGAGGTTTCGGCTGCTAAAACGTAGCTCAGTTCAACATTGGTTGTGGAGATGATTCTGTCACTGTGATCATTACCAAGCACTATTTAATAAAGTACCATACCAAATGATAGTTGAGGTTGTCAGTAAAGTGTGTATTCAGAATACCAGACAGTAGCTCACTTTCTTACAATTCATCGTTTTCTGTTGGTTTAGGTTGGAGCTGTATGGGTTTGTTTTTTCTGTGACTGTTTTCAGCTATACGACAGGAGCTGGGGCACAGATAACTTGAGTCCGTCACCCTGGCTGACTGACTGACTGAAGGATCCCAAGCTCAACACCAGCTGGATTACACGCGGAACAGGGACACCTCGACTTCGGAAAGTGTCTCCACTTGATGCGGGGAGCTGTTTCATTTGGACTGCTACACTCGTTTGATGTTCATCTTTCACTCATGCTTTCTCTCCCCCTTACCCCCCACCCCCACCTCTCTCTTGCTAACCAACCCTGTCATCCATCCATACCCTGCCCTACCATCAGACCAAAGTTCAGCACGTAACAAGTTTGCTATGTTCTTTGCAAAGTGCACATCTTGCATCACTGGTTCCTCAGAAAGCCATGCAGTCTGTCGATGGTTTATGTGGATGAATTTTATGTGGGGTGAAGTTTGTGTGGCTTGTCAAGTGTCTGTGGTGGGAATTTTACCAAAACGACAGGTTTGTCACTGTGGACCATTTTCGTGCTAACCAAAGAGATCGATCACTCTAAGAATCATCTGTATTTCGTTGTGACCAAAATGCTGAACTTATTTCGGCAGCACAGTTGAAGATTGAAATTTGAAAGAAAAAGAAAAAAAATTTACAGAGAAAAGGGAGATAGTGGTGTGGACAAGAAGTCTGAATTTACATATTTTTAACATGGTTTCTAAATTGAATGAAAAAAGAAGCTGATTTGGTTCTTATGTTCATGAAGCAAAAGATAATGTGCTGTGCAAGTCTGACAGTCATACTTCACCCTCAAAACATGGTAAGCTTTTATTTGGGTTATTGTGTTTTTGTCATCCTGTTCGTGTATCTGTATTTGCTGAAACGTGTGGTTCTCAGTCTTTAAAAAGAGTTGAGATATTATGTGAGACCTGCATCGATGCTAAGTATTATGATGTACAAATGGATCCTGTATCATCATTTGAACAGATAGGGAGTGTGAAGTTAAAATCAGTGAGATGCATGAATGAATTCCCATGGTTGCAGGTCAGCCTTGACCAACAAGTATTTAGACCCAAGGGTTACCCACTGAAAAGTGTTTGGTGAAAGTTCTGGATTGTTGGATGATGAATTCAGTGTCAATTTTTTTTCATATCGTCCTTCATGTTAATGTATAAGATGCATTTGCTAAACGATGAAGGCAGACAGCACTGTGTGCTTTTATAATCTCCACATGATGAATGGTAGTGACTTCACTGGCTGAAAAAACTTAGTGATTTTAGTCTTCCCCTCTTCTGAACAAATGAAAATTAAGCAAGCCAAATTTAGATATCAAAACATAGTCAGACGCGCTGGGCCTGACTTGTCAGGCACTTAACGGCAGCGCAACGTATTCTTTGCTCATATGACAGACAACAATAGTTGCTGTGTGAGTGCTTGGCAGTGAAGAAGACATCAGAAAAATTCATTTTTACTCTGTCATGTATTGTATTTCCTCTTATTTATGCTGATAGCTGTGAGGTTGTCATTAATGAACATGACACATTTCCACACTCTTCCAGTGTCAGGGAGAAAAGGGACCAGAAAAGAAAGAAGCTGGAGACAGGGAAGGTCTTTCACATAAAGGAATTGGATTTTCATTTTTATTTGCAAACTTCATTTGCCAGATCATCATCTGGAAACTTTTGACTAATTGTCTTTTTTTTTTTTTGGCAAATCCCCAAAGAATTTTTCATCAGAATGGTTTTTTACCTCAGTTTTTATACATATATTTATATATTTTGTTGTCAGAAGACCAGACTTTTTATATATTTACAGTGTAAGTCTTTCAGTGTCACTTTGTTTATTGGGAGATGAATAGGAATGGGGTATATTTGTATTCTAAGAGACTATTTTTTTTGTATACTCCATTGATCTTTAGAAAATGCCAAGATACAAAATTAAATAATTGATGAGAAAAGTGAGCTTCTTGAATGAAACATACTTACAATAGTTTCATTGTTATCTAAAAAGAATTACGTGTTGCCCACTTGTCCTTTCATTCTGTGCAAAATTCACAGTTGATTTTTTTTTCTTCCCCATTTAATGAACATCATGTATAGTATTGGGGAAGAATACTTGACCAAATTTGTATGATATATATCATTGCATTGGTACAATTTTTTTCATAGTGTTTTTTTTTAATTTCTTGTGTTTTGTTTTAAAAGAAAGTTGATTTTTGCAGGTGACTTAAAGCAACCTTTAGTTTTTTCCTTTTCGTTCAAGTATATTTACTTGTATAGCATGCATGTGCAAAGTTTTCACTTTTGTACGGTTATCACTTGATGACCATGTGTGTAGAAGAAAATGTCTCATTGTAACAACCTAGGAAGATAGATAAGTTTGGCACAGTGTCAACACACTTCTTCTGCCCCTAGCCCATACTATCTCTCTTCCAGTTAAAAAACAACACTAAAATGGTATCAAAGGATACCTTTATGGATTATCACGGTTTGAAGAAAGAGAACGTATGAATGTTTTCTTTGAACAGACATTTACTTTTTTGTGTGTTAGTTCAGTGTCCATGTGTTTCTCTTGTTGTTGATATTCTGTTTTGTGTAGAAAAACAATGTGCCTGTATTTCAATGTATGTTTTGTACTTACTAAGCATTGTTTTATTGATCAATGATCAAAAAAAAAGTGTCATGTACTGGATTTTGTGTGTGTCTATGACTATGTGTATGTGTGGTTATGTATGCTTGTATATACCAAGCATTTGCTTTTGAAATTTACAAGTTGTCTTCCCCCAAATGTTTTGAAAAGCAGAAATATTTATGAGAAATATCATTACTTTGGTTTGAAAGGCATAAAGTTTTTTAGTTTTTTTTTTAGTATTAGCTTCTTTTTTTCTTCCAGTTTTCCCTGTCAGGAGAACATCTTGTTTGTTAAGTTTTATGAATATACATGGTTTTGTAAGGCATGCAAACGAGAACTGGTGGTAGAATTGACTGTGCGTTTCATAGTAAGTTCTTAAGGAGGGAGAAAGGGGCTAGGGAACCAGTTTGAAAGACCAAACTCTAATCTAAGGATGAAAATGAAGGATGAGATATTAAAGCTGTCTTAAAATTGTTTTAAAGTGAGTGTATAAAGTTATTGTTTTCTAAGTTTATGAAACTGGTCAAGTGTTTTATTTTGTTGTTGAAGTGGTTAAAAAACAAAAACAACAGAAAGTTGTAGCATTGATTTAGTGAAAAATTAAGGAATCTAGTGTTAGATAGTCGTTGGAATGGGAAAGATACATACTGCTGCATTAACACAAACTGCACTTTATCCCAGTATGATGTGTCGTACATGTACGTATGTAAGCACAAGACTTACAACCATAGCAGATAGTTGACTTTCCCAAATACTAATTTGAATCGGGGGCCAGATAGTTATATAGCCTGGAAATAGACTAGTATCACCTCAAAGTTTCCTGAATGTAGATTAGATTCTCCTCTCTCTTCTCTCTCCCTTAGTCCCCGTGCGACCATCAATCAAGGTTTGAGAACCTGGGATTGACAATATCATGAATTCAAATGTACAGTAATGACATTTGTAGAAAAGTGGTGTATATCTGGTGTCGAGTCAGTGTGTATGAATCAAATGGAATCATTTTGATTTTGGACTATGATTATATGTGTGAGTATATTGGTATGTATGTATGAGCTCTGGACTGAAAAAGCAACAACATTTTTTATAAATTTTGAATTTCTGTTGTTTCATTTCATGCAACTAATGCTTACGGTGATATTTGCTGAATTTTTTTTTTTTTTTTTGGCTTTTTGTTTCATTTTCGGATTTGTTCATTTGTTTGGGTTTTTTTTTATTTTTTTATAAACAGTACAGCTTAGCATGTGTTTGATGAGTAATGATTCCACTTTTTCTCTTTCTGATGGTAAATATTTGATTGAAGTATGTCTTTGATGTAATTGGTTTGTGTTAATACCAGAATTCAATTCTTGATGGTGATCAAATTGATATAGAGGTAAAAATGTGAGAAATCTATGTGTGACGGTATGTATGATTATGATAGGACATACGCACATTTCCTTAAACCAACCTTAGAGACAATGACAGTTGTAGAGACACTTTTTCCCCCTGCAAATAGGATGGAACTTTATGGCATATACTTAAGAGGCAATGGCATAGATGTAATAGAGGTGATTTAGTGCTTATTTTAGTAAATATTTTGAAGTACTTAATAGGGATGGGGGGGGGGGGTTGCAGGACTTGACATACTTTCTTTATTGTTCACAGGATTAGTATGATAGTAGCTCACAGTACACCATGTACATCATGCAAACTTGATGCTTGCATAGAACGGTACCTTGCTGTCAGACACAGGTATACAAAAACTAAAATCTAGTGCTTGGCATTTTCTGGTAGCATACCACAAAGGTTCAAAAGCTGCTTAAGAGGGGGAAGAGGGAGGGAGTCTGTGACCGTTAACAAACTAGTGAACATTTTTTAGAATGATGTACCAAAATAAGAGCACCGAGAAGGAAAGATACATATGGGCTGTGAATCATTATTGACAACTGTACAGCCTCTGTAGGTATAATGCTGTGTCAAAGAAGGGCAGAATAGATAAGTATTGCTTGTATTTCAGTGTCTTCATGACCAATCTTTTTTGCACACCTGCTGGGAGAAGACATGCAAAAAACCAGTTCTTACCCCCATCCCCTTCAAAAGTAGAAAGATTTTTCCTATTAAGTGTGTGAAAATGTCAGCTATGTCTCAGATTTATTTTTTAAGCTCTCTTAAAAGAAGAAATGGAAATCTGCTATGAAAAATGTGGATTTGCTTTTGCATGAAAAGAGGGAGTTTGATCTGTGAAAATTGTGGGAGGAAAAGTGTCGGTGAAAAAGGCATCAGAGAATGTAGCCACCCTCTTACTCTTGGCTACCGTTTTGAGACAAGAAGTTACCAGTTATTTACTGTGAACACTTGTTGACCAGTATGAGATTGCGCAGACCTGCCATGTAGCAGTTTGAATAGGTTATATAGTTTTTGTTGGAAATGGTCAGTAAACTTGAAACTATGTTAATCTAAGATCCAACAGAGAAAATACTGCTTAAAGATTTTATCTAGTGAAAATTGTTTTTAATTAACAGCCTCTGTTGGAGTTCATTTCCTTCTGTGAGGAGCTTAATTTCTTCCTTGTAAGATGCTTAGAAGCAGATGACAGACCGCTTTCTGTTCCTTTTTCTATCCTGAACTTTTCTTTGCCCAATCTCCCACTGGCAGTTTTAAACTAAAATTGGATTTATTTTCATCCCAGTATTCCATATTTAAAGATGAGTTTTACTGAATTTTGCTCAAACATGGATCTCCCTTTTTTTTCTCTTCTTCCTGCAAACGTAAAAAGAAAGTAAATTAAAACAAGCCTATACAAACTGACCACATGTGTGTGCTTATTTATGACCAATTGCTAAGGAGTGGATCTGAAACTTTAAACCGGTTTTTAACTTAACTGTGAATTGTATTTGGTTTAAGAGAATTGAATGTGTTGTATAATGTGAAAGTGAATGCTGACCCATTTTTTAAAAAAATCATGAAAGAAAAACTTTGTTGGGGAAATATGCACAATGTTTACAGAATGTGGTTTGGTCGTGTTTGGCTTCATTTGCACCTGTGTTCAGAACTATGTACAGATTTGAATTGTGATAGGCTTTGTACTGACATTGTTGAAAATGTTGGCGAGGGATTTTGTACATTTTGGTTTTTTTTTAAACATTTTTTCCTCTCTTTTTTTTTCTCTCCACACAATTTGCTTTTTGCTCAACTGCTGTGAATTGGTTTGCTTTGCTCTTGCTGTTTCTGTGCTTTATTTGAAATGTTTTGTAAGGTCTGTCGCCTGTTTTTTTTATGGCTTTTTTGTTGTTGTTGTTGATAGGTCATCTTTTCTAGAAAGTTTTGTTCTTTTGTAACTTTATTTCATATCTGGTCAATCTTTGGAAGAGTGGGTTATTTCTGAGCAGAAGGAAGATACATGTGTAAAAAAAGAGATATGTGGGTATTATGTTTTGTGGTTTCCTTTTTAGAGAAAGGATAGACAATCTCTTCTATTTATTTTTTACATTCTTTTATTTCGAGGATAATGGTTACCAGCAGGAGTAGATATGAAAGATTATGATAGAACACCTGACCTCAGGAATTCAAAACCCGAAACTAAATAGAACAAATTAAAAAGTATAGGAAGCAACACACACACACTCACAAGCACACACTGCCAAGACCAATAAAAATAAAGGCCACTGACAACTTAACATTTGGTGGCTTGACTAGAAGGAAATAGATGAGATTCTACACAGGATTTAAAAGAAAGGGTTATCACCCCAGCTAGTGTGTCGAGGAAGGGGAAGGCAGTAGGCAGTCGTTTTGCAGAAAGAATCGCAAGTTAAAATCGATTGAACAGATGATGCTTGATTCTTTTTTTTGGGGGGGGGCAGGACAACTTTTTGCTAAGAGGACAGTGCAGCTTAAATCATCTGAGTTAATGGGTTCAACTATAATCAGTTAGGATTCCATTTACACATTAAAAAAAAAAAAATTACAATGCATTTTTTAAAATTGAATTTGATAGCTTTGTATGCTGATGAGAGTGAAATCTTTTTTTGTTTTTGTTTTGGATTTTTCTTTTTTTTCTCCCTCAGCCCAACCTCATGGCCATCCCCTCCCATCACAGAATGACAGCAAGTTTTTGTTTTTTTAAATAGATATATATTTTTTGGTTTTAGGGGAAGGGGCATCAGAAACACAGTTTTCAGCCATAGCTTGACATTTTATCTCGTGAATGTCATGAGTATCTCATGAATGATATGAGTATCTCATGAATGATATGAGTATCTCATGAATGATATGAGGAAGGTCAGCGCAGTGCATTTTTGCTCATACGACAGACAACAATAGTTGCTGTCTTAGCGTTCGGCAAAGAAGAAGAATATGAGGAGCTGAGTGCACTTTGTGACATAATCAGTTTATAACAGGAGAAGGTACACAGACATTCATACATTGTTGCTGGGCAAGCAAGCATATCTGAAAAGCAGCTGTCAGTTTCCTTTCCTGTAAAGAAAACCAGTATCGTATATAACAAGAGTGCAAGTGATATTTTAGAACACGCATATAAATCATGTGATTCATTCTTCTAGAAACTTTCCATTGTCAGGTGAGTTTTTTTGTTTTTTTGGTCGTGTGGGAAGGGGGAGAATCCAGAATGGCTTCTGCTTGTATGGTTATGTGTGTTGCATTTTGTGTTGCATCAACATGTGTCGAAAAAGTATTATTTGTATATAACGTGTCTTTTTTTTTCCTCTGAGTTTTCAATGACCAATGTCGCATTAAGACTTCGTCATCCGGCACAACTGTAATAATCTTGTGTATGCGAACTGTGTATGAAATATTATCGACTCAAAAGATTGTCACTCCACATTCATCCATTAATTAAACTGGCCAAAAAATCTCACATTTACCTTGTAAGTCATCTCCACAAAAATATTAGTGATTAACCTACTTGCTTATGTGGGGGTTTTTTTGGGTTTTTTTATATCATGTCATAGCATTTCTTATTTTTGTTATGGAATATTGCTACAACTTGTATAAGTATAAAGAGCAGTGGAATAATATGCATTCAGCATATTGGCTTCCTGTTTTGTATTAGTATTTATGGAAAGTTTATTGAGACAGGCAGTTTTAAGTAATAAAGATAATCAATGTTAACTAACAGTTAAGAATACCTGATTGCGTTAGATACAAAAAAAGAGCATTCAATCAAGAAATAAAATAACTATTATGATAAAATAACCATAATATTTAAATCATATCATAAAAAGTTAAATATTATGAATGGTTTATCAATCTAACTTACAAAATGAAAGGTAGGAGCCAACTTGGCATTATGTCAGTGGCTTGAAACGTATAAATTGGAGACTGCAATTGACCAGACAATTTGTGTGTGTGTGCTATGTCAGTAGACCCTCCACTAATCTTATTTGGTCATTACTGATGACATTCATCACATTCCATATATTGGGGAGGAGAGAGTAATTTGATCAATGTTCCATATTATAGAGGAGAGAGGAATTTGATCAGTGTACAAATATGGTCGGTTTGGGGTTAGTCCCATTTGGCATCCAACGCTTGGGGAAATGGTTTCATTTTTCTTTTTGAAAGGCAGTTTCACATCACACTTTGCTCTTTCTGTCTCAAAGAGATTTCAGTCAATTTGTCAGTGTGTGTCTTATGTCATTTTTGTAATCTTTTGTAACACCTATTGACAACAAAAATCAGTTATATTTGGACTTTTTTTTTTTTTTTTTTAAAAGATGTATCAGCTAAGCATATGAACTGAAGTTGGAACTCTGCCAGTTTATTTATGTGTGTGTCAAATCCATGATGAAAGTACAATTCT
Organism: Rapana venosa; assembly: GCA_028751875.1. NCBI lineage: Eukaryota > Metazoa > Mollusca > Gastropoda > Neogastropoda > Muricidae > Rapana > Rapana venosa. The sequence continues at coordinate 38,466,861 of CM054137.1, read as the reverse complement.
TACCTGCATGCTAAAGGAAGGAAGCTCTTTAGAAACCTACGTGTGCAAATTTTGAGTTAAATGAGCAAATTAAGCCCTCCATCCCCCACCCCCACCCCTAACCCCAACAGTTGTAACAGAAAGGCTGCCCTCTCCCAATAGTTGTAATGTTATCCAAAAAAGTTTGTATATCTTATATCACACAAAACCAGCATATCTACCTGTGCCTAAAATTTTGGACTGCAAGTGTGCAACATTTTAAGTTGATACAAGTATGCCAATGTCTAACAAATGAATGTGTACACTTCTTATTGTGTTGTACAACAGTGGGCATTATTCCAAGACGAGATGTGCATGCCCGCAAGCTGTTGCATTTTTGGTGATCATGGGTTCGGATTTTTTGGTTTTAAGATTAGTATACATGTTACCAGTTTCTGTTGATAGAACATTCTTCTCAAACAGGCTTGGAAGCACCATCAGAAAAGGTTTATTCCTAATAGTGATGTCTTGGATCCCTTCTTAAGTGATCAAACTCTCATGGACATTTGTACCTCGGTGACTGAAAGCGCTGTAAGGTTGCTTCAACTCATTAGTATTTGTCATGAATTGTCCTAGAAATTAGCCAACGAAAGTTTCATCTTATAGTTCTACAGAAAAAGCCTGTAAATTGGCTGATTTACATCTTGATGGAACTCGTGTCTTCAGTAAATCATTGGCTTGCCAGATAAAGGTAATTGTCTTCCTGTGAGTTTTGAAATGCTAAGAATCAGAAATGTATTATCGAGACAAGCTCTGTCTCTTTGAAATCTGATGCTGTGTTGTTTTCAGCTGTCAAATGCCATCAGTCTTTTGTCATGTCGCTTTTTTTCTTGGATATTTACTCTTCTTTATTTAATTAAATAAATAGAAACATCATCCAAGTATATCGAACAAAACTTTAAAAAGTATTTTTGTTGATGCTGTGTATGTCATTTGTGTGCTTGTACTTCATCTGTTCAACTTCAAAAATAAAATAAGTGTACTAGATCATGGTGTTTCAGTGTGCTTAGTTCACATGCAAGAGGTCAGTGTGGTTGGTTGCTTGTTTTGTTTTAAATCATATTTCTTTAGATTTTCAGTAAGGTGTGTATATAAAATGTTTAGGTTTTGGGGTGAGGTTTTTTTACATTCACTGTCAGGATGTTAAAAATGCTCATTTTGAACTTCATTATAGCAAAATGAGTTGTATCGGAGATTCACTCTCTCTTGAAAATAACATATCTGAATTTTAAAAACAAAAAAACAACTGGTATAGGTAAATATGCCAGCATGAACACAGAACAATACTCGCTCATCATTCACTTTATTACAGTCTTCCATCATTTATCTGCAAACCATCTATTTTGAACTCAAATGTTATTACACACAGTCCAACACACACCAGTAACACTTCTTATCCAAAGGACTTTTGGGGGAGTGGAATCAGTAGTGATGTTAACTCCAGGGGGAAAATCCCCTAAAACAGGTATCTCTATAGTGGCTTGATCCTGGGCCGTCAGATCATGAGCGCAATGCTCTAACTCTTTCAAAGTCTGGACATGAACTACCTTTTGCTACATTCTCACAAAATGCATACTCTTTAGTGCAAGGAGATAAAATCCATTTAGAAACATATGAAAAACAAACAATAAAAGCATGTTACAAAAGACTTGTCCCAATATACCAAAGTACAACCAGGTAAGATGGTGGTGTCATGTAAAAAGGCTCAGAAGGACAATAACAGCCACATTTGTCATGAATCACTCATTTCTTTAAAAATAGGGGGGGGGGGGGGGGGGGTCCCTAGACAAAATGAATCCACACTTCATGTTGACAGACTGGTTACCTGCTACTGAAAATTGCATCAATACTGAAGGTGACAAGTTCGTCACATACTAGACTTGCTTCATAACTTATCATCCATTACTATGGTTAAGTGATTATCCTCTTAACTGCCCAGTGCAAGTGCACCCTATATGCCGGGGAATAAAATTCTTATGTACAACTGCTATGTTCATATCCCTCTTACTCAGAAACTACAACATGAATATTCCTGATAGTCTACCCAATGACAGTATATATATCGTAGATTACTTCGAGGCAAGCTCAAATTAGTTAGCATATTTCACTGCAAAAATATATTTAAAATGTAAAAAATCGACAAAAAATACGCTTTCTTCATCACCACTGTCATTCTGAGTACCCCCATCTCAATAACATCAAACATAAGTCCAGGCCAAATCTCATTCATTGTTTTTTAAATGCACTATTTCCTGAATCATACATGATCGTTTTCATCACTGTTAGGTAAATCTACAGTTTTATTTGCCACTTTTAAAGCTGTGTAAAGTTATTGATGCTTTCAACAAGAAGTGTCAGCCATTTTGAACAAGAACTTCCCAAGCAGTCATGCATAAAAACACAAAATACGAGCTAAAAAAAGATCGTTTTTGCCAAGGTTTTTGCAGCTGGATGTCGCCAAGCAACAGGAAAGTGATCTCCACTAATTTTGGAGTTGTTTCCCTTTAACTGTAGTCAAGGAAGCTGGCTTGTGTACTTAGGTTCGACACCCCGGGAATTTTCCAGGTTGTAGGCATATAGGGTGCACGTTTAGCCCCGGAAAATTTCCGGGGTGGGGCAGTCTAGTGGTTATGAACCAAGCAAACATACACACACACAGATCAAATGTTAACGTGAAAAAAAAAGTTTTAAAGTGATATTGTTTTAAATGTTAAAGGGAGAGATTAAACTATCAATTCCTTCTTATCACAACTGCTAAGTACCATGCTGTTAGTTCTTTTCCCATATTCTACCCCCCACCTAAAGCCCACAAAACAGACTTTGTAACATATATAACCATACAGCAAGGCAACACAATTGAACAACACAACAATCTTACCATCACTTTTATAAAATGTAATTTTATTGCTTAAAGAGTAGCTTGTACCAGGAAATTTGTTAAAAGAAAAAAAAAATCCATCCTTCTAAAAAAAATCTCATTTGAGAATTTGAAAACCTGTTCAGCTGCACTGAAGCTACACAAAAATGATTTCTCAAGCTGCGCACATGCAAACACACCAATTCCTTAACAATAAGTTACTACCTAAGTATACCTGTGTACGCATGCACACACACAACATACACACAGAACAGTGCATTTTCATACCAATTCTCTTCTACTACAATATCAACCAACAGCACACCAGTTTCACATACACACACACACAGAACAGTGCATTTTCATATCAATTCGCTTCAGCTACAATATCAACCCGCAGCACACCAGTCTGATCACATTAAAGCAAAAAATGTATATACATTGTTCTGCAAAATCCACACATCTTGTACCATGATTACAACAAGATACACAAAAAAGCGGAATGGAAGAGTGACAAAAACGTGTGTGTGTGTGTGTGAGAGAGAGAGAGAGAGAGAGAGAGAGATTTGATGAATGCAGACAAGTTTGGTTTGGTTTGGGGTTTTTTGGAAGGGGGGGGGGGGGGGTGTTCTGTTTTGAACATTATACTATTGTGCCTGTAATTTTCACTGAAAGATATCAGAACTCAAACCCCAAAGAAAGCAAGTCCAGAAACCTTCATCTCACGTGAACAATTTCAATGCACTGGTACCTCAGTTCTAACAAAACTGCTACACCAAAGAACATCCCACTGCTAATACTGATGCAAAATAAACCCAGTCTTTTAGTTCTGTCCAAGGCACAGACTTCCAAACTGCTAATTAACTTGGCGGGTACCTAAAATCTCTGGTCCTGCTAACTGCAACCTTGGAGCCACTCTCATGACACCAGAATAAAACACCCACACACCCACAATGCATGGTCTTGCATACTTCTTTGTCAGATACACTGAACACCAATACTTTTGGCACTGAAGTTCAACCAAATTTGATTTTTTTGTTCACACAACCATGACGAATTCGTTGGTATATTTTGCACAACAACAAACACACAAAAAGACACAAATCCCCAGACTTATGCCAAAACGAAGAAAAAACATTGATTACTAAAACAACAACAGGAGTGGCATTTTCCCTTAGTCTTCTGTTTGATTGAAATCACTGCAAACTGATGCAAGGCACAAGTTAACAAGTTTCATTTGTAAACGGTACAAGTTTCTTCTTCTTCTTCCTTTTTTGTCATGTTTCTCCCAGGGGAGGTTTGACATTGATGAGCCTTCTCCATCTCTCTCTGTTTTGAGCTTTCTCCTTATTTGTGCCCCTTTCTCTAAGATCATCTGCAATACAGGCAGCCCAGGTCTTGCTAGGTCTTCCCTTTGGTCTCTTTCCATCCACTACTAAATTCATTGCTCTTTTTATGATGTGGTGGTCTGCTTTCCGTTGAACGTGCCCAAACCAGCGCAGTCTATTGCTACTAGCTACAGACTTCAGATCATCAACTTTGCACATTCTCCATAGTTCTTCATTCGTGATCCTGTCTTCCCATTTGATCTTTGTCACGTAGCATAGCATTCGGTACAAGTATGCTACGCAAAATACTGTAACTGGGGAGTAAAAGCAACTAAATTTCTGAAATTTTTAACAAAACTGGCAAACAGTTTATTTGTTGTTAAACTATATTCCAGATGAAAGAATCAGTGAAAACCAATGCACTTGAGCAGAAACCTAAACAATGGGATTCTTTTTTTCAAAGGATGATTCAAAGAGTCAGTAGAAGTGATTTATGTAGTTGTAACATCTAAACTGAACCATAGATTGGCAAAAATTGCAAGCATCAAGAAAAAAAAATCAGTACACAAAAGAACCCAAACATCTATCTGAAAGTATTTTCCTTTTCATTTCATGTTTGTAGCCCACCAACAACAAAAGTCAAATCAAGACTGCCATCCCCTTCACTTAAAAAAAACAACAACAACCAAACAACCTCACATGAGCAGCCACCTCAAGTACAAAATCAACACTCACAGCAATCCCCTCCAACATCCAACACCTTCAGCCTGAAAAACAAACCCACAATCACAGTCATATAAATATACCAAGAGATCACTAGAGATCTATCAGGGTTTAAAATGGTCTGCAATAAAGTGGATTTCCATTGTTGGATGAAAATTTTCTCCCCCGACAAAACAAAACTGTTCAAAAGAAACAAAAACGCTATCATTATGTATGCCACTTGTGTACACTTTAAAAAAACAACTTTTTCTTTAATTCCTCATAGTATGTAAAACCGTTGTCTTTAGAAAATCACTTGGTAGGGAAAAGCATTACCAATAAAATTGATTAGATGGTTGATTGTGTCCAGTGGAGCAGATTTTGATAATTTGAATGTGAAAATGGACATCCTTTTTCTTGGGTCTCAGTTTTGAGGCTATCTGCTCTCTGTCAAAGTCCTTCGGATGAGACTATAAACTGAGGCCCTGTGTGCGAACGCACGCAGAACATCTTGCGCACATGTTAAATCCTGTTCTGCTTTTCGTAAGAGTAGGCCATTGTGTGCTGGTGGGAACGGATGACAAAATTTACAAAACCGCAAACACACAGGGACTGGATGTAAAAAAGCACATTAGTGCTTATTCCATTATCCTCAATATAAAAGAATAAATAAAATAAATAAATAAATAAAAATAAATCTGTCTTCAAAGCTCTCCCGATAATGCTAAGAATGCATGAGATGAGAGACTTGAGACTAGTTTTCAAAGACTGCCACCAGGCATACCTCCAGTCTTCTCTCAACATCTGTATGCTTGTATGCCAAAAATTTACTTTTAATACTAAACCATTTTAAGCCCTGGTATATATGTTTCCACATCTTAATATTCAGAATCAATTATTAGACTTCTAATTATACAACTTCATCATGGTTTGATTACAAGGGAGTTGATTTTTGCCACATATTTTGAGCAGTTGCTGACAGAAAAGAAAATCACGCATGACTGGAAAGCAAAGTCATAATAATGACAACAGACAAACAAAAACACACACACGTCTACCTCCACAAATCACACGCCTACCACTTCAGCATTATCTTTGGTTTACTATTAAAAGAACGCACTAAAACAAAGCTATCAATGCACTCAAACACTGACAACTAATAAAACTGGTCAGTATATCACGCTCGTACACACACTTTCTAAAAACCAACGCATTGCACAGATGGCAAGAGCATTATCAAAATGAGTTGAGTAATACTACTGATGAAGTCAAATGACAATGCTTTCAAAAGACTCTCGTGTGTTAAACCCTCGTGCCTTTCATATTTCAGCTACTTCCGGCCAGCCGGTAGTTTTCTCCATACAGTCAATCTGTCCAACACCAACTGCAACCTGCCCCTAGCGAGTGAGGCCTGGGAGGGCTTCCATCATGCACAAAGCTCTACCCCTGTCCTCAACACACTCAAAGCATGCTCCTGGCTCCACGCTTGGAATGATGCAACAGTAACACTAAGGTGCTATTAGTCCTTTGGGAAGCCAGCGTAGCTTAGAAATGCATGCAAACTTCCAGACACTGAGGAAAAATATGATTTGGGGGGGTTTTGTTTTATTTTAATGTGTGAACGCAAAAGGATTATTAATCATTCTTGCACCATCACATTAAAAAATATAAAAAAAGAGAGGGAGAGAGCATTCATTTTGTTATGTACCTTTTCTTCAATAAAATGCCAAATAAAACACAAAATTAAACATTAAAAAATACACAGACAGTACAAAAATAAACTCTCAACATTCTCAGGAATGAATGGTGGTGCATACACAACACACGACTAACACTAACCACACACTGTCACACACTTTTTAAAAAAACACCACACACAAAAACCCACGCCTCCAAAAAATGTCATCCAAAAAATGTACACACACACACACAAAAACCCACACCTTTCTCTTTTTCTCAAGCGTGATCGACACATGATGAAAGAATGGTGGGGGGGGGAGGGATGGGGTGGGATAGAATTGGATGGAGTTTTAAGACACAGATGCTGGACACTTATCGACAAGCTGCTTGCGTGGTGAACGAAGGCTGAGGGCGGGGCGCGACTACACCTGCGTCCAAAAATGATGTGTGAGGTGAGCCACCACATGAGGATGGGCTGGGCCACTGCTATGGAGATGATGAGGTAGAGGCTACGCTTGGTGCCGTGGGCATAGCCGTCGCTGGCTGCCTGGGGCAGGATTTTCTGCCTCAAGGTTCGAATCTGTCGAGAAAAAACAAACATCATCATTAAGGTGTGGAGAGAGTGAGACGGTGTAAAATGTGTGTGTGTGTGTGGTTGTGTGTGTGTGTGTGTTGTGGTGTGTGTGTGTGTGTGTGTGATTGTGGTGTGTGATTGTGTGTGTGTGTGTTTGTGGTGTGGTGTGGTGTGGTGGGGGTGTGTGGTGTGTGTGTGTGTGTGTGTGCGTGCTTGTGTGCTTTTCTCAAAGTCTCTCCAATTTGGCTTTGGCATTATGCCTAAAAATTCATGATCATCAAAGAATGAAACATAAAAATACAAATTCCTTAAAACAATGCACACTGAAAAAAACGATTTCACCCACAATGTGCACATTTATCAACACAACCACTACTTGAGTGACCGATACAGACAAATAATTCAGATGCAAAGATGTAGCTCAAAATGGGAGCACAGCAGAAATACAAGTGGACATGGATATCACTGAACCTTCTGTTGCTTAGCTTCATCTTCCTCATCAGGATACATGATGTTTTTTCTCCACTCCTCTAACTAGAGCTCCATGGATCACCAATGGTGAGAATTTTGTGTATGTGACTGTGTCTACCCACCACCAAGGTAGCCGCATTCCAGATTCCAGGAATTCTTCATCTTTCTTATCAGCACACAGGATTTCTTTTTCCTCCGCTAGAGCTCCAAGGATCAACAATGGTGAGAATTTTGCGTATGTGACTGTTTTCACCCACCACTGAGGTACCTGCATTCCGACTATGAGGAGCAAAGAATATAACCGTTTACATAAATGCATAACTTTGATTTAAGCAGCGCACACTGATGACACAGTGCTCACCAGGAAGAAGGAGAGTGATATGCCAAACCACAGCAGCATCAAGTAATACCCTGCCCTCTTGAACATCAGGCCTCCTAGCAAGCTGAAGATCATCCTGCAACAGACAATGCAAACCATACACAACTTTACTCTTGGACTCATATCATCCGTTTTTCATTCTTCAATTTATGACTGTATTTAAGTCAAAAGTCAAATTTCCCCTATTTCCAGATGGTACATTGAACAAGCAATGCATTTGCTTTTTTTTCATAACACTAAATTACTTTGTCAATGTGTCAAATTCATACCACCTAACTTTAATGTTAATATCCAAAATGGATCAAAGGATGTAATTTTTCTTTCAATTCAGGTCTCACAAATGTTTATTATAAAAAAAATTGTAAAAATCACCATACTTTCTTTTCCCTTTTATTTTGCATGTGGATCAAGTGACTCAAGTCTTCCTTTGCATTACCTGTCAGGTGGTTCTGATTGAAAATCCTTCCACTTCTCTTTCACATTTGATATTCCAAACAAATTCAATTCCCATACCACTCTTCTTTCTAAGTCTTTTTTTTTCTCTCTAAGTTATCTATACTGCGATAATCATGGAACAGATTATTCTTCTACTATTGAAAACTCTACCCAAGGGAAGATGGGGAAGGTAATGGTAGTGGGGAGGGAAAGAAAACTGTCTACACCGTGCCCAAATCCAGTACAACTCAGGCCCCAGTGCTAGAATTAGCGCGCCCCTTCCTTTTACCAAACTAAGCCCCAAAGTGTGGTCAGTTCCTGCTATAAGAAGCACCAGCTGGACTGGACTGGCTGGCTGGGCTGGAATGGAATGGAATGGCTAGCAGCTGAGAGCAGCTGAGAGTGGGGAAAACTGACACAGCTGTCTGAGGTCACAGCCACAGGCTTCAACAGCTTCAAAACTGCAATCCCTGGTTCTTTTACACCCCAAAAATAAACGTAGTGGTACAATTTCTCGGATCAACTTTTCGCTCCGTTTTTCCTCCTCTTGACTTAAGATGGCTGAAACGACTTAAAACAGTGCTGACTGGTGATGGGAATTCTTCAAGTCAACTCTGTACAGACACATTTCTTTCCTGTCTCTATAAGCTGGACAGAGCTAGGGAAAACAACTACCTTTTATTTTCTTTAAAATAGAAAAAAAGGCAACAACAAGAAAAGCAAACAAGCAAGAAAGAAGGAAGGCACCACTCACCCAACAAACTTGTATCCTAAGAAGGCGAGGCAATCTGTGTACTTCAGGTCTGAGTTGAGGTTCATGACGTACAAGCTGAAGAGCACTGCTATCAACTCGATGATCAACCACACAAGTGCTGTGCTGGCCTGCACCCCAATCTGTTCTGGTGTGAATCTGAAAACAACAAAACAACCCCAAAAATCATGTACAGCACATCCATTTTTTCTGTGATCAGCATGAAGGACATTGGGGTTGGGGTAGAAGGGGGGGCTGAAACGAGACTAGAATAAAGTTGATGCTTGGTGACAAAGTGACCACACCACTCTGCTACCAAACCCCCCCCCCCCCCCACCCCAAAACACACAAAAACCCACAACCAATTTTCTGTTCACAGCCTACAAAAGCTTACCTGTTTTGTGTGCCCATGACCACGCCTGCTAGAAGTATGTATGTGACAAATGCCATCACTGAAACAGACCACAAAAGAAATATGTGATGCCTTAGAGAAGTACAAATTGGTTGAACAATCAGATGTATACAAAACAAACGTAAATACTACATGCATGTGCACATGCACACGCATACACACATCAAAACACACATCCACCCACAACACATACATCTCCACATCCACACACACACAACACACACACACTCGCATGTTTAGTCCAATACCTGGAATGCTCTATCTCTTACAAGATTACTCCCATTTAAAATTCACTTTCTTTCTTTTTCTTTTTTTCCTTGGCTAGAGCGTCTAGGTTCAAAGATCAGATTTTGCATATGTGACCATTTCTGCCCAAAATGAAGGTAGCTGTATTCCGACTTTGAGGATAAGTTTGCTTTCATATCCTCTTCAAACCCTGACATGCATTTTCAGGCAGCAAAAGGGCTCAAATATCCACCCCCCACCCACCCCTCAAATTAAAAGATAAATTTCAAAAGGAATAGCAAAAAAGTATTTGCACATACACTTACACACACATGACACAACACAACAGGCTGGACTGTGTGAATCGATTACCTGGAATATACAGATCTGGTGCATTGATGTCATATCTAGGAGCCACGGGAACATCTTGATTGTACTGTACAGACCAATTCTGAAAACCAGAAGAAAAAATCCTCATACAGATTTTAACGAAAATGAAAAGCAGCAACACAGTGCAATTAGGAGGAAGACTAAGAGAGAGGGGTCAAATTTTTTAAAATCTGAATTTCCGAGAGTGATAGATAAGCAGTATATCTGTCCCTTCAAACACACGCATGCACGCAAGCGCACACACACACACACACATGCACGCACACACACACACATCACACACATATACACACACATATATATATCACCCCCCCCCCCCCCACACACACACACACACACAAAGGGTCACAGACACATACTGAAAGAATCCATGCACATACATATATATGCACATTTGCTGTCAGGATTTTATAACATAAAACTGAAACAAATATTTAAGTAGTTAAGTAAGCATATTCATATTCACATAATTATCAGGACAATCATATATTTGAGATATATAAAGAAAAGAAAAACATACTTAACTATTATGTGCAAAACAACAAAAAAACGGTCACAAGTGCAATTACATTTTCAACAGCAGTTAATGCCAATTACTATACCATGGGAGGAGCGTGTGTGGGTGGGATGCATGAGGTAGGGGGATAACTGAACATAAACTGAAACAGCCAAAGAGCGAGTGTGTATATTCTGTATTCCACTATATATATAATGCACATCTTGTGTAACAGGTTATATGTGTATGTGTGTGTGTGCGCGTGCATGTGTGTGTGTGCATGCGCGTGCGTGTGTAAAATACCAGAGAGAGAGGTGGTGGGAGGGTGATGGAGAGGTGTTGGGTTGTGGGTGAGACCCAAAAAGAAGAGAGAGAGAGAGAGAAGTATTTAAGTACTTTTATATATTGAGCTTGAGCACACAGACATCAGTAACATTATACATGTAAGACCCAAACACATTTTACTGTCTACACATGGTTGTCCATGTGGTTGAATCTGCACGCACATCAAGGAGCAAAATAAAATGCACACACACTAGGACTTACCGAATGTGTGTAGGGGAAGAAGAGCAGGCCGAGCTTTTTGCCAACGTAAGTTGTGTCAACAGCGAAATAGTACTTGAGCTTTGATGTTGCAATGTACTTTTCAAACTGCACAAGTAGCATACAAACAATTATATAGAGCACATAGCCATTTTCAATACAGATCAACTTAAATGAACAAAACATTAATTCGCCTGCAGCCATCTTTTTTCTTTTTTTTAAGTTTGGTTTTAACATTTTCTATCAGTCTCCCAAACTATTTCTCTTTTTATTACTTTTTTTTTTAATTTAAAAGACCTTTGACATCAACAAATGTTTAGATACAATCATGCCTAAGTTACCCCTTTCACGACATACACAGATCATATAAGACCAAATATCTCTATATACAACAGTGATTGAGGCACTGATAAACTATGTATCACAGTTGACCTGGGAAATCATAAAATTGCTCCCCTTTATCCACCAGTCACTGCACAAAATTTACATCAATAATCTCAAAGTAACCCAATCAGGTCAGAAGTCCTAAACTTTATCCAATCAGCTTTAGAATATGTCTACTTTACCAAAGGAAAAAGTATAATTTACAACAACATCATCATCATCATCACCATCCCAACAAGAATACTGGTAACAGTAATAATAACCAGACAGACGGAATACCGTGACACTAGCTCACATTTCTATGGACGTACTCCTTGCCCTGGTCAGCCAGATTGGTGCCATACTGCATGGCCATGCTGGCCATGGGGTCCTGGAGGAACTGTTGGCCAGGGTACATTGTCGGCTGCTGAGGGGCCTGAGGGGGGTAGCCCCCTGGTGAGTTGTATCCTGAGCACACAGATCACACAGTAGTCAACTGGGAAGTGACTCTGGTGAGTAAACTGATATACTGACTACAATTCAGTGATTTGTTGGACAGGTATACCGAAAATATAACAGACAGAACAGACAAGAGAGTAAAATACTGTGGAAATAGCCATTCACAGTAGCCTGCACATGGTATTGGGGGCATTTGTCACAATGAAGAAGAAATCCTGAAAAAATGCTAGAAGCAAAGGGCAAATACTAGGGCATGCCTTTTTTTCAAAAATAAGAAAAGAAAACAGATTTTAAAAATATGACAACATTTTTACACAAGGCTCTTTCAGTGACATTTAGATAAGACAGGAAGGGGTAGACCTAAAAACATTATTTTGGTAACTATCATCTCAAAACAGGGCTGAAGAGAAGGGAGTACATGTTGAGTATGGCTCTTCAAACTGCCCAGAATAGGGGAAAATAATATAAAAACTAATCAACAGCCTGGACCATCTCTAGCTCAAGGGCGAGCTAATGTGTGCTACCTAAAGTAAGAAAATTACACAACTGCATGTTAATAAAAAGGGACAATGAAAAGTATCCATTCTGTTCTCAACTCTGGAGGGGGAAAAAAGACAGGAAATAAAAAAAGAAAAGGGCTTTCCTACTTTGTTTTTAACCTCTTAACTGCTGAGTGCAGGTGCACCCTATATGCCGGGGAATAAAACCCTATGTACCACTGGCTATGTTCATGTCCCTTTACTCATAAATTACTGAATGAATAATCCTGATAGTTTGGCCAATGACAGTATATATGTGTAGATTACTTTGAGGTAAGCTCAAATTAGTTAGCATGACACTTCACTACAAAAATATATTTAAAATGTAAAATATTGAGAAAAAAAACACTTTCTTCATCACCACTGTCATTCTGAGTACCCCCCCCCCCCCCATCTCAATAACGTCAAACATAAGTCCAGGCAAAATCTCATTTATTTTTTTTTTTAATGCACTATAGCCTGATTCATACATGATCATTTTCATCACTGTCAGGTATATCCTACGTTTTATTTGCCACTTTTTCAGCTGTGTAAAGTTATTTATGCCTTCAACGAGAAGTGTCAGCCATTTTGAACAAGAACTGCCCAAGCAGTCATGCATAATAACACAAAATACAAGCTAAAAAATGATCCTTTTTGCCACAATTTTTGCTGCTGGATGTTGCCATGCAACAGGAGAGTGATCTCCGCTAGTTTTGGAGTTCTTTCCCTTTAACTGTAGTCAAGGAAGCTTGCTTGTTTACCTCAGTTCGAAACCCCAGAAATTTTCCGGGTTGTAGGCGTATAGAGTGCACATTTAGCCCCAGAAAATTCCTGGGATGGGGCAGTCTAGTGGTTAAAGAGAATTTTGCCTTGGTCTTTGACCTGAAGGATAGGCTCTGCCAGGCTTTCTTTGCCTAAGACACACAGCTTGAAAACTTCAGTGCAGTGCTGTGTGGCCTTATCAATCGCTCCTGAAGTAGCTATGGTAGAAGTCTGAACAAGTCTTACCATAGGGAGGCTGCCCATAGTTCATGCCATAGCCATGCTGGGAAGGAGAGGCCCCTCCACTGGTGCTGGTGTCTTGAAACAGCTGAGGTCGAGAGCCACCGCCACCTCTTCCCTCTTGATTCCGCCGTTTCTGCCTCTCTGGAAAGAAGCTCTGACTTGAATGGATTTGGTCACAGGTTGAAAACGTTTTATCAGTTATTCAAAATGGATCAACCAACACATCAATCCTTCCATTTCATCAGTCATTCAAAATTGATCAACCAACACATCAATCCTTCAATTAAAAAGCAAAACAAAATACCCAAGAACTTGAAAAATATCAACGTGCTTCAAATTTCAAAGGAAATCCCTCAACGCTCTTTGTGTCTTCAATCTAGCCTTACAACATTACATATGTAGCCATCTGAAAAGACATCATCAAATGATCAATGAAAAATCAGCATCTAAAGAGTTGAATCCTCTTTTGTCTCAAATAAAATCATTGGGACCAGCAAACAAAACTACCACTAAGCCAGAACTACAACTGGCCTTGTCTAAATACACTTATCTGTATCTCGTGTATGCATACACATATGACATAAGAAGTTGCAAAGATTTTTCTTTTTATCTTGACTTTAACTCAAACGTAAACCCTTCAATTTCACTAATATTCAATATCCTTATCACGAAAATGACAAGCCACAAGGCCTTTATTACAAAAAAGATTAAAAAGCTATAAAATTTCAAGAAACAATCTCTCACTGCATTTTGTCTCTTCTCTCTACTCACTTTACTGGTTCACAAAAAGGGAAGGGGGTAGGGGGGTGGGGGTGAAACAACTACATTGTTGTGATTCATGTGCATGAACAATGACAGAACAATGACAACAAATTACTACTGATATTACAAAATACAACATGAAAACTTCATCTCCACAAAAGAAGTCAAATTTGACCAAATACATTATTCTGTATTGAATAGTCCAGATTCCATTACCTCAAAAGAAAAGCATTTCTAAAGACTACACAAACCACACTTTTCCCTTTTTCCAACTTTGAAAGGTCAATGAGGAACTGCACTGAAATTTTCATGAAGTTAAGTATCTAAGACAAGTCAAACCTGGCACAAACTCTCTCTCTCCCTCTCTCTCTCTCTCTCTCTCCCTCTCTCTGTGTCTCTCTCAAGATCATTTAGTATATTTTATTACAATATATTGTGCATTCCAAGTATATTTGTCATCTATAAGATTAACCCTACTGCCGGGGCCTACTCTTCTACAAAACAAAACAAAAAGGACATTTTTAATATTCATGGACACAGTATGCTACACACTTACTACTTAGCTGCACATGAGATACAACACATGCTAGGATGTGCATACACACACACACACACACACACACACATACACCGTCTCACACATACAATGATACATTACATCATTTACAATTACGTATACACATGTGTAGATGAGTTCAGCAGAGTGCTCTCTCTCCCTCCTCTCTCTCTCTCACACACACGCACGCACACACACACAGACCGGCAGAGTGACACACATATGTATTCATGAATACATTATCATGATTATGCCTTATAATTTACACCAAGCACCTTCAAATATGGCACACATGGCAAACAACATCAGAAACATTAACAACAAACTACAAATAAAGCAAAAGTAACTAGTATATTTAGAGTATTGCGTGCAACATTAAAAACAAGAATAACAACAAACATAACAGAAATGTATGCAAAAAAAATCAAACAAAGCTCTATTATATGTTGAATATGAAGAATGTAAACACTCTCAGTCTCAGACAGAATGAATTAACATAAAGCATTCATCAAAAGTGCCATGCAAAAAAGAAACACACAATATGCAACAACAAAAAGCCTAAAAAGAAAGAAAAATGACAATAAATAATTACACCATTCTTCTGCTTTGTGAACAATTAACATTTCAGAGACCTATCCTATGTCAAATGAGATTGGCAGAACAAAGCCTTAAAATCAGTGTGCAAGTCAGTACCAACAAAAAATGACTTACACTTAAGTTTTTAATTATATTTCATCCTCTGATCCAGCTTACATGATTATAGTATACATGTACGTGTACGTACACTGTACAGTTGTACCACACTTTCCAATGTTTCCATTAAGATGATCAATTTGCAATATAATTCAAATTTACAGTAATTCAAGCTAAAGTAATAGCAGCGATAGCAGTTTTAATTTATCATTTGGAGGGAGAAAAACTGAATCTCCTATAACTAGCTCAGGAAGTACTTACTTTTTTTTCTCACCACCTTTTCTAACATTCTCAGTGATCAATGTAAAAACATTAATTTTTAACAGACGAAATCACATTAAATGACAGCAGCAAGCATGCACACACACACACACACACACGCACACACACAGTGAAGTGCAGTCTCTTTATAAAGATCAGGATTGTTATTAATCAAAACTGCTTGCTAATAATATTCTTCATATAGGAGTAGGCCTATCAAGTTTAATCTTAATGTTGTCTTGATAGGGCTAAACAAAGCTTTTTTTCTGGCAGAAGCTATATTTTGATAGAGTGTGTCTATGTGTGTGTGTGTGCATGTGTGTATACATACGTGTATGTGTGACTGGGTCAGTGTGTTGTGGTTGTGTGCATGTGTGTGTGTGTGCATCACTGTGTGTGTGTACAGTGTGTGTGTGTTGTGGTTGTGTGCATGTGTGTGTGTCACTCAGACTCTGTGTGTGTATGTATGTGTGTGTGTGTGTATGAGAGAGAGAGAAACTTGTTACTAGGTCTTTAATATAATGTATTGTTAGGTTTCATCTTGTGATCTACAATAGGCTACATCATGAGTACATGATGTGATGAACTAATGAAGTCCTGCATCATCATGCCATCATGCAGAAATGAAAATATGGGGGGATCGAAGAACAGAAGACAAACACTCCAACCAAAGCGTTTGTTAGTTCTGCAACTTAAAAATAACGACAGAAAACAGGAACTGAGGTTGGCTGGACAAGGATCAACTGATGGGCAGCTTCCAAACACAGCAACCAAATGTTGACAATGGCAGACTCCATGCAGTGATTTGCACAACAGCAGAACAGCACAGAGGATTCAATTCATCAACCAAACCTGCAACAGCCATTATTACCTGTATGAACTGACTTACGCTGTCGAAAACCGGACGGTGTGTCCATCATTTTCAGTTCATCGAAACAAAAAATAAGTCAGGCGATAGGCCTATGTTGCCGCCCTACACTTAAGTCAACCTGCGTGACGTCATCACAGACAGATCGCTTCGCCTGACTTCGGAAGTTGGGTAGGCCTATAACGTCACAGAGTTGTGCCCCCTTGAGAGTGTAATATGTTTGATTCGCTCAGCTTATGCAAAAATGAGGCTTGCAGCATTTTAATGTGTGTGTCTTCGTTTTAACGTCTATCCACGAAAAAGTTATTTTAGACAGGGCATGGGAGAAAGATGTGCATATAAGTATGTTTGTTAGTTAAGATTGTTAAGTTGTTTGTTAAGTTATCATACAAGGGGGAAAAGCAGATCTGACCATGAGAAACTCATTGAAGTAGGCCTATTCATGCAAAATAAAACAAAGGGGGGAAAAGATCAACTTCAGTGCACGTGCACGTGTGTGTGTGTAGCCAGCTGTGTAGTTTATTGAACACCTCCCCCCTCCCCCATCTCCTGTGGGTAGCATTAGGTGGACTGAACAATATGTAGAAAAGAAAGAAACCCTGTACTGCAGAATATCTTGGAGTGACAGACAGTGCCGCATTTCGTAAACAGCGTGATGAAATTATGATTTTCGAGCACATGAAATTATGCAAAATGTGTAGAGCTGGTTAAGCACACCCTGTGCCCCACGTCTTGTGCACAGTAGCATTTTGTGGACGGAACAATGTGTAAAGCTGTGTAGCCCCATCTTGTGCACCACAGCATGTGAATGTGTGTGGTGTGGTGTGTGTACACGTCAAGTCAAAGTCTTTATAGATAGATAGATACAGAGATACATTGAATAAGCAGTGCATTTGCTTTTTTTTTTCATCAAACCATCTGTCTATGAACGAAAACTACATCACCAATAGTATCTAACTACAATATTATTACAACTAAGTGAGAATAAAATAGACTCAATTAAAAAAAAGAAAAGAAAAAGCAATACACTGCAAAACACACACACAAATACTGTGTTTGTGTACGCGCACGCGCATGTGTGTATGTGTGCGAGCGAGCGAGCGCGCGCGCGCGCGTGTGTGTCGTTAAGATTTGTGCGTGTATATAGGCCTATACTTTTTGTTTAATAGTCTGAGCTCTCTCTCTCTCTCTCTCTCTCTCTGGCATTAATGTGCAGGTCAATTGGGGATTATGTGTTTGTTGAATGCGCATTATCTCTTTTCTCTAAATAAAAGGTTGAACTTTAGTTGTGGTTTTATAGTAGGGGGTTTTGTTTTAGGGCCGGATGAAAATGCGTAACATGTTAAAGAAAGATAATTCATTCTCTCCCATCCCCATTTTTGCTCCTCTGCCCCCCTCCCCTTTAATTGACTTTTCTTTCTTTCTTTGGTGTTTTCTTCCGTTCTGTAGGCCTAATTGTTTTCTTTCTTTCTTTTGTTGTTGTTGTTGTTGTTGTTGGAGCTGTTTGTTGTTTGCTTTGTTTTTTCTGTCTATATTGCTTTCTTTTCATTTTCCAAAACTATCTTTCTCTGCTTTACCCACCAGTCTATCTAGCTTTTCCTTCTTCTATCCTGTTTTCCTTCTGTTAGTCTTTAGTTTTTCCATTATCCTTTTCTTTCCTTTCTTTTTCTGTTTTTAATCGATTTCATCTTGTCCTCTTTTTTTCCAAATTTCTTGTTCCTACCATATTCTCTCTCTCTCTCTCTCTCTCTCTCTCTCTCTCTCTCTCTCTCTCTCTCTCTCTCTCT
Source organism: Rapana venosa (assembly GCA_028751875.1). Taxonomy (NCBI): domain Eukaryota; kingdom Metazoa; phylum Mollusca; class Gastropoda; order Neogastropoda; family Muricidae; genus Rapana; species Rapana venosa. The sequence goes on along the minus strand of CM054137.1, from coordinate 38,448,325 downwards.
TCTCCTTTTCTTTTGTCTTTCACAATGTAAGAAATAAGTCAGCCACCATTAAAGAAGAAGAAGAAGAAAAAAAAAAAGGGGGGGGGGGAGAGAAAGAAAAAAAAGGTACCCCCCCCCCCCCCCCCCCACCACCACCACCACCAAAACAAACCCAACCCAGTTATCACTGTCAACACTGATTCCCGTGATGATGCACGTGGAAATGAACTGTACTCACTCGCAGAGGGTGTTGAACTGAGTTGGCAAGCCCACATTTTCATTATTTCTGATTTGGCGACGACTGGCGCAAGGTCGCGATGTATACTGCATGCAGAAAACTCAAACGATGCCTCGTCACCTACCTGAGGCTAGAGGTAACTGTTTTGATTTTGTGTTGTAGGATGATTTGTTTGTTATTCAGGATCATGCTTGAAGTAATAATAATAATAGTAATTTATGGAATGATAAAGCCCTAGATCTATAGTTTGTAAAACAAATCCCAAGTCTTTTCATTCAACCCATTATTACACATTCAAGGGACCTCAAGTAGGCCTAGGCCCTAGCCTAGTTTAACAAATTCAAATTTACACACACACACACACACACACATGAAGGTTAAATACTTTGGCGGGATTGCGGGTGATAACAGGGAAAGATCCCCTTGAACAGGCATCTGGGCCAACAGATCAATGAGCCCATTGCTCTAACCACACACCTTACGCCTTTATGACAAGATGGGGGGCACTGCACGGCAGTGTTCTGTGCAAGCTGAATCTGGTGGACCAACCCGCTGGCTCCATGCCGTTCTTGCCATCCGTCATAGCCTATTTGTCGACATAGGGATATTTTATTTTATTCTTTATTTCGAGGATAATGGATACATCATTTTTAACCTGTGGACAGGCTGTTGTGCATGTTAAGTTAGAACAGGACCACCAGAAAAAAGATAACCCCCCAAAAGTGATTGTGCTCGTCACCAAGTTTAAATATGTTCCAACGTTCTGAGAACTAGCCATCAAGTTAATATAGTACTCCGATGTGTTTCATTCTGATGACGGGATTTTTTGTTTGTTCCTTAGCTAGAGCTTCGAGGTTCTCCAGTAGCTTTTTGCGTATGTGAACCCCCCCCCCCCCCCCCCCCAAAAAAAAACAAAAAAAAAAACACCAAAAAAACCAACATAACATTGTTATAGCTCCTTTTATTCATAAACTCAAATTTATTTTGCAAAAACTTTTTTTTTTTAAAAGATAATAGCCTTCAAATAGGTTGGGCGGAGTGCTGAAATGAGTATCCACCTTTCAGTATACAGGTGGTTGTTCGATGGTAAAAAGTAAAGGTAAAGGAGTCCCATAACCTATAAGGTCGTAGGGGAGCGATGCGTCAGAGACCTTACTTCTCTAGGGCCAGCATATTGAGGGCGGCGCCCATCTCCTCTCCCTCACTGCTTTACCTTCCCTGACCCTAAAGAGGGCAGGTACCCATTTACAGCTGGGTGAACTGGGGGAACTGTACTGAAGCCAAGGCGCGCAAACGGTCACCCATCCAACTGGTAACCACGCTCGACGCTGCTTAACTTGGCTGGGGGAAAGCGAGTGCTCCGACCACTGAGCTATCCCGTCCCCTCTAAATCGGATAGTTCCGCTGGGACTGTAACAGAACCAAAGTGGACAACCTCCTTTAGGCATAGGCTTCCAGTAAACAAGGACTGCTCCCTTTGAAAAGCGATGTAACACGCACCTCCCTTTCTTGCGATGCAAATGGCGGACTGTTTACCCAGAGCATACTAGTTTTCATTTCATGTTAAAGTTTTATGGTGTGGAGCAGTTTTTGCTGGCTTTTAGTGTCATTGTCTATGCCCATTGAAAAAAGGATGGACCTTTAAAGCCCAAGAAGCACAAAATGTGTGGAAATAGGTACACAGAGGCAGACAAATGGGTGGAGCATAGAATGACAAAACTGAAAGTACATAAAGTTCTACTTCTAGTTGTGGAACAAGTGGAATAGCACTCCATTGGAACAAAAACTAAAGAACACCGATTTTCACAAACTTATCTTAGATTCATGTTGCATAGGCTGACACCTCCCGAAAAAAATGAAACACAAAACAATGCATCAGATTGACAATCCGTTTTCAGGTAGAAACTTCCTCACTGAGCTAGTGAGCACTATTAAAATTAAATGTTAGCAGTTAAGGGTCCACTGTTGCGATTTGAATTTACTTCAGCTGACCATCTCATGCTTCTGTATGTGATATACAAAGACTTCTGCGAATGTATTGTAGAAAAAACTGGTCTTTTTTTTTCTTTTAGACAATAAAATTTAATATTGGGTGTGTTTTTTCTTCTTGTTCCACAGCTAGAATTCATGAGGTTCACCAGTTTGGTGAGAATGAGATTTTGTGTATGTGGCCGTTTTTGCCCACCATTAAGGTAGCCATATTCTGACTTCAGGGATGATGTCTTGATAAGTTACCAGTAAGATTTGTGACTGCAACTGTTCTCTCCCCCCCCCCCCCCCCCCCCCCCCCCCCCCTCCCCCAAGGTAGCTGCATTCGGATATCTGGAAAAAATAAAACTTGATGACCCGTTTTCAGGTAGCTTAAACATTCCTCACTGTTAGGATTCATTGTTGCTGTATGAACAGGCTTCAAAATAACCTCAAGCCGTTGTATCTGAAAATGAAATACAAAGTCATCTGTCAGCTTGTTATAGAATTTATCATATTATGGCTTGTTTTTCACAATTAAATATTGTGTGTTTGGGGTTTTTTGTTTTGGGTCATCCAATGGCTAGAGCTAGAACTCGGGTTCACCAGTGGTGAGATTTTGTGTACGCGACAGTTTTTGCCCATCACTTAGGTAACCACACTTCAGGGATAGTCTTGACTAAGTTAAGGGGATACCAGTGTGCATTAAAAAAAAAAAATTCTTACAGGCACACAATGTCCATCAGATCATGAATGCAATGCTCTAACCACCTGGCTATTCTGTACCCCAAATGAAGTAAATGTGTTCATTTTACATTATTGTAAATGTTTCCATGTGAAGTTTCTGGGGCAGCTAGACTGCCAAGGATTAGGAAAGTGTACACACACATACACACATGTATATTATATATAAACACACTTAAAGTGCATGCACACCTGACATACTCGCATACAACACACACTTGCAGTAGAATGTATCACCCATTAAATTGCTAGATTCAAAACTAACAAAGCTTTAAATATCATGTTTTCAGGTTGGCACAAGAAAGACGGCATGCACTACCTTCAGCCTCTCAACCCACATCTAGACTCCAGAAGCAGAAGAGATGGGATTCACCGCACTACTGGCCTCTACTCCGTGAACTACAAACCTGAGGCAGAAGTCATGAAAACAGCTGCAGCCCACATCGGTCACTCCCCCAGAAAACCACCTTGACCAATGCCCTGTCTTGCAGGCCTTCCAGTGCAACAGAAATACTGACCTGAGCCATCTTTAGTCCTGCAGTGGATCCTTTCCCATTGCAGTGTGTTTGGCAATGAGAACGACTCCCTGGTGAAGGAAAGCACAAAACAATGCAAGTGATTAGTCAACCAGTTATTCTGAAGCCAAGACCAGTCACCTTGGCCAAACCACAAAGTCACTGAATACAGTAGCATCTACGCAATGACTTGTATGATCGTACCTGCTGCCATACAGTACATAAAATTACGCAAAGGCCATAAAGAGAAGTGCCCTTGCAAGACTGGCAACTAGACAACAGACAATATATATATTATATACTTATAGCCCTGCCTTCCACATGAAACACTCTAAAAAAGATCTCCAGACAACAGAACATATTGCAGCCCTGCCTGATAATCAAAACATTCTGAATGAGGATCTGGCCTGACCGCATCCCAGTGGTCAAACGGCGCCATGTCGAACTTGAACCTGCAGCACACCACCACCTTCATCGCAGAGACTGAGCCATATTCTGACCAACGCAGAAGATAAACAGGAACTTGGCACCGGCAAAAACTACAGCCAACAAGATTTTTGCACTGTGGGTGCCACTGCGATGGGGGCATGCAGCTTCAACTATTATTAAATTGTGAGTATAATAAGATATATTTTGCACTCGGATGTATACAGATGCCTTGGTGGAAGCTTGATCCTGGGCCATGGGGTCACAAGCACCATGCTCTAACCACTGATCAGTTTTAGCGACATTCTCTCAACCTAGAATAGTAGTGTAATACAAGTTTTTGAGCGTCGGAGAAATGAAATTTTGTATTAAAAGTAATCACATTGCCAAAAGATATACCTGCTTGCATCTATTCGCATGTGCGTGCAGTCAAACACAGAAATGACAATGACAAATTCTATTTTGAGGATAATGAATAAGCACCCATGTGCTTTAATACAATTGGTCCCCACCCTTAGGGATATATAAGAGAGAGAGAGAGAGAGAGAGAGAGAGAGAGAGAGAGAGAGAGAGAGAGAGAGAGAGAGAGAGAAAGTGAATGTATGGCTTTGTTCTTGTGGCAAGGGTGATTAGATGGGATAAATCAGCTTCAACTTAACAGTGGCGCACATATGCACGCATAAATTGCACTCTTGTCTTTCTCTCTCTGTTTCTGTCTCTCTCTCTCTCTGTCTGTCTGTCTCTCTCTCTGTCTCTCAAAGAATTTTGATTTGATCTCTCAATCTCTCTCAAAAAATTTTGATTTGATCTGTGTGTGTGTGTCCTCACTCACTCACACACACACACACACACACACACACACACACACACACACACACACACACACACACACACACACACTCATCAGTATCACATTTGTTTTGTCTTGATTTTCAGATAACTTTGCAGCAATCTTCAACCTACTCGCCACATGCCACACATGACCTTGCCTTGTTAGGCCCTTGTTGGTGGAGGGTAGGGAATGGCTGACACAGGAAACCAGCAAAACCTTAAAAGGGTTTTGTTTTCATGGGATCTGGGACACAGAAAATAGAACTTTGGTCTTAAGTCTTCAGAATGAGAATGTTATCCTAGATCTGAATCCTTCAGTTTTCATGAATAGGCTTGCACGCTTCCAGTTCCCATAGGACAGAGTCTGAACATAGGGTCTTATTTTCATGTGAATGGGTCTCCTCTCTCTCTTACACACATGCACACACACACATATGCACTCTCTCTCCTCTCTCTCTCTCTTTCTCTCTCTCTCTTTCTTTCTTTCTCTTTCTTTCTTTCCTTTCTCTTTCGCCCTTAACACACATTTTGCACACTTTCATTTCCCAAAGGACTGAGTCTGAACATGGGCTTATTTTCATGTAAATGGCTCTCTCCATGTTCGTTATGCATGTCAACTGACCACCGTGTTCTCTCTCTCTCTCTCTCTCTCTCTCTCTCTCTCTCTCTCCTCTCTCTCTCTCTCTCTCTCTCTCTCTCTCTTCTCTCTCTTACACACACACACACACACACACACACACACACACACACACACACACACACACACCATTTTGCACACTTCCAGTTCCCAAAGGACAGAATCTGAACAGAGGGTCTTTTTGTGTGAGTGGGTCGACATGATTTGGCACTTTTGAAACTGAGCAGCAGTTCCAGTATATCGGCTTCCTTCAACTGGTTTTCAGGTCTGTTGCATATTTCCGTCTGCTCTCATGCTTTGCCCCTGGAGTTCTGTCAACTAGTTTTAGTTTTGCTCTTCATTTGGACTTCCCCATTAGTTAGCCTGCCAATGATCACTGGACACCAACTTCTGATTGCTTCAGTATTGCTTGCTTAAAAAATTGGAATGAAATAAAATAAATGTGAATAAAATAAATGTAAAATGTGAATAAAATAAAGTGAGATAAAATTAAAACCAAAAATAAAATCCAGCAAAATGAGAGAAAAATTGAAAAATAAAACAAAAAATTTTAGGAATAGAATATGTTAATAAAGTGAGATAAAATAGAATGAAAGGAAATCAAATGAAATAAACTTATAATAATAAAAAGAAATAAAATAAACCAGCCATAAAATTAGCCTTGAAAAGAATAAAACAGAATAGGGAAGCAAGAAATCTGACAGCAATCTGGGTGACAGTGATCTCGTCAACTGAAGATAGCACCACCTACAACAGCAGCTTTGAGACAGTAGTCCTTCATGAGGTATTGAGATTCAGTTGTCCCGTTCCATTTCTTATAGGTTTCCTTATGTTGGGAATCACCACCATCACTTTGAGACAATGGTCAAGAGGTATTGTGATGTGGTTGTCCCTTTCCATTTCTGTTGGGTTTCCTTTGGTCAGGAATAACCACCACCACTTTGAGACGGTAGGCAGAGAGGTATTGTGATTTGGTCATCCCTTTCCATTACTGATAGGTTTCCTTATGTCAGGAATTACACCACATACATTACAACAGCTTTGAGACATTGGAAATGAGGTATTGCGACTCGGTCATCCCAGTTTCCTTAGCCTTCCCATTCTTTATTAAACATGGGTCCTGACTTGGTGAGTCATCGTGTGGATCACCGGGGAGTCATCCTGTGGGGCCAAGTTCTGTGGATCATCTGAGAGTCTTCTCCATGAGTGGGGGCTGTCATCTGCTGCTCCATGAGTGGGGCTGCCATCTGCTCCATGAGTGAGGCTGTCATCTGCTCCATCTGTCATCTCCATGAGTGGGGCTGTCCTCTGTTCCATGAGTGGGGCTGCCATCTGCTCCATGAGTGGGGCTGCCATCTGCTCCATGCTGCCATCTGCTCCAGGAGTGGGGCTGTCATCTGCTCCATGCTGTCATCTGCTCCATGCTGTCATCTGCTCCAGGGGTGGGGCTGTCATCTGCTCCATGAGTCATCTGCTCCATCTGTCATCTGCTCCATGAGTGGGGCTGTCATCTGCTCCATGAGTGAGGCTGTCATCTGCTCCAAGTTCTTGTGGGTGAGTATACAGCTACGGCTGAGTGACTTTATGATACATAATTCAGGTATCTGCTGTTCCACCCCCCCAAAAAACACTTTCAAATATTTTTTTAAAATATAGTTCTAGGTAGAACATCTTGCGCACACATTAAATCCTGTTCTGCTTTTTTGAAAGAGTAGGCCATTGTGTGCCAGTGGAACAGTTGACAATTTACAAAACCGCATACACACGGGGACTGGATGTAAAAAAGCACACGAGTGCTTATTCCATTATCCTCGATATAAAAGAATAAATAAATAAAAAATTATAAATAAGAGAAAAAAGTTCATTCTCTTGAAATGAGTCAATTAGGGTTTTGTTTTTTTACTGACAGCTTCTGGGATTTGGTTGTTGCAGACATGGAAACTTCTGTATATAAGGAATGGAGGGTATCACAAGTTGAAATGCCTCCTTGTTTGCAAATTAGATGAAAAAATTACTGATAAATTGTATTTGATTATAATAACTGGATGGTTCATTGTACTGTTTGAATGTTGAACTCCATACACTGATTGGAATGGTATTTGACTAAATTGAGGAAGTGATGAATTTTTGTATCTGAACCTATAAAGTATTTATATTTTTGTCTCCCATTTTTCCCTTTTCATTTCTGACCTGATACTTTTTCCTTTTTGGGGTGGGGGGTGGCTGTGGAGGGAAAGAGGGCTTCTTTTTATTTGGGGGGGGGGGGGACCCTTTACATGGAGTCTTAGTGGTGGCTCAAACCAGAGCCAATCCTGGGCCATCTAATCACAAGGACCCCTTATTTTTTCATTTAAATTGAAAGGAAGAGATGTTTAGTTCTTCATACTTGCCCATTCTTTACTTCTGCTTTAGTTTTACTGACCTTTCTCCTGGTAAAGTCATTAATTTAATTTTGTAATTTTGTGTTCATGGTCTAGTATTTCTTTCTTTGTTGTTTTTGTTTTCCACCCGATTTTAAATGTCTGGTGTTCGTTTCACCAGATACCATATGAGATGGGAGAGTACCACCTCAGTCCCAACACCATCAGGCGCTTCTCATTACAGGCGGCAAAAAAGAAATTATCAGGTACCTTTAATTTTGTCATCTTTTACTCTGACTGACCTAGTGACTGTCTTTATCTTTAATGTCTCCATGTTTGTCCTCAGTTGGAGGATGGCTGAAAAAAGAGGCCCCTGGTGGTTCCTAGAGAAACTGAGGTATCTGACATCTCATCCCCCTATGACATACATAGGTTATTTATTTATTTTATATTTATTTATTTATACCACTTTAAGTCACGAGATTTCTCTGCGTGAAATTCGGGCTGCTCTCCCCGGGGAGAGCACGTCGCCACAAGAGCAGTGCCACCCTTTTTTTTTTTTTTTTTTTTTTTGTCTGCAACTGTATTTCTTTCCCTATCAGAGTGGCTTTTTTCTAAGAATTTTGCCAGGGACAACTCTCTTGTTGCCGTGGGTTCTTTTTCGTGCGCTGCATAATTTTCTGTAACACACGGGACCTTGGTTTATCGTCTCATCCGAAAGACTAGCGCCCAGACCACCACTCATGGTCTAATGGATGGGGGAAAAGTTTCGGGCCCAGACGGGATACGAACCCGGACTTTTCGCTTTCTAGACAGGCGCTTTACCTCCAGACCACCGATCCACTTTATGGGACACCGTTTACCTTTTAGTGTACATTTGCCAAGTTACCAGTAAAGAACTAACTCTGTCCAAACAAGGGGTTGGAAATAGTTTTTAAGATTACGTGATGTTTAAAAGTTGAACCCTTTTGAGTGATTTTAAAAAAATAAATCACTGCAGTAGTTGAGCTTATAAAGTACAGTTGAATTATGGTAAAGTCTGTAAAGAATTATTTTGAAAGTAAGGTGATGAGGTAAATGCAATGTATGGCCAAGAAGCCCCTCTGAACTGTGAATGGTAGTGATTAGGACTCCCTTGCTTTTAGGGGCTATGGGACTAGAACCACCAGGTGCCTCTGTTATTTCTCAATGATTTGGGGGTTGCTGTGGATGACGGTTGGCGGTGAAAGAGTTAAAATGTTCATAAATTTGTCTGGAATTTTTTTGTAAAATTGGAGTTGGCATACAGACCATAGATGCTAATGAATTAGTATTGTGTTTCTGCCAAAAGTTATCTAAATTTTATGTGTCCCAAATTTGCAATTATCATCATACATAGCAGCAGCTTCTCTTGCAATGTATTGAAACCAAAAATTGTTATAGCCTGATCTATAGCTCTGGAATGGCACTGTATCCATGGCAAAGTCAGAAATATCTTAACAACCTAACTCAAATTTCTCCATGGGAACATAAATCAGCTAACTTTATTTTTCACTGTACTTACATAAAAATGAAGACCAAAATTACTCTGTTTAAGTCAGAAGACATCTCATAAAACACTATGCTGACCATTTAACACTTTTTACTGATGGATCGTATTGGAAATTATTTTTCTGTATTTATGGCAGAACTTTATGCAATTTTAATGGTATAGAAGTGAATTTCATCTTTATTTTTTCTGTTAACATTTTGTGTTGATTCAAAATCAGTCTTGTTGGTTTTAAAAAAAGATTGGCAAAGTATATAGTGGATATCTTTGAAAATCGGATTTTTAATGCACTGTATCTAGTAGATTTTTAATGCACTGTATCTAGTTATAAGGTACAGCATGAGATTTTTGCTGGTTATATGAGATCACATATAGGCTCATTGTCTGAATAATTTAGAATGCACACACACAAAACACACTTCTCTCTCTCTCTCTCTCTCTCTCTCTCTCTCTCTCTCTCTCTCTCTCTCTCTCTCTCTCTCTCTCTCTCTCTCTCTCTCTCACACACACACACACTCACACATACACACACACTCACAAACTCGCACACAACACACACACACACACAGCACACACAACACACTCACTGACTCGCTCACACACATGCACATACACACGCATGCTCACACGTACGCGCACACACGCACGCACACACACCACATGCACACACACCGACTCTCACACTGACATGCACACACGCACTCACATTCACACACACACACACACACACAAATTTAAAGTCTTGCAGGGATGATAATTTTTCCCCTTTTCTCTTTTAAAAAATATTTTCCCTTTACTTTTCACTCCTTTTTCTTTTCTGCCTTCCTAGTCCATTCTTCTACCTTTTATCAAGTGAGTGACAACCAATTTTTTTTCTTTTAAGATGTTTTGACATTTTGAGGACATCTGTCAAGGAGGAAGGACATCAAGGACACCCCATGAAGGACAACAAATACGCTATGGACATCAACACCCCCCCCCCTCCCCCTCCTTCCCAAGTCACCAATGAAGACCATGACCATCACCAAGTCAGCTTCTGCAAAGGCTTCCACCACTCCCAGAAAAGACAAAAACAGAAAAGAAAAAAAGTGGTAATAAAAAAAGTACCAACAAAGAAAAAAAAATATACTGAAATTTTTTTTAAAAACAAAAGAAAAATGTTGACCAGAAGAAAAAGGAAAAAATGGAAAAGAAAAAGATACAAAAAATCAAAACGGAAAGGAAAAAATGCTTTACAAAGTGCATGCAGATGAGGCAAAGTAGTAAAGTATTAAAAAAAGAAAGTAGAATGCCTGTTCCGATCAGTGGCAATGCAGGAATAACTGGAAGATTTGAGATCATAGTTTTTTTGTTGTTGTTGTCCCCTCCCCATGTGTATTTCAGTTATATTTTTTATGATAGGAGCAAAATGGCTGGCACCCTCAATCCTGCCTGCAGTTGCCCTAAGGAAAAATGATTGGTGTAATATGACATAATGGAAGTAATCTGTTACATAGTTGATTCATTTTGAATTTGAAATGGATTTAAAGTGAATGTTCGCTTGGAGCAATGGTAACTTGTTTCAAGACTTCAATTTTGTAGAAGAATTCGAGGGAGGAGAGAGTGAGGTGGTAGTTATTATTACCTAACTGGAACTGTGCTATGGAAAAAAATTATCACATCCAAACTACCTCTGAGGAAGGTGTCAAAATTAACAATGAATTTTTCAACTCGTAGCCACCATAAGTGACATTTGTCGACAGCCCAGGTCATGTTAGAAAGGACAGTTTTTCATACAGTAACAAGTTTTCACACAACAGTTGACTTGTGTGCAATAGCAGACATATCCCCCTTCACCCCTCCACCCAGTTTTGAAATGTTATTGTGATGCAGAAACTAAACAAGAAATCGGCAACAGCACTGAAAAATATTTGGTGCCGAAGAGAGTTCTTCGGTCAGAAATTTGGCGGTGGAAAAGTTTGAAAAAAAATTGGACCAAAAAAAGTTTTATGTTCATGGGATGGATAGTAGCGCGTGAACATTTTGTGTGTGGGTTTTTTTTTGGTAATCTGATCAAATGATTGTTTGAGATGATATTCATTTTCTGACAACTTTGATGAGGATTTTGAAGAAAAAATTATAGGTTTTGTAAAGTGTTTTTTTTCTGTTTCTTTTTAAATGATCCAATGTTGGATTGAGAAGATACTTGTATCCTGACATAACTTTCATTCAAATGATTGGAAAGAATCTGTGTGCTTTTATCATGCTTTTTTAAAAATATTTTTCCTTTTTAAAAGGACAGTGTCAATTATTTGTGATGCTGATTCAGTGATTAGAATGAATCTGATTTAACAATTGGTTTCGAAAATACTCTTGCTGTAATATGCTTTGTGAGCCTGGCAACAATTTTTGTTGTCCCAGTGAAAGAAAACTTTTATGATAATCTGCCCCTTGATGCTTGCATAATTTTCAATTGAAAAATATCCTGGTCATGAGATGCCTTAAATCATGGCTGTTGACTGGTTATGGCAAATCTATGCTGTGGCCACCACTGACAATGTTTGTCATTCCAAGATCTGAGATAATTTCAAATATCGAGTTCTTTTTATGTTAGCAGAATTGGTCAAATGTTTCGCTGTGCTATGAACAAATCTGTGATGATTTGCCAGTGGTATAACATTTCTAACTGGTCTGTGGCGTCAAGCACATCAATGGAAGTTTCAGAATTAATTGAAAATCCCTCCTCCCCACCCCACCCCATTCCTCAGCTAGACTCTTGAGGTTCATCCATTGTGTGATTTTTACGTAGGTGACTGTTTTTGCTTTTTGCCCACCATTATGGTGGCTGCATTCTCACATTAAAAATTTTGTAATCTATTTTCATGTTCCACAAAATATTAGTGTGTTTTTGTGTTTTGTTTTTATTTGGTGTGTGTGTGAGAGAGAGAGAGAGAAAGGTGGTAGTACTAGGGAGGAGACATAGGTTTGGGAAGAGGCAAGGAAGGGGAAGGGGTATCTAGGAGGGGTACAGATGCATGTTTATAGCAGTACGGATAGAAAGAGGGCTGGATGATAGGTTTTTCTTACCGTGGTTTATTTCTCTTTTAAACATTTCTTAAGATGAAAGCAACTTATTCTTATTTGGTTTATTTCAGGATCTTTTTTTAAAAGAAAAAAAAAATTGTTGGAAACTCTTTGATATGAAATCAACTTTAATACAAAATTGAAATCCGTAGCCTTAGACATTCATGATTCGGACTTGAAGCTCCATATCCTTGCGAGCTACATATAGCTTTTGTGGTTGGTGGGCCTACAAACATTAAATTGTGTCCAGAGCTGCATACCATTTGTCTATGTGCTATTGTGTCCACATGCATTCTAACATTCAGACCGACCAGCTGACAGACACCCCTTACCTTTTATTATTAACTGTTACATTAACTCTAACACTAACCATTTCCCTAACCCTGGCCCCACATGTGGACGCAAAAGGCAGATGGATAACGGGTATATGCTGACAGCATGGCTGAACGTTTTTCTTTTGTGTTAAATTGAATTAAATTGTTAGGGAGTAAATGGTTAAGCACAGGGCTTCTTTACACCATGCTCTTGAAAACGAAAACAAAATGAACACTGATTAATATCGTCATAATCGGATGCCAATTGTAATTTTTATTTTTGCTGCTCTGCTAGAGCTTTGATGTTCAACAATGGTTAGATTTTGCGGACATGACCACTTTTGCCCACATTAAGGTAGCAGCATTCCGACTTCAGGAATGTGGTAAGACGTGAACAAATACTACTGCTTCGATTGGTAGGAGGAGGGTATTAGAATTTGAGTGGGTGTTAGAATGCTCTGGTATATAGGAAATGGGGAAAGAGGTGTAATAACTGAGGATGGGGTTGATTTCTTGTTTTGGAGATATGATAATCATATTGGTATTTTTGAGATGGTACTCGTATTAAAAAGGTGTCCTATAACCTGTAAGGTCGTAGGGGAGCAAGGCGTCGGAGACCTCACTTCTCTTTTTACCTTTTACCTATTGATATTCGGTATTCATATTGGCATTTGTACTGTATGGGGATAAGGGGCAGGCAGTCAAACTTTGATGAGGTTCAGGGGAGGGTGGGGGCAGGGAGCATTTCAGAAAAAGTATATTTAAAAAGAGGTTCTTGTTTTAGAATGCATGATTGAATGATTTGGAAGGGGTGGTGAATCAAATAAAATTGAAAGCAGAAGTAGGGGATACTGGTTTTAGAATGCATTAAGTCATTGGGGGAAGGTAATGGGAGACAGTGAGGATGCATTGCAGAAAAAGGCATTATTAAATAGGAAGGGTAGAATGTTCAGGTCAGTGGGAATGAGTGTGTTTGTGTGTTGTTCATTATCTTTATTTCGAGGATAATGGAATAAGCACTCGAATGCTTTTTTTACATCCAGGCCCAGTGTGTATGCGGTTTACTAAATTTTATCTGTTGACCACTGGCACACAATGGCCTACTCTTTCATGTGTGTGTGTAAATTTATTATTTTTATTTTATTTCAAGGATAATGGATAAGCACTTGTGTGCCTTTGGATGTTTTTACATCCAGTCTCCCCGTGCATGCAATTTTGCAAATTTTTGTCACCCGTTCTCATGGCATGTGTGTAGGAAAGATGGGCTTGTGCTGCAGGTAAATATAGGGAATGGTATACCACAGGTATTTTTCATCGCCAGTGTAGGCTATAGTGTGTGTGGGGGAATTTGAATTAAAAAAATCTGTATACATATTTTTAGCAAGCTTGCATAAAAAGGGCATTTTTCCTTTTGTTGTTTGACAAAATCTTGCATAAGAAAAACATTTTAAACTTTAATTCTGTGTATAAGATTGCATGTATCTTGTATTGGTGTGTCCTGTTACCTCGTTTCCTTAACTTTAATTCTGTGTATAAGATTGCATGCATCTTGTATTGGTGTGTCCTGTTACCTCGTTTCCTTCTAGCCTACAGCTTTGCCATAAGTCGGGGACATGCCTATTACCCAGGTCATAGCTCTCCCAGCGTATTAATAGACTGCTCCATCTGCATTTTTCCCAGCAGTCTTTTATTTTCATTGTTAGTACAAAATTAATGTACTGTGTGAAAGCCTGTTTTTGTTGTTTTTTTTAAATATGAAAAGTGGCGAAAAAGTGGGTGGAGGCCCCACAATGTAATTTGGAAAAAACAAAAGAAACTGGAAGAATAATGGAAAGAGGAAAATTTTCAATAAAAGGAAAGAAGGAATAAGTGAGAGTAAAGGGTTAGATGGCGCCCCCCACCCCCTTCCCAAGTTGTATTGAAAAGACTGTGAAAGATTAGACTTTGATCAGTGCTGATAGCTGCATGATCTATTGTCTGCTTTCTTGCATTTGTCCAACCTTTTCACTCGTATCAGCTGTGTCCATTTGTGCTGCTTCTCTGCACTGATCAAACTTCACTTCAGATGTGTGTATTCTGAAATTCCAGTGTTGCAAATGTGTTCTAGCAGATCATTGAAAAAAACGGTGTGGTACAAGGTTGTCGTTTTGTTCAGCCTTTCTTCTGGCTTTTGCTTTTGTGCTTTCTAAAAACCTGGGTTGTGAAAAACTAGAAAAGGGTATAAAATGCGATTTATTCATTTTATTTATATATTTTTAAAGTGGTTGGTTTTAAAATGTGAATGTTTACAAGCAGTTGTACAAAATACTTCTGTGTATTAATAGGTGTGTGAGTGTGTGTGTGTTTAATGGGGTTTTTTGTGTGTGCTTTAAATCGATTTTTGAGTAGAGGCCACTTTTCTGGTAGCTTATTTTTTGTATTGAAACAATTGGCATAGTTTTCTTGGGCTTAATTACCAAAAGGCAATGTTGCCTTTACTCTTTGCTTTTTTGATGCGCTCAGTTAAGTACCGAGTGCAGAGTGAAGCAGGTTTTTGCTAATACTTTTTTCTTTTTACAATTTTCTTTAAAAGCTAACATTGCCCTTTCTTGATTTACATGATGCTTTTGAATTTACATGTTCAGTAATGGATTTTTTGGGGTGCATTTGATTATTCATTTTGGAGGCTTGAAATGTCTCTGCTTTTTCTGGGCAGTTGTGTAATTGGTTTACTTGCATGTAACCATTTCAAGGAATGCCCACATTTTTCACCTTCAAACGAGGGATAATGTATGTGTGTAGCTTTTTGCCTGTATCAATTCTTGATCAATCTGAAGGTCAAGGCTTAAATCGTGTCTTCGTTATCTTTTTTACGTGAAATTTGTAGACAGTGGTTTGACATGGTAGACTTTAGTTATGCAGTTAATGTCCACCACTTTGTTTGATGCGCCCCCCTTCCCCTTATTTCCTATTATTTATTATCGCAACTGGAAGTGTACTTTTATCAATTTGATTACTGTTACATGTGATGATCAAATCCTGTTGCTCATCTGAATGAGTTGAGAAAATGTTGCTTGTTCCTTTAGAGGATCAACAAATGTTTCCTGTAACTAGTATTGCTTTTATTTTTACTGTACATATCTGAAATGTTTAATTATTCTTATATATATATAAAAAAATTTTTTTTAGAAAGTGGTGAGCACAACCCACCAGCACCTTGACTACCCAACTGACTTTTCCTGATAAAAATACAAGCTTTTGGTTTGAACAAACGATTATTCATAAAAAAATGCACTGTACACAAATATATTTGGAGCAGCAAGTTAATAGCTTATAGTGTACTTAACCATCAAACAAAATGAGACTTATTTGG
Organism: Rapana venosa; assembly: GCA_028751875.1. Lineage (NCBI taxonomy): Eukaryota > Metazoa > Mollusca > Gastropoda > Neogastropoda > Muricidae > Rapana > Rapana venosa. The sequence continues at coordinate 38,432,370 of CM054137.1, read as the reverse complement.
CAGCTGAAAAAAAATTGTTACCACAACCAATCCAATTGAAAAGTGTACTTGATAATTTAAAGGCATCTTCTAAACTTGCTGCCTGTACACTTATTAAAAACTTTGAAACCGAATACATATTTGCATATTGGTATTACATTTAAGTCAGTAAAAGAAAATGAGATTAAGAAACAAAGAATGAACAGTAAGGTAAAAGTTGAGAGACGTGGAAGAAGTATCGGCTTGTAACAGGTATTGCTACTTCTTCAGATAACGTGGAGTACATATGTATTGAAAACATCCCTTGATACCTACATCATGACCCACCTCTAATATAGATATCGCTATGCAAGGAACTCTTATAATCTACATGAAAGACAAATGAATCTGTGGACAGCCTGAAATATTAAGATATTTGTGTCCACTTGTAAATCCCGCCTCCCTTTGTGGTTGCTGTAAACAACCTGAAATGAAAGTTTAGCACAACTTTAACATTTGCAAGCTGATGTTTTGCACATACTTTTTTTTAGGGCGTTTGTGCTTTCTGGCTGTAAAAATAACGTGGCTGGAATTGGAGTCTTTTGCCACTTTTGTGATTTAAAAGCATATTGGAATGAACATGTCATTGCAGCCTGAGGTATTCAAATGGAGTGACATTCAGAAGCAAAGTCAGTTGGTCGGTCATTGTGTCACTGCTGGTCAGAGCATTGGGAAAAGCCTACTCCCCCTTCAGCCAAAAAAAGCTGGAGTTAGGGTTGGGTAGCCGGCTCGCAGCTGAAATTATATTTTAGAATGATTTGAAAAACATATTGCCAAAGCTTGATGAAAAGAAACAATTAAAAAAAAAACCATGACCAAAGTCTTTGTTCATTGTTCCGTTCATAAATGACTGCAAATGTAGAATGTGTACAAGATCTTGGATGCATATACACCTTTTATCTGTACTTCTCTCTCCCACCCTCTTTTTAATCTCCTCTTTCCCCTTTATTCATTTAAAAGTATCCAATCAGTCTGGGAAATATATATGAACAACTCTGACCCATTCATATGTATTCAAATGCCTGTCAGAAATAAACATAAATGCACAAAATATGTCCTCTTTAGAACATAGAAGCACCCTTAACACAATGCAATAAGGTCCCCAAAGTATAGATTAAAACCTATACAAAATGATACAAAATCACTTTCGAATGTGTCGCCACATTTCATCAACATCTTGGGACACAAGCGCACAGATTCAGTGGTACAATATATTAGCATGTACTATCTTGGACAGTCACATGATCCCAAGAACCTACTGGCTATTTTTCCCCCTACACTTAACAATTGAGCTTTGATGGTAATACAGAGAGAGAGAGAGAGAAGAGAGAGAGAGAGAGAGAGAGAGCTTGTCAATCTAAATCTGGCATCAAGAAAATCAAATCGATGAGGAAGCTGATATATAAAAACAACCCCCCACCCCAATCAACAGCAACAAAACGAAATGGGCGTCACAAAAAAGAACATATAAAACATCAAATAAGAGCTAGCTCTGCAGTGTGTGCGTGCGTGCGTGCGCATGCGCGTGCGTGCGTGTGTGTGAGTGAGACAATCACTAATAGAAATGATATAATAATTGCATCTTCGACATGAATCAGAATGGAAAAAAAATCAACCCTATAGGAAACTAATCTTACAAAAGATAAAAATAAACATGACACGTTGCAGAGAATAACGAACAAAAACAACCCCGTGATATCACAAGTCGTGAACTTGCACATCACTGCATGTCAAATTTGAGAAACATACAAGTGCACAGAGAGAGAGAGAGAGAGCTCTTTAAAACAAAGGGGGGAAAAAGACAAAAGATGTCTTTGTGTTAATGATCATAAACAGGGTTTATGACTGCAGTTGGCCGAGTTTCACACTGAGACACCTGTTGTGACCATGTGACTGACTACAAGGTCATGAATTTTGGTGTCTGCCTGTGTGTCTCCGTCTCTGTCTGTCTGCCTGTGTGTCTCCGTCTCTGTCTGTCTGCCTGTGTGTCTGTCTCCGTCTCTCTGTCTGTCTGTCTGTCTCTCTCGTCTCCCTTCCTCCATTCCCCCCTCTCTCTGCTTGCTTTCTTTCTTTCTCCCCCCCCCCCCCACCCCCCCTTTTTAAAAAAAACCCCATGTAAGAATGGATTGTATGTGTTCGTGCGTGTGTGCGTGTATAAGAATAAGCCATTTCGTGCTGGTAGGAACGGATGACAAAAATAAAAAAAAGAATGATCAAAAGCAGCATGCGCAGTGAAGATGTGTTTATAGACGCCATACCTGAAGTCGGAATGCGGCTACCTTAATGATGGGTAAGAATGGTTGCAGACACACAATCTCACCATTGGTGAACCTCGGAGCTCTAGCTGAGGAACACACAGAGAGAGAGAGAGAGAGAGAGAGAGAGAGAAATACACGTGTGATGCTCATCGGCATAACGATTGTCAACAATTCTACCCCTCCCCTCACCCCACAAACACTGATAAAAACGTGCCATTTAACCAACCCTGTATCCAGCACCATATTAACAGGTCAACCCAGATCAAGATGGGGATGACAGAAAATTTGAGGCAAACAGCAAAATGTAGCTCTCCCCCCCCCCCCCCCCCCCCCCCTCCCCCTTTGTTAAAAAAAAAAGAGTTGGGTTTGTTTTTATTTCATTGAAAGTGAACGTGTCCTTGGTAAACTCTTTGGGGATTTTTGTCCGGTCAGCATTTAGCCTTGACAAGATAGATTAGTTTGAAAATGGACAATCTCTCTCTCTCTGTGTCTCTCTCTCTGTATATATATATATATATCTCTCTCTCTCTCTCACTGTGTGTGTGTCTCTGTCTCTCTCTCTGTATCTCTCTGTCTCATGTCTCTCTCTCTCCCAGCGACATCAGTGGCGCTGTGTGAACTTAAGAAACACATACACACGCGCACGCACGCGCGCGCACACACACACACGCATGCACAGACACACTCACACAGCGCAAAGCTTGCACGCACGCACGTACGCACACACACACACACACACACAGCGCAAAGCTTGTCAAGTTCTTTCTTTTTCTTTCTTTCTTTCTTTCCCCTCGCCATCACCACCACCACCACCACCACCTTCCCACCAACATAACAACCTACCATCTGTATCTCTATAAACTTTAGCGCATCTTTCTGGTGTTTTTTTCTTTTTTGTTTTTGTTGCTACAGGTACATACATGAAACTGTCGCGTGACTCGTTGGAAGCCTGGCCAAAAACACCAAGGAGACAAAAATAGCATCACAACATTATCACTGACTGCTGCGCATAATATAGGCCTACTACTCTCGCTAGCGTTCACGTGTACGTTCTCGCGCCAAAAAGCTTGAAGCTCGCGAACAACCAAAAAAATAGGCTGTTGACAAGCCGTCCAGGTATTATACCCAGTGAAAAATCGGTCGGCATAACTAGGACAAGATTACAGCAATGTTTTGGGTGGTTAAAAAAAACACTTGGTTTTTTTGTGGTGTTTTTTAATATTCTTACCTGGAGTAGGCTACCTGGTTCTTTGTCTATCAATTGTGTGTGTGTGTGTGTGTGTGTGTGTGTTTTCCCCCATCAGCTGACAAAAAAAACACCCCAACACAAACCCTGAAGCATACGCACATAGGAATACATTGTTTCAGTGTTGCTGCCAACATTTTGTTGACGTATGATACGTTTGAAGTCTTGTTGTTGTTGCATGCTGCTGTTATTGTTGTTTCTGTTGTTTCGAGTTTAGTGTTAGGATTGGAAAGATGACGTGAATCATGTGTGTGTGTGTTTTGTGTGTGCGTGTGTGTGAGAGAGAGAGAGAGAGAGAGATAACGAAATTTTATTTGCCGTTAAGCTAATAAGTTCAGACAGCAGCGAAGCGTTGCAGCACAACGCAATTACATGACATGGAAACCACGGCAATGATCTTCATAGTGTACAGCCAATCACGAAACTCTTTACTGTCCAGATTTGTTACGGCATTCCGAGCCTTTCTTGTGCCAAGTCTCTTGTCACACACACTGTCAGCCAAGGTAAAACTGCAGGTGAGAGAGAGAGAGAGAGAAGAGAGAGAGAGTGGCAGTTCTGTTTCTTATGGTAAACAACACTGGGCCGTGCTGAAGACGTCAGCCATTCCACTGCTTAGTTTATCATCTCTGGATATAACGACAACAATAACAACTCCAGCAGCAGCAGTAGCAGCAGCAGCAGCAGCAGCAGCAGCAGCAGCAACAACAACAACAACAAAGCTTGAAAAAACCCATACAACTCAAAAGTCATGAAAAATACAAATGGAATGCAATATAGGTAAACAGCACTGCGGAAAGAACATCCTGTACTCATCCCAGCGTTTACAGTTTCACTGCACACTCGCCAGAACAAATTAATAATAGGCAATATGTCATAAGTATACTGTTGTGTTTTTAAAAAAAAATGTCTTGCTTAAACTTAGGCGGGAGAGACTGAGTAGGCTGAGAAAAGCAAAGAGAGAGAGAGAGAGAGAGAGAGAGAGAGAGAGAGAGAGAGAGAGAGAGAGAGAGGATAAGAAAACAAAGAAAAAACCATTTTCATTTCATTTTTTAAAACTCTTTATATATCGAGGATAATAGAATAAGCACTTACGTGCTTTTTTTTTACATCCAGTTCCCGTGTGTATTCGGTTTTGTACATTCTGTCATCCGTTCCTACCGGCACACAATGACCTACTCTTAAGAAAAGCGGAACAGGATTTAACGTGTGCGCAAGATGTTCTGCGTGCGTTCGCACGCGGGGCCTCGGTTTAACAACATAATGAGAATTACAAAAATTCTGTCACAGAATTTCTTTAAGATTCGGTTACTGTTTTATACTGAAAAAGCCCTGGGAAAATTCACAGGGTTGACAAAAAGCCCTCGGAAAATTCAAGGGTTGACAATATGAGGCTGCTAGAGAGATGAGGGATGTTTGTCTAGGCACCCAGAATGTAGTATACACTTATAAAGGTAAAGGGAAAGGTGTTCCTATAACCTATGCGGTCGTAAGGGAGCGAGGCATCTGAGACCTCAGCTTCTCCAGGGGCCAGCATATTGAGGGCGGCGCCCATCTCCTCTCTCTCGCTGCTTTACCTTCCCTGACCCTAAATAAGGCATGTAGTCTACCCATTTACAGTTGGGTGAACTGGGGGACTGTACTGAAGCCAAGGCGCGCAAACGGTCACCCAGCCAATTGATAACCACGCTCGACGCTGCTTAAAGTATACACTTAGGCCTACTTTTTATAATTTATTTTTGTATCAATTCATTACGTCCAAGAATTGCACCTATGCAGATTTCGAAGAGATTCTTTTGTGCCACACAACCTACAATGTCCGACCTTAAAGGTGCTTAATTTATTCACATAATATTTGTCTAGTTTTAGTGAAAAAGAAAGAAAAAGAACGAAAAAGATTCCCAAAACAAAGAAAAGAAGAAAAACCCCTCCCCCCAAAAAAAACCAGAGGAGAAAATAACATTGCGGGAAAATTCGACATTGGAAGTCATGAAAGAAAAGAGAGAAAGAAAATTTAAAAAACGAGAGAGACACAGAGAGAGAGAGAGAGAGAGAGAGAGAGAAGAGAGAGAGAGAGAGAGAGAGAGAGAGAGAGACAGAAACAGAGACAGACAGACAGACAGAGACAGAGAAACAGAGAGAAAATGCAACAAAGAAGGGAGAGCAATAGACTAAAGGGAGAACACTTGTTAATGACCCATTTGGGTGTCCTTCAAAGGTTAAAAAAAAAAGATTAAAAAAAACAAACAGTAGACGATGCAGCTAACGTTGTTTCGATCTACCCACGCCTGCCTTTCTCTCTGTCTGTCTCTCTGTCTCTGCCTCTCTCTCTCTCTTTTCTCTCTCTCTCACTCTCTCTCTTTCTCTCTACCCCCTCCCTCCTCCCCCCCTCTCTCTCTCTGTGCCTCTAGATTGGAATAATTTGACCGACTTCAACAACCGTTTGCTTTCTATCTCCCCACTGTCCACCCCCCCCCCCCCCCATCCCCCCCGCACCCAGCAAGCATGTCATGTCAGAGAGAGACAGAGAGAGAGAGAGACAGTCAGACAGAGACAGAGACAGTCAGAGACAGAAAAGAGAGAGACAGAGAGAGAGACAGAGACAGAGACAGTCAGAGACAGAGAGAGACAGAGAGAGAGAGAGAGAGAGAGACAGATTGACTGACAGACAGACAGACAGAAAAGCAGAGAGAGAGAGAGAAAGACAGACTGACATACAGACAGACAGAAAATCAGAGAGAGGGAGAGAGAGACAGAGAGAGAGGCAGGCATACAGACAGACAGAAAAGCCGAGAGAGACAGACAGACAAGGAGAGAGAGAGAGAGAGAGAGAGAGAGAGAGAGAGAGAGAGAGAGAGAGAGAGAGAGAGAGAGCATACACAGACAGAAAAACAGAGAGAGAGAGAGAGAGAGAGAGAGAGAGAGAGAGAGAGAGAGAGAGAGAGACAGAGACAGACAGACAGACAGACAGACAGACAGAAGAGAGAGAGAGAGAAGAGAGAGAGAGAGAGAGAGAGAGAGAGAGAGAGGGAGGGAGGGAGGGAGGGGTAAGTATGAATCCAAAATGCATCACAATTCATGCCGGCATGGTCATCAATCTTCTCTTGGAAAAAATCGATAGACCGAGTTAAACTTTGGTGCTGATGGAGGTTGGGGAATGTAGTGGTAGGGGGGAGAGAGAGAGAGAGAGAGAGAGAGAGAGAGAGAGAGAGAGAGAGAGAGAGAGAGAGAGAGGGGGGGGGGAGGAGAGAAGGGGGAGAGAGGGAGAGAGAGAGAGAGCAGGAGGGAGAGAGAGGGAGAGAGAGAGAGGAGGAGAGAGAGAGAGAGAGAGAGAGAGAGAGAGAGAGAGAGAGAGATTTTAATGGGCAAGGATGAAAATTTTAGCTTAGTCATCTTGTTCTTGACTCTGCCTCTGTGTGTGTGTGTGTGTGTGTGTGTGTGTGTCTGTCTGTCAGTCCGTCTGTCTGTCAGTCCGTCTGTCTGTCTCTGTCTGTCTGTCTGTTTTATTTTTGTTTTGCAAAAGAGCCCTCTTGTTAAAAGTACGTTTCTTTTCATCTTCGAAGATGTCTACTTTACTTGGCTTCATGTTCATTCGTCTCAGTCAAAGATTTATGTAGGCTACTCACTTATTCATTCATCGAGAGTAAGCAAATGGTATGCCAGTCGTCAGCCCTCAACAACAGGAAAACAACACAAAAATAAAACAGAGAGAGAGAGAGAGAGAGAGAGAGAGAGAGAGAGAGAGAGAGAGAGAGAGAGAGAGATCTTGATAAATGATTACCAAAAAAATTAAACAAGCAAACAAAAGCACACACAGACACACACAGACACACACAGACACAGACACACAGACACACAGACACAGACACACAGAGGCACGCATGCAGCATGCGCGCGCGCGCGCGCACACACACACACACACAATTCAAACCAAACCAAAACGAAAGCCACCACCACAATCACCCCCACCCCACCCCCCCTCCCAAAAAAAACCCGCAACAAAAACACCCTCCCAACAACAAAAAAATAACACACACTCACGCGCGTACACGCACGCACACACACACACACACACACAACACACACAATTCAAACCAAACAAAAACGAAAGCCACCACCACAATTCCCCCCCCCCCCCCCCCCCAGCAAAAAAAAAAAAAACCGCAACAAAAACACCCTCCAAACAAAAAATAACACACACACACACACGCGCACGAACAACGAGCCCTCTTGTTATAAGCACGGCGTTTCTTTTCGTCTTCAAAGGCACATTACTTTTGGCTACATGTTCATTGTCTCAGTGAGAGATTTATGTACTCACTTCTGCATTCACTTGGTGTAAGCGAATGGAATGCTAGTCATCCATCCAACCTTAGCAAACGAAAACAAAATAACTACAACCCAATCATAATTATTGTTTATCGTCCCACTGACCACAGAGGCCAGAGAGAGAGAGAGAGAGAGAGAGAGAGAGAGAGAGAGAGAGAGAGAGAGAGAGAGAGAGAGAGAGAGAGAGAGAGAGAAATGACAATGACAATGACAATGACAAATTCTTTTATTTCGAGGATAATGAATAAGCACTCATGTGCTTTTTTACATCCAGTCCCCGCCCGTAGGGATACATCTTAATAATAACCCAACACTAACCCAGAGAGAGAGAGAGAGAGAGAGAGAGAGAGAGAAGGAGAGAGACAGAGACAGAGATACAGATAGACAGACAGACAGATAGACAGACAGAGAGACAAATTCTTTTATTTCGAGGATAATGAATAAGCACTCATGTGCTTTGTTACATCCAGTCCCCGCTCATAGGGATACATCTTAATAACAACCCAATACTCATACTCTCACACAGTAGAAACAAAGGGAAATAACCCTTTCAAAACAAAACAAAACAAACAAAACAAAAAAAATGACCAAACAATAAAAGAACCCTCCGCCTACCCACCCAACCCCCCACACCTCCAAAAAAAAAAATCAACATAAAATAAAGGGGAGATAACCCCCCCAAAAAAAAAAATAAAAAAAACAAACAAACAAAATAAAAAACCCCGCGCCCAAAACCAGAAAACCCCCCCCCCAAAAAAAAAAAAAATAAACGGGGGGGGGAGGAGGAGAGGGGACAAAAAGAGATAAGAATAAGAAAAAACGAAAATAAAATACAAGGGTTAACAAAAAAAACACAACAACTTTATTTACAAATCCGGAGAGAGAAGAGAGAGAGAGAGAGAGAGAGAGAAGAGAGAGCTGTTCACTGTCAAGGTTCTTATTAACGTTTACACCTCAGGTAAAAACTGCATAAATATTATACAAATGAAAACAAGATTAAAACCAGTTCTTCTTGTCAGGCTGTTCCTCCTACATATCATCGTCAACGCCCTAGCCAACCATGAAGTGTCGACCCAGAAGTCACAGCATTGTGGCACACAAAAACAAAGCAAAAACAAGAGCAAAACTCAAAAGAATCTTCACCCCCTTTAAAAATAAAAAAGACAAAACAAGCCTTGATTATTTCCACCACCACCACCACCACCACAAAAACAAAAACAAAAATCAACAACAATAACAGCAGCAGCCCCCCCCCCCTCCCCCCCCCCCTATAAACTAGGGTGGGTGGGTGGGGTGGGGGAGCTAGTTGACTTTGAGTGGGAAAGACGTTTGATAAATAACTCAAGGGTCAAAGGTCCATGACCCTGACTGGAAAAGACTTTTTTCTTTGGATTTAAAAAACATTTTATAGTCTTTCAGATACGACTATACACCAAGGCCCCGTGTACGAACTTTTGCAGCAGAACGTCTCACATTCTGACTTTCGAAAGAGTAGACCATCTGCGCCAGTAAGAACGAATTGGAGTAAAAAACACACCAACCTGCATGTACACTGTACTGGTGTAGTGTTCATACATCATCCTTAAAGTCGAAATGTCGCAACCTACTGGATTGCGGGCTAAAGCTGTCGCATACACACAAATCTCACCATTGGTGAACAAGCCGTAGGGCTCTAGCAGAGGAAGTTAAAAAAAAAACCCAACATATTTAGCAGGCTCCTTCATTCTTCCAGTCTTTGGAGGACACTTTAACCAGGAGTACTGTGCCTGAACACATGCATGAATGCTCTTGCACAAACAGTGGAGTGGTGGTCTAGGGGGTAACACATCGTCCAGACAGTTATGGGTTCCATTTCTGTTAGAACCCCTAAACCTTCCCTCCCACCACCTCCTCTCTCCATCCGTAATACTTTGAGTGGTGGTCTGGGTAGTCTAGTCTTTTGGGTAGGGGGGGGGGGGGGGGGGGAGACAATAAACTGGGGTTCCATGTGTAACATGCTTTCTGTGCATGTAAAAGAACCTACAGCAACAAGGGAGTTGTTCTTATCCAAACACTGTAGAAAAAAGACACCTCTTCATCTCATAGGTTAAGTCCTCCTCCGCTTTTCGTAAGAGCAGGCCATTGTGTGCCAATGGGAACAGATGACAGAATTTATAAAACCGCATACACATGGGGACTGGATGTAAACAAGTACATAAGTGCTTATTCCATTATCCTTGATATAAAAGAATTTAAAAAAGGGAAACAAATACATACATGTATACACATATTAATTTTTTTTCATCAGGTGACAGTTGTGTTCTGGGGCAATGCACTTTCCCCAGGGAAAGAGCAGCCAGAATTTAATTCAGAGAAATCTGGCTGACTGAAAGAGGTAGACAATACAATAATTATAATATATTACAATTCGTACAATACCATACAGAGGTGAGCCTCAGAGCTACGCAAGATGAAATAAAATCCTAGCTCTTCTTCTCAGTGACATGTATAAGTGATAAGGCCCATATACATCAACTTCCAAATGTTGATGTGTGTGTATGTTTGTCCATGACCATGTGTGTGTGTGTGCATGCACGTGAGCATGCACACAATCATGTGTGTGTATATACCTCTGTTTGTATGCAACTGCAAACATACCCAAGTACCTGCATGGGCCTGCACATGTTTACATGTAAGCCTTGATTCATCCACTTCACTCCAGCCCCCCTACTCTCCTTCATTTCATCCCCACCACCACTCCACACTTCTTCTCTACCCTCCTTCTCCCCTCACACCACCCATCCCACCACCACCCTTACCACACAGAAGACAAAGAAAGAAAACAGCAGGGCAGGTAAGAATCTTGCTGTACGGCCAGGCGGTAAAAGACAAAGATACAGTGCCTGATAAACTTTCAGGTGTCAGGAGAGAAGTGGCAGGAGGGCTGGTCTGACCCTGTCAGCTGTGAGCTAAAAGCCCTGTCTATTTTGGGCCCCAGGCATTGTTGTGGGCTGAGAAAGCAGGTCATCCATCCCTGACACCAACAGTTCCCTGCCTCAAGTCACAGAACCTCAACCTGTTTTGTTTTGTTTTTGCCACCTCATCTTCTGTGAGCCACTGAATCAGAGACAAATTTCTTATTTTTGTACAATGAGGATGTAACAATGCTGCTATAGAAGTGCATCTGCTTAGAAAGTACTTGACAGGGCTGTAGTCTACATTTCCTTTCATAATATATTCCAGCATCAACTAGGCCCTGAGAGATACAGACACCTGTAGTGTTGGGCAGGTAATGTCAGCAACACTTTCAAAATTGCATCAATAAAGTGGACGAAGCTTGACTACTGTGTGGTCCCAGTCTTCTCAATGAGCTCACAGCAAACTCACTCTGGGTAGGAACTGGCTGGAGTCCGAAAAATCTTTAAGAATCTCATGGAATTTGAACTCTTGACCCTCTAGTCCATGATACAAGGCACTGACCATCGTACAAAGGTGGCTGGTCAACTCTTTCTTTTCCAACTTTATTTCGCTAAGCCACTTTCAAAAACGTTGTCAGCAGAAATGGATGACAACATATAAGAGCATAACAAAATATTTTGACAGCATCATAGATGACCAATGTGGTGTTTAAGCTCTATCTCAGTCATACTGGTGTGATTCAGAATGGTTGCAGACACATTAATCTATTAAGTGGTGTGCCTTAGGAGCTCTAGCCAAGGAATGAAGAATAAGATTATGTAAACAAAGAAATAAAACAAACAAGACCCAAAGTCCTTTCATTGCAGTGGGACGGGATAGTCTAGTGGTTGGAACATTGTGCTCGCAATCTGACAACCTGGGTTCGATTCCCATTTCAGGGGATGTTTTCCTCTGGAGTTAACATCAGTGCAGACTCCACTCTCCCCAAAAGTCCTTCGGATGAAACTATAAACTGAGGCCTCGTGTGCGAACACATGCAGAACATCTTGGGGACATGTTAAATCCTGTTCTGCTTTTTGTAAGAGTAGTCCATTGTGTGTGCTGGTGGGAACAGATGACAGAATTTACAAAACCGCATACACACGGGGACTGAATGTAAAAGGCACATAAGTGCTTTTTCTATTATCCTCGATATAAAAGAATAAAAAAAAAAATGTATAACTAATGGTATGTTCATATGCCATCAACTTCTGAGTGGTATATGTCAGTAGTATAAAGGTAAACAAAGGTAAAGGTGTCCCATAATCTATGTGGTCATAGGGGAGCGAGGCATCAGAGGCCTCAGCTTCTCTAGGGACCATCATTTTGAGGACGGTGCCCATCTCCTTTCCTGTTGCTTTACCTTCCTTGACCCTAAAGAGGGCAGGTACCCATTTACAGCTGGGTGAACTGGGATACTGTACTGAAGCCAAAGTGAACAAATAAAACAGTCACCCATCCACTTGGTAACCACGCTTGATGCTGCTTAACATTAGGATGGAGGAAAGTAAGTGCTCTGACCAAGAATACAAACTCCTTGATATCTCCAAAACATGAGAAGTTCATGTGTGTGTGTGTGTGTATGTGTGTGTTGTGTGTGTGTGTGTGTGTGTATATATATATGAGTGCATGCATGCATCTTTATCATCATCATCATCATCATCATCATCATCACATCATCATTATTTATTCTTTCATTTTGAGAATAATGGAATAAGCACCCATGTGCTTTTTTTTATATTTTTACATCCAGTCCTTGGTTGTATGCAAATTTTGTAAATGTTGTCATCAGTTCCCACTGGCACACTATGATCTATGCTTCAGAAAGGCATAAGAGGTTTTAAGGTGTGTGCAAGACATTCTGTGTATGTGTGTGTGTGTATATTCATGTGTGTGCATGTGTGTACATGCATGCTTGTGTGTGCGTATGTATTTGCACTTAGACCTCAGTTCACCCACTTTTCTCAGATCCCTACCCTCCTTCATTAACATCTCCACCACCACCACCCCACACCTTTCCTCTACCCACCCTCTCCTCCACCTCTCCATGCCCTCCACCTTCCCTTCCCACACAGAAGACAAAACAAAGAGAACAGCAGGGTTGGTGTCAGGTCATGTTGTAAGGAAGATACAGTGCATGATAAACCTTCAGGTGTCAGGGGAGAAGTGGCAGGAGAGCTGGCCTGACCCTGTCAGCTGTGAGCTAAAATGCCCTGTCTATTTTGGGCCCCAGGCATTGTTGTGGGTTGAGAAAGCAGGTCATCCATCCATGACACCAACAGTTCCCTTTCCACAAGTCACACTCCTCAACTTTCTTTTTTTTTTAACAATATTTTGCTCAGAAAAAAACAACAACCCCCAAACCTGTTGAAGCCTACGATATAAGAAGAAGGAAAATGCGAGGAATGCAAAGAAGAATGTGAAGAAGAATGCAAAGAAGAAGAAGAAGAAGAAGAAGAAGAAGAATACAAAGAAGAAGATTGCAAAGAAGTAGAAGAAGAAGAAGAATTGCAAAGAAGAAAAATTGCAAAGAAGAAGAATTGTGAAGAAGAAGAATTGTGAAGAAGAAAAATTGTGAAGAAGAAGAATTGTGAAGAAGAAGAAGAACTGCGAAGAAGAATTGCAAAGAAGAATTGAGAAGAAGAAGTAAAAAAAAAGTAGAGGAAGAAGAATGCTAAGAAGAAGAAGAAGAAGAACAACGTCATCACCACCAGCAGCAGCATCAACAAAAGCACAACTAACAACAACAGAAGAGGAGAGAAATGTTACCCCAACAGAGAAGGTGGGCCCTTGAACAGTTTTGTAAAAAAACAAAAACCAAACCCAAAACAAACCCACAACCCATAAAGCTGTTGACAGTATTGATTTAACTATCAAGAAAGGCGATCATAATTGCCTCATACTAACTACCACCTTAGCCAGGTACTTTGGTTTTTATGCACAGCAAGACCATGGCATACTACCTCTCTTTGGTACCCTTTAAAGTCAATGACATTCTTCCTTCGTTGCCCAAAGATAAGCACCCCTGAGTAATATTCTCATAAAGAGCATTTTGTGCTTGAAAATTGTCAGAAAAGTAATTTGCTAACAACTGAAATAGTTGAAAATTGTAAGAAAAGGAACTTGATAACAACTAAACTAGTTGAAAATTGTCAGAAAAGGAAATCTATAGCAACTGGAATGGTTGAAAATTGCGGAAAGGAACTTGATAACAACGGAAATAGTTAAAAATTGTCAGAAAAGGAACTTGATAACAACTGAAAGTTGAAAATTGTCAGAAAAATAACTTGATAACAACTAAAATAGTTGGAAATTGTCAGAAAAGTGTAACTTGATAGCAACTGAAAACTATTGGAACTCGCTACAAACTTAAGTAGTTGAAAATTATCAGAAAAGTAAGTACTTGCTAGCTACTTAAGCATTCTGCCAGCAACTGAAGTAGTTGCTGTGCTTTTCACAACAAGGATCTCGGCAAATGCTGGACAGACGCCAGAGTCCAAAGATTAAACAGGCACCGCCTTCTTTTCCCCCCAAAATAGAACCAGGTTCATAAACAAAAATACGTCTGTATTTACCTGAAGTAAAAGGAAAGTGGTGCCAGAAAGATTTGCTTGTTTGTCTGTCTGTTTGTTGTAAAGCATGATGGAAAAGACCATACAGTTTGCTGTCTCAAACCAAAGGTATATATCTACACACACACACACACTTGCAGGGGCGCGCCTGCACACACACACACACACACACGCGAGTCGCCACCCCCCCCCCCCCCCCCCCCCCACACACACACACAACACAAACTGTAACTTCAAGCCATTTGGAATTTGGAAAGCAAGCTGTCAGAGGAGTTGACTGTACATTCCTTTTCTGCAGTAAGCTGGCTTTCAACGTCTGCCAACGCCCCTTCCCTCAACACATAAATCCACAACAAAATTAGGTCACCTATACCTCAGACAAGCGCATATTATATCGCAGCCCTTTTTTTTTTTTTTTCTCTTTGGATTAACTCTTGCCGTGGGGGCGGCCATACACTTATCTAATCATAAACAAGCATAGTAACCACGTCGAAAACTAATTTGGGGACAGGATACCTTAGTGGTCAGAGCACTGGTCACTCATTTTCCCCAAGCCAGTGTTATGCAGCATCGAGCAGTATTGAGCGTGGATACCAAGTGGATGGGTCACCGTTTGCATGCTTTGGCTTCAGTACAGTTCCCCCACTTCACCCAGCTGTAAATGGGTGCCTGCCCTCTTTAGGGTCAGGGAATGTAAATCAGGAGGGAGAGGAGATGGGCACCGCCCTCAATATGCTGGGCCCTAGAGAAGCTGAGGTCTCTGATGCCTCGCTCCCCGACGACCACATAGGTTATGGGACACCTTTACTTTTATTATTAGACGAAATTGCAGTTCGACTTACATTATAATCTCTTTGAATCCACTGACACATGACTGTGTATGGGTTCCACTGCAAGATACTCCACAAAAACAGCCTGGAGATGTCCGCTTTGACTTGCATCAAACCTTTCTGTTTTTGTTTGTTTGTTTGCGGAGTTTTTGTGTCCTTCTTCCTTTGGTTGGTTTTCTGTTAGTTTTTTTTTTCTTCCCAGCAAATACAGTACTGAGATGTCCGCTTTAATTCACACCTCGCCTTCCAGTCTTTTCTTTTTATTTGGGAAGTTTTTGCGTCTTTCTTCCTTTGGTTATTTTGTTTTGTTTTGTTTTCTTCTCAAGGCCCTTCACCAAGTTGTCACTAGCCGTCCTTAAAAAAAAAAAAAAAAAAGCCCATGAGGATTTTAATTTAGTGCAGGTCGTGTAAGGTTGTTTAGAATCTCTGTAGAGGGGTGTCCTCAATTTAAACTCCTCCTTTCGGTTTTTGGCCGTGTGCTTCTAAAAAATTGTTTTTTGGTTGTTGCTTCTAATCGGAAGCTTTTTCTTCAGGG
Source organism: Rapana venosa (assembly GCA_028751875.1). Taxonomy (NCBI): domain Eukaryota; kingdom Metazoa; phylum Mollusca; class Gastropoda; order Neogastropoda; family Muricidae; genus Rapana; species Rapana venosa. The sequence continues at coordinate 38,416,648 of CM054137.1, read as the reverse complement.
CATGAAGTCCATCCGAAGACGAATGAGAACGATCTAGAATACGACTTGTACTGTGCACATTTTGATTTAGCGGAAGAAAGCCTTCCCCTGTGGAATTTCAGTTGTACAGAGAGTACACTGAGGATTTCAGGAGCTTGTTTTGCTGGGCCAGTCTCTCCTTTATTCAATACGAGAGGGGACAGTTTTTCTCAAGCAGAAGTTGCAAGTTAGTAAAATAGCTTGATGAACATGGCAGTACTTTCTTAGTAGCCTTTTCTAACCCCTAGAGCCCTGTGTGTGTGTGTGTGTGGTGTGTGTGTGTGTGTGTGTGTGTGTTGTGTGTGTGTGTGGTGTGTGTGTGGTGTGTGTGTGGTGTGTTGTGTGTGTGTTGTGTGTGTGTTTGTGTGTGTGTGTGTTGTGTGGTGTGTGTGTGTTGTGTGTTGTGTGTGTGTGTTGTTGTGTGTGTGTGTATGTGTGTGTGTGTGTGTTGTGTGTGTGTGTGTGAGAGAGAGAGAGAGGAGAGAGAGAGAGAGAGAGAGACAGACAGACAGACAGACAGACAGAGACAGACAGACAGGCAGTAGTAGTAGTAGTATGTTCTTTCGAGCCAGAAGGCCCATAGAGCCGGAGCTTATCCCGGTTTCTGTAGCGTTAAGCGAACTGATGGTTTTTCACCACCCCTGTGACAGGACGCTAGTCTGTCGCCAGATACTTCCCCAGCAAAGCTGGTACCCACTTGTACACCTGGGTGGAGTGAGGAAGATAGGAGTAAAGTGTCTTTCCCAAGGACACAACACCGAGCCGAGCGGGGATCGAACCCGCGACCTCTGGATCACGAGTTGACCACCTAAACCACTCGACCACGGTGCCTCCTACAGACAGGCAGACAGACAGACAAAGGCAGAGACACAGACATCATGAATAATACAACAAGGGTATTAAACAATAAATCATAAACACAAACACACACCTATCTCTTAAAATACCCACAAGCCCACATTTTCGATAGACAGACCAAGAAAGAAAGAAAGAAAGACAGACAGACAGAAAAACAGAAGGAAATAGCAAGTGTGGGGAAAAAAATCCACCAACAAGTTTTTGTAACTTTCCAATCGGTTGTCCTCTAACCAAGAAAAGACAGTTACCCACAAAAAACATTCCACACCAGTCTCTCATTTTCCTCACAAGACAAAACCCACACACTTTTGATTTTTTTTCCAGGTTCATATTCATTTTTTTGTTCCTACCAGAAACACATCCACAGAGATAACAACGAACATCACATCATCATCATCATCATACACGGCAACACGCAAGCATCATCACGTCATGATGACGAAGAATATTTTCCTTTCATCAATGATACATGATACAACTTTTCATACAGCGTGCAAACGAGCGAGGAGTTAGTTCTTCCTTATACGTCCAGAAAAGACAACAAAACATAATAAACACAACCCAAATACCAACAAAACGCTAAAAAAACCCCAACGATAACAAAAACAAGAACGAAATGTCTCACTACCTGATGTATAGACTATACACGCATGACCCGCGAAAAGAAATGAAAAGAAAACTTTTCCCACTACTGTATAATAAAATTCTACTAAACACACACACACAATCACAAAGCTATTCTCAAAATTATCAAGGCACTAGCGAAAGCATGGAGAGTTTTACAGCGTTGATAGTAGTAGTAGTAGTAGTAGTAGACTAGTAGTAGTAGTAGTAGTAGTAGTAGTAGTAGTAGAAGACTAGTAGTAATAATACGTCGACTATGGCATTTTAGGGTGTTATGTATACATGTATACACAAACTATGTACAATCTAATTTTAGCACCAGGGAATCATGGGAAGATTTGGGGGAGGGGGGGGGGGGGGGAGGAAGGAGGAAAGGGATGATGGAAGGAAAAAACCAACCCAACAAGACGGGTTTGGGACAATATTGTTCTGGACAGTAAGTTAAACATAAGTGAAAGGTTCAAAGCTCATGAATAAAAAAAACAACTAATCTCCACAGGACGGGTAGAGAGAGATATTACTTATGTGCAAAGGTGTGCATTGAAATGGTTACTATACGAAAACAAAAGTAATTTTCACCACCACGTGAAAAATAATTGTTATACCATTATTGTTGAGGTTTAAAAGAAACTTTAAGTGAAAATCATAATCACAAATGACTGGTTATATTCTGAGTGAGTAGTGGACTACTCTCTGTGACAGATTAAAAAAAGCAAAAACCCGATACCCCACCCTCAAAAGGTCATTAATGAATAACAACACATATGAACATAAACTATAATATTCAAAAACACACTTACAACGATGATGTAGTTTTGTTGACCATAATTATTTATCCTTTTTTTTTTGGTGCCGTTTTTCTTTGGTGATGATTTTTGGGGGCCAGTTTTACCGTTTTGATTTCCCTTATGTTCTAATCAAACCACAAAAAAACACCACAGTATCCCTTTTATTGTTAAACAGATTCACTGATAAGAAGTGATTGTATGAAAGAATTACCATCTTCAGTGATGAAATTATTATTTTTGCCAATTTTTTTTTATACCATTAGTCCATTAATTTTTATGTTAAAACAAAGGAGTTGCATTGAAGCAGTCCTAGCGTTAGTTTTTATTTTAAAAATTGCTTTCTTTAGCAAATTTGCACGCGTGCACTCTTGTCAAAGTTTGAAGGACTACAAAGCTAGTCTTGTCCAAGGGAATCCAGACAAAGACATTCACTTCAGAAAAGTGTAACACATTTACTTTTTTTTCGTGGTAGAGAAAACTACTCTGTAAGTTTGGTAGGGAGGGAGGAGGGCGCACAAAACCCCCCAATCTATTGACACTGTTGAACTCTCATAGATGGACACCATAGTTAGGCTAGGAAATTTAATGACAGAGACAGCCATGCAACAGAAACTGATAGAGGCGAGGATGTTGATGGGAGTGAGTATAGGATAGGAAGCTCTTTTGATTCATTCCTTTTGTTGGGTGTTATCTGGGATAGGATACAGCCAGTTGAAAACAAAAGTTCTATTCGTGACCTGTCAACACTAGTTACTAAACATCAAGGTACTTAATACTTGGTGCTCACATACAATGTGCATGCACGCATGATGTGCCCCCTCCTAGTACTCCACCTTGACCCCCCCTCCTCCCCCCCCCCCCCCCACACACACATACATACACACACTGGTCCATTATTTCAATGAGCAAACTTACCTTTTGGGTAAAACATATGAGCAATAATTGTCAAAATACAGCAATGATGATGTCACACCAACAGATTACAATGAAATCAATATTATTAGTTACCTGTATGTAAGTTAAGCCATTTTTAAACACAAGCCTTTTTATAATTTATAAAGCCATTCACTGAACACAAACCAGTTAATTTTTCTTAAGCCATTTTTTTAACGCAAGCCACTTCAAAAAATTGTTTAAAAAAAATCCATGTTAGCGTTGATGACAAAAATGTAGAATGGATGTTCGGTTGTTTGTTGATGAATACAATACTTGCAATGAAAAGATATACACAGCCGATTCATTCATTCATTTGTAACTAGTGATGAGTGACTGACCCATATTGGTCACAGATCCAAATTTACTTCTCTATTTATCATTTACTTGCTCGCTTTTTCCAAATTTATCATGTTCATTTTTCCCCATGTTTTACAGTACTTGCTCTAGAATTCTCACTAATTGCTTATTTAAAAATGTTTTCCCTTTTCTGTAAAATGAAGATATATTATGTTAGGCCCTCTCAAAGCAGTCTGAATAATTGTTAGTCACCAAGTTATGAAGACATACGGAAAAAAAAGAAAAAAACAAAAATATCCAGTTTTGTTTCAAACTGCTGCCTTACAAAAGATTGTCTGTTTCTTCAAAGCAATATATATATATATATATATATATATATATATATATATATATTACAAGTGCTCTTATGCTTTTGTAAGGGCTAAAAGATGATTAGACAACAATTAATGCAGCCAACACCCAAGGGAGGTCAGTCACTCTTTGCCATATGGGAGCTGACCGTTCCTGGGTGAATTGTGAGTTTGAAGTCCGAAAGTCAACAAGCCAACATTTCTGAGGAGGCAGGGCAGTTTCTTGACCTCTCTCTGGGATACCTTCGTGTACAATGTTCTTATCGGGTTTTGGATCCATTCGGCAATCTTGGTAATTGTGGATTTTCGTTTGTTTGAAGTGTAGAGAATATCCATGAAGATCTAAATGTACTTGGTGTGTTCAGATTTCATGTAGGAAAAATGCTGACAGTAAATGTTTGTTTTAAAAACATAGAATATTGATACACCGGCTGTCAGAATTTTGTGGAAGAATTTAGAGTTCGTTGGCAAAATATGGTCATTTAGACTAATTGCTGATGAAAGTTTATACAAAGGAAGTATTTGTTATATTGACTTTCTATCATTAGCATTGTCATCAAAAGAAATGAAACATTTAAGATGGCAGCATTTTGTAAATAATTTGTGTGTGTGTGTGTGTGTGTGAATGTGGCGATATAGGGGCAACTTTTGATTATCCAGTGTAATGAATTAGTTTTGTGTGTTTTTTGCATTATAACAAGACAGCACTGAAACTGAATCTTTCGAGAATTATTTTCTGTATTGTTGACATCATGAACAAGATAATTTTGCAATAAAAAGACCACCACTGCAGGAGCAGGAATAAATCAACGAAAGTAATATCAATCTGTTTTCTTTCTATGTGAATTTTAATAGGACATTAATTTTTTTTGTGTTCGCTGTTGTTGTGAGAGTGTGAGCAAGAAGGCAGTATTAACATATCAAAATGTCGAGAAAAATATGCGTGCAGCGCGTATCAATTTACCTGCAATTACATATCTACACCATCCATACTGGATGATAGCATAACTGAGAAAGAATAATCCATCTCTACATCGCAGCTATGAACTCGCAGCTATTCTCTCTCTCTCTGTGCTTGCCTGCCTGCTTGTGTGTAGTGTAACACATACACACACGTGCGCGCGCACGCACGCACGCATGCACGCACACGCGGCGTACGCACACACACACATACACAGAGAAAAACGGAGAAAGCAACTACTCCATCCCCCCAAAATTAAAAAAACAAAACCCCAAAAACCATACACACACATAAGCCCTACCAAACCCTAATTAGCGACTTGTATTTTCTACTTCGCATGCACATCATTAAAAAAAATAAATAGAAGAAGGGTTGGGCTGGGGGCGGATAGCCTAGTGGTTAGAGCGATGCACTCGAGATTTGACAGCCAGGGCCCGTGATCGAGCCCAAGTTCAAGCCACCACCAGATCACAAGGGTTTAAAAAACCTTGGAGTTAACATCAGC
>CM054137.1:38403811-38408811 GCA_028751875.1 Rapana venosa | reverse complement strand
TCCCATTCCTTAAATCAATGAACAACAAAGCCCAGCTACTTACGTACGTACACACGTTTGAGAATGGGGTGTACATGAATGTCACAGCCCTGCCAGATGAGTGAGGGAAGGTTCAAGCTATATATAATTTTATATATATCTATCGCCCAGAGGACTGTTGAGAGCATTTTCTCTCTGTTGTTTTTTATTTTTTTATTTTATATCCTCACCACGTGAATGGCTAAAAATAACGCACTGATCAGTGGTGTGGAGGGGAACAGTGCAACGCTTTAAAAAGAAGGAGTCGGTTTCTGTTCCACAAAAAGAACATCTCGTGTGTGTGTGTGTGTGTGTGTGTGTGTGTAAGGATAGATAGCACTGGTGGTAAATAAATGAATACAGCACAACCTGTTTCTGATGTCCACAAAACATGGCCGATTACCAGCACAATGAACACTGACTTGAGAACACATCTAGGTTTCTTATAATTATTTGACTATATACAAGTACCTCGTTCACAAAAAAATCCCCCCAAAAACAAAGATGCACACCATGTCACACCTTCTGCTTAGAAGCAAACCTACAACCAAGACAAGTTTTCATACTCAAAATGCCAATCATGAGATCACTTCTGTTTGTTTTTGTGTCACAGTTCTGAAAAGAAATGCTCAATTTATCAATAAACGATAAAAAATGTTTAAGCCTGACGCTTTGCAGTCAAGTCAACATCACTGTTGTCATACAAACTTTGTACAAGCACTTGTGCGGCGTCTGAAGTATATTATTCTACACCCTCCCTTAGCAGAAATCTAAAAGAAAAAAGAAAAATCAATGTAAACACACTCACACACACACACATACACAAATACTGGTTGATGTAGTCACGAAGTTATTTGAAAGCCCACTCGTAGCCTAGGGAACACACACACACACACACACACACACGCACAGACAGACAGAGAGACGGTCAATGCTGACAGGCGGTTAATTCTCAAAACTAAACCACAAGTGACGATGAAACTATTGCCTCATTCTGTCTTGATTCGTGAGCACCAAAAACATCCCACAGTTTGAGCAGTGGCTGAAAATACCTCTAGTCTCCTGCGCCTCTGTAGGCTCTGTCTCTCTCTCTCTCTCTCTGTCTCTGTCATAATCATCCCATCCACACAAAAAGCAGGTACGTTATCATCATCATCAGTGATTGAACGAACCGCCGACAAGAATAAAATTATCAACTCAACCGGTTATTAGACCTTCATCACGTTATTGTAAAGCCTTGACGTCATTCAACCGGTTATTAGACCTTCATCACATTATTGTAAAGCCTTGACGTCACTGAACCGGTTATTGGACCTTCATCACATTATTGTAAAGCCTTGACGTCACTGAACCGGTTATTGGACCTTCATCACATTATTGTAAAGCCTTGACGTCACTCAACCGGTTATTGACCTTCATCACATTATTGTAAAGCCTTGACGTCACTGAACCGGTTATTGGACCTTCATCACATTATTGTAAAGCCTCGACGTCACTCAACCGGTTATTAGACCTTCATCACGTTATTGTAAAGCCTCGACATCACTCAACCGGTTATTAGACCTCCATCACATTATTGTAAAGCCTCGACATCACTCTTAATACTGTATCACAAGCCTGATCGCTCACAAATTTTTATTTTTAAATTTTTTTTTTAGCATGACCATGATGATAACACTGTACAAAATGCACGACCCTCAAAAGTCATCAGAACCGTCACCAACTCGTAAGCGCACCAGAAGGGAACACAGGTCACTGGTGAAGAAAAAACTACTGCGGTAAGCAGGCCCCCCTTCTGTCCAGAAACTCTTATCACAAGATCGAGCACATGGCCGTGCGATGGCGACCCACGGGCGCCGCGCTCACATCTCGCAACTTGAGCACTGACGCGATCGCCGCGTTGAAGATTTTCCTCAGCTTCTTTTCCACGCCAGGAGAGCACTCGATGTAACAGGCTGCCCCCAGCCTCCTCGCCGCAGCAGACCCTTGAGTGGAGGCGACAGGTTCCTCGCTCCTTTCCTTCAGCATGGAACAGATTTCGTCCACGTCGCGAAGGTCCGCTTGGGTGCCCACGAGGATGAACGGCGTCTGCGGCGCATGCGCACGTATTTCCGGAAGCCAAACGTCTTCCACATGTCTGAGCGTTTCCGGTCGGACGACGGAGAAGCAGACGACGAAGATGTCTGCGCCTGGGTACTCACTGAGGCGTATGGAAGGGCTCTCGTCCTGAAAGACAGAAAAAAGAGTTTTGCCTGAGTATTTCAGGTTTAATTGTTTTAACTTATGGTAGAGAGAGAGAGAGAGAGAGAGAGAGAGAGAGAGAGAGAGAGAGAGAGAGAGAGAGAGAGAGAGAGAGAAGGGGAGAGAGAGAGAGAGATGATGATGATGATGTTGATGGTGATGGTGGTAATGATGATGATTATGATGGTGATGATGTGATAATGAAGAAGAAGAAGAGGAAGAAGACTAGGAAGAAGAAGAAGAAGCAGATAATGATGGCGATGATGATAATAGTGATGATAATAATCATGCCGATGAAGAATAAATAGGAGAGAAGAAAGAAGAAGAAGAAGAAGAATGCGAAGAAGAAGAAGACGTAGTAGTAGCAGCAGCAGTAGTAGTAGTAGCAGCAGCAGAAAAAGAAGAAGATAAAGAAGAAGAAGAACAACAACAACAGCAAGAAGAAGAGGAAGATAAAGAATTGTGAAGTAGTAGAAGAAGACGTAGAAGAAGAAGAAGAAAGAAGAAGGAGGAGGAGGAGGAGGAGGAGGAGGAGGAGGAGAGGAGAAGAAGAAGAAATGATGATGATGATGGTGATGATGACGATGACGAAGACGAAAAATAACATGAAGACAGTCAGGCAGCCGGCACAGATTTTTCTCATACGTCATCGCTTTATCGGCAGACTACCCCCCCCCCCCCCCCCCCCCGCCCTCCCTCTCACTGTCCCACCTAGTTTCTCATGAGACATGCACCCATCCAAACCGATTTCAACCTCTTCAAAAACGAAAAGGGACAGAGGGAGGGAGGGACGGAGGGATAGGGTAGAGCTGGGGTGGTATCGAAGAGAGAGAAGTAAAGAAAGTACTAGGAATATAAAACAAAGATATAATTTAACGATCTTGAAATTTAAAGAAGGAGGAGGAGAAAAAGTAAAGGAGAAAAAGAGGAGGAAAACGAAAAAGAAAAAAAAGAAGACGAGAAAGATGAATAAATAAAAGAAGAAGGAGGAGAGGAAGAAGAAAAGGAAGAACAAGAAGAAGAAGAGAAAGAAGAAGAAGAAAGAAGAAGAAGAAAAAAGAAGGAGGAGGAGGAGGAGGAGGAGGAGAACGTTTACCTTTTCTTTATTGATATGTCCATCAAATTACAATATTTTCATAACTGAAAACCAAAAAAAAAAAAATCATCAAGAGCAAACAAATAAGAACATAACAACCAAGTCTCAGGCAGAACCAAGTTTAGGTTCACGTAAAACCTTCTTCAAGCTACAAGACCGGCCAACTGACAATCAAAACAAAAATCTGTCCAGAAATTTGACTTCACACGACTTAGACTTCCCCAGAACTCCTTCAGGAGTCATTGTGGACTTTGCACCGAAAAATCTTCAGAGAGTGCTAGTGTGTCCTGGAACAAGTTGAACGTGACAGAGCCCCATCCCTCTCCCCCCACAAAAAGTTACTTGTTCTCAAAAAAACCATTTTCTTCCCCCCAAAAAGGACATTTCCGATTCTGCGCATGTCCGAGCTTTCCTCCCACGAAGGCATCCTGTTTCCCTCCTCTCCCTCCTCCCTCCACTCCCGCAACACTAACTCTTCCATTTTCATTAAGAACTCACTCGATTACTTCTTCCCCCCCCCCCCCCCCCCCCCCCCCTCTCTCTCTCCTCACGCACCCCTTGTTCCTCTTCCTCAGTTTCAGCATCTGCTTTCCCCCCTGATTCATCAACCAGTTGCGCACATCCTATCGATCGTGATTTCAATCATGTATCTCCTTGCTTGCCTTTTTGCCCGCTCGCTTGCGTGCGTGTTTGACTGTTTGTCTGTTTTTTCTGTCTGTCTGTTCGACTTTTCTCATATCTGAATGGTCTGTCTGTCTGTATGTCTGACTTAAGCCCTCCAAGTTGTTTCTGTGTGTCTGTCTGTCTAACTGTAATCCTCCAAGTTGTCTGTCTAACTTTAACCCTTCAAGTGCGCCTCTCTCTCTCTCTCTCTCTCTCTCTCTCTCTCATCTCTCTCTCTCTCTCTCTCTCTCTCTCTCTCTCTCTCTCTCCTCTCTCTCTTACTTTAACCATTCAAGTTATCTGTCTTTCTGTTTGACTGTAACCCTCTAAGTTGTCTACCTGTCCATCTGTCTTTGTGTCTGTCTGTCTGTGTGAGTGTGACCCTTCAAGCTGTCTATCTGTCTGTGTGACTGTAATGCTCTAAGTTTTCTATCTGTCTGTCTGTCTGTCTGTCTGTCTGTGTGACTGTAACCCTCCAAGTTTTCTATCTGCCTGCCTGCCTATCTGCCTGTCTGTCTGTCTGTCTGTCTGTCTATGTGACGATGGTTGAGTTGAAAATTATATTACAGTCCCAGCGGGAATAATTATTTCCGATTTACGCACTGTGGTCGCAAGCCATCCTCCCACTTAACTTGAGCGCATCGGGTGGATCGGTGGTCTAGAGGTAACGCGCCTGTCTAGAAAGCGAAAAGTCCGGGTCTGAAGTGTGCGGCGGTTCGTACCCCGTTTGGACCGGAAATTTTTCCTCCATCCATTAGACCATGAGTGGTGGTCTGGGCGCTAGTCTTTCGGATGAGACGATAAACCGAGGTCCCGTGTGTTACACGTAATTATTTAGCGCACGTAAAAAAACCCACGGCAACAAGAGAGTTGTCCCTGGCAAAATTCTTAGAAAAAAGCCACTCTGATAGGGAAACAAATACAGCTGCAGAAAAAAAAAAAAAGGGTGAAAGGGTGGCGCAGCGCTAAGTGGCGACGCGTT
>CM054137.1:38393811-38398811 GCA_028751875.1 Rapana venosa | reverse complement strand
CCACACACACACACACACACGCACACACACACGCACAACACAACAACAACACACACACACACACACACACACACACACACAACACACACACGCACGACCCCGTCGCACGCACACGCACCTAATAATCAACTTAGAGATGAACAGACGTTAAATATAAAATTAAGGAAACACACACGCACACACACAACACGACAAAAAAACAGCCACACGAACGTACGGCCCCTCGCCATCTGCACGGCCACGCACCACAGAGATACGTAACTCTAAGCAGATCTGCAATAAACAGACAGGTATAATTATAACAAATTCAATATGATGACATGTCAAAAACGCCATCGGGCCATACGAAGACCTCCTGACTTCAGTGAAAAAATCGTAAACTGAAGCGGGGCGGGCAATTCACACGACCATCTGGACTGGCCAAGACTGTCCTACAGGGAACAGTACAAGAAGAGAGACGAAGAAGAGGCAGACAGAGAAAACGACGGGAAGACAACATCAGACAGTAGTCAGGCCTCGAATGGAACGACATACTACAGAAATCTGAGAACTACCAGAAGTGGAGGAAGCTGGTTGCAAAATCTTCATTGGTGCCCCAACGGTTGACCAAAACTACGGGATAGAAGAAGGTGAATGTAAAGATGTTTTGCATCTCCAATCCAATCCAATACAATACTGTTGCTTTTAACCCTGCCGACCACAGAGGCCATATCAGGGCTGTCACCGCGTCAAATTTTAAATCTCAGATTAATAATGTACAACTATATATACAGATTACAACAGCGTATAAAACCAACTCTTACTATACGTTCTTTGTATCAACGCCCTGGCCAACCATAAGGATAAAAACCCAGGACGGGCACCGCGTTGTGGGGGGAAAAACCCCACATCATCATCATCATCATCATCAGTCCCGTGACCTTGGCGGTCGTGGGGGAGACACGAAAGACGATGCCGTGGTAAGCCTCCTCCATCCATCTCGGTCCTGGGCTCTGCGCAGTAGTGCCGAGTCATTCATCCTGGTCCATTCTCTGATGTTGTCCATCCATGACTTGTTCTGTCTTCCCCTCTTTCTGCCATCTTCGAGTGTTCCCTGCAGTACTGTTTTTGGCAGAGTGTTGTGGCGGGTGACGTGGCCGAACCCACATCAACCACACATAAAAGGACTTCAGTTTACACTCTCATTTGAAGGACATTCAAGGGACATGGTGTTTCTACCAAAGTGAACTCCAGGTAAGAAAAAAACAACACATCCCCTCAAAGTCAATACAGACTCAGACCCGTGCCCCCCAACTACCGTCAGACCACAAACCGAGTACAAGGTTTTTAACCACTCGGCTATTCCCGCTCGACCCTCATCGTAAAAGATATACGACACCCCCCCTATGCTCCATAATCCAGCAGGCGCCGTGGAGGTTTGAACCCACGCCCTGCGATTCAGGGGGCTCGTTAAGAGGAGCCAGAAGGGCGGCAGGCTATCTTATCCGCCGGGTTATCTATCGCTCATGTCCGTTCCTAGAGAAGAAGAAGAACCCCAGTTGCTGCAGGTGTGACTGACTGGCACTGGTTCAAAATAAAGCAAGCCAGGAGTACAAGTTCTAGAAAGACGTATGGTGTTGCTACTTACTCTCTGTCTGTCTCTCAGAATCTCTCTCTCTATCTCTTTCTCTCTCTCTTTATCTCGTTCTCTCTCTCTCTCTCGCTCTCTCTTTCTGTGTGTGTGTGTGTGTGGTGTGTGTTTTGTCTGTGTCTGTCTGCCTGCCTGCCTGTCTGTCTCTGTGTGTGTGTGTCTCTCTCTGTCTCTGTCTCTTTGTGTCTCTGTGTCTGTCTGTCTGCCTGCCTGTCTGTCTGTGTGTGTGTGTGTATCTCTGTGTGTCTCTCTCTGTCTCTCTCTCTTTGTGTCTCTTGTCTGTCTGTCTGACTGCATGTCTGTCTGTCTCCCCCAGCCCCCTCTCTCTCTCTCTCTTCGATGCTGCGTCTCCGTCTCTGTCTCCAGCTCTCTCTCAGTCTCTCTTGCCCCCCCCCCCCTCCCCCCCCCCCACCCCTCTCTCTCTCTCTCTCCTCCTCTCTCTCTCTCTCTCTCTCTCTCTCTCTCTCTCTCTCTCTCCACACTTCCGTTCTCAGAGAGTTTTGCTGCTAAAGTTTGATAATTAAATTAAATTAAGGACTCGACTCAGCGCAGACGAACTTCCCCTCGTTCTTGATGTGTGTTGATGTTTATAATTCTAACAGCCTTATCCTTGTTATTCTAACAGCCTTATCCTTGTTATCTTTAGTGTTGATGTGGAACAAGATCCCCCCCCCCCCCCCACCCGCTATTTGATTTTGCAGTCTATATAATTATGTAAGGCTACGAAATTTTAATGTAAGCAAATTATTAAATGTACGCAACACATTAAAAAAAAAAACCTTCAAGAAATTAAAAAAAAATGAAGTGAAATGGCTCTTTCACACAACATAACATACACACACGCACGCGCGCACGACGCGCGCGCACACACACACATACACACAAACACACGCCGCCGCACACATTACGCACCAGCACGTACTCACACACATTACGCACGCGCGCGCGAGCACACACACACATACACCACACCCACACACACACACGCACGCGCACACACACACATCTATATCCCTTCCTTGCTCCGTCTCTCTCTCTCTGTCTTCTGTCTCTCTCTCTGTCTTCTCTCCTGACCCTCAAGCTGCTCCCCCTCTTTCCTCCCCGCTTTCTCCCCCTCTCCCTACCCCTTCCCCCCCCCCCCCACAACTCCCACCTCCACGTCCCCCCCCCCCCCCCAACAAAAAAATACACAAACCAAACCAAACGAACAACAACAGCATCAACAAAACTATAGCCTCGATTCTCTCCGCTTTAACTCTGTCAAAAAAATTACATCACCATCACCATCATCATCATCTGATCATTAGATTAATGAAGTTCACGCCGGATACTCCAAAAGGCCTGTTCTGAACTAATCAGACACAGACTGGCATTTTGAAGAAGCCTGTCTCCTCTGGGTGACTTGAAAAATAAATTAAATAGCGTATTGTTTGTTTCTGAGTTTTCATGACTTTGTTTGTCTTTGTCAGTGAATTGGTCGTAGTTAATGTTGTTGTTTTTTTAATCGTTGTTGTTGTTGTTGGTGGTGGTAGTGGTGATGGTGGTGGTGGAGGTAGTGGTGGTTGATAGTGCTCACGATAGTGGTAGTATTAGTTGTAGAAGTGGTGGTTGGTGGTGGCGAGGTAGTAGTGGTAGTAGCAGCAGGAGTAGTAGTAGTGCCAGCAGTAGTGGTAGTAGTAGTAGTAGAAGTAGTAGTAGTAGTAGTAGTAGTAGTAGTAGTAGTAGAAGTAGCAGTAGAAGAAGAAGAAGCAGCAGTAGCAGCAGTAGTATATACGATAGCATTAGTAGTAGTACGAACATTTCTCTCTCTCTCTCTCTCTCTCTCTCTCTCTCTCTCTCTCCACACACACACCACATACAAACGCATGCCTTCTTAGCCATTGTCTCTCTGTCTCTGTCTATCTCCCTCCATCAGTCTCTCTCTCTCTCTCTCCCCCTCCCTCCCTCTCCCTCCCCCCCCCCCCCCCCCCACCCTTCTCTCTCTGTGTGTGCGCACAACACGCCTACACTTGGAACTATTTTCCTCAAGGTGTTTAAATTCCTGTCTGCTTTCATGTCGCCGCCATCAGGCCACGCAGCCAGCCATCCAGCGCTCTAGCCTCTAGCGCCGCTCACATCAGACCGTTTTCATCGCCCTTCTGATCCATCCTCCTCAGCTAGCTCAGCTAATGAAGCAGCCGCCATTTGCAAGCGAGGGAGCCTGGCTAGACGATTTTATGCTGCCTTCACTTTTCATTGAAGCTTGCTGTTGTTTGTTGTTGTTGATGTTGTTGATGATGATGATGGTGGCGATGATGTGGTGATGTTGTTGTTGCTGTTGTTTTCTTTTGTTGGTCTTGGGGGTGTGTTGTAGTAGTGGTGGTGTTTAGTGGGGGGGTGGTGGGGTGGTGGGGTGGGGGGGGGGGGGGAGGGGTGTTGATGATGATGATGATGTTTGCTGTTGGTGTTGGTAATGGTGTTGGTGATGTTGTTGTGGTGGTGGTGTTGATGTTGGTGGTGATGATGTTGTTGTTGCTGCTGTTGTTTTCTTTTGTTGGTCTTGGGGGTGTGTGTGGTTGAGGTAGTAGTGGTGTGTTTAGTTGGGGGGGGGGGGGGTGTTGATGATGATGATGTTTGTTGTTGGTGTTGGTATGGTTGTGTGGTGGTGATGTGTGTTGTTGTTGGATGATGGTGGTGATGTTGTTGTCTTGCTGTCGTTTTCTTTTGTTGGTCGGGGGGGGGGGGGGGGGGGGGGGGGGGGGGGGGGGGGGGGGTGGGTGGGGGGGGGGTGGTGGGGGTGAGTTAGTGGTGGGTTTGTGGGTGGGGGTGGGGGGGTGGGGTGTGATGATGATGATGATGTTTGTTGTGATGTTGGTAATGGTTGTGTTGGTTGGTGATGTTGTTGCTGTTGTTGTTGTTGGTGGTGGTGATGTTGTTCTTGCTGTTGTTTCTTTTGTTGGTCTTAGGGGGTGTGGGGTGTGGTCGAGGTAGTAGTGGTGGTGTTTTGAGGGGGGGGGGGGGGGGGTGTGATGATGATGGTGATGTTTGTTGTTGGTGTAAGTAATGGTGGTGTTGGTGGT
Organism: Rapana venosa; assembly: GCA_028751875.1. NCBI lineage: Eukaryota > Metazoa > Mollusca > Gastropoda > Neogastropoda > Muricidae > Rapana > Rapana venosa. The sequence goes on along the minus strand of CM054137.1, from coordinate 38,394,122 downwards.
GATGTTGATGGTGGTGGTGTTGTTGTTGATGATGGTGGTGATGTTGTTGTTGTTCTTGCTGTTGTTTTCTTTTGTTGGTCTTGGATGGGGTGTGTGGTCGAGGTGGTAGTGGGTGGTGTTCAGTGGGGGTGGGGGGGGGGTGGTTGATTGATGATGATGATGATGATGATGTTTGTTGTTGGTGTTGGTAATGGTTGTGTTGGTTGGTGATGTTGTTGTTGTTGGTGGTGGTGGTGGTGATGTTGTTGTTGTTGCTGTTGTTTTCTTTTGTTGGTCTTGGGGTGTGTGTGGTCGAGGTAGTAGTGGTGGTG
>CM054137.1:38361311-38383811 GCA_028751875.1 Rapana venosa | reverse complement strand
CATACACACGCATAAAAAAAAATCATCTGAGCGCTTTGATTTGTTGCTTTACAAGATTCAGCGCTATATAAATTCCATACATTATTATTATTAAGCAACAGCAATAGTAAACTACACAAAACAAATATTGTATAAGCAGACTTAGGAGATTACGCACAAGCAATTTGCATCCCCATGCACACGTACACGTACACACACACACAAACACGTACACACATACACACACGTACACACACACACGCGCGCGCGCGCGCGCACGCACGCACGTACACCATGCATCAATGCCAAAAATCAAATCTTTATGAATATCATGTATAGTCATAAAAAAGGACATCTGCACATTGAAATTAGCTATACACTATTGGTACAGACAGAGAGAGGGGAGGAGGGGAGGGGAGAGAGAGAGAGAGAGAGAGAGAGGGGGGAGACATACATGCATACATACATACAAACAGACACAGACACACACAGACAGAGAGAGAGAGAGAGAGAGAGAGAGAGAGAGAACTATGAACTATGAATTCTGAAATTGTTTAATGTACATCGGCATTAGGCCACAATACACTTTGAGGGGCAAAAATGAAAGAGGCAAAGGAAATGAAGTATAATTTCGCGTAAACTTTGGTAGAACTTTGGCACAATACCTTGACAGAGAGAGAGACAATGACAATGACAAAGACAATGACAAATTCTTTTATTTCGAGGATAATGAATAAGCACACATGTGCTTTTTTACATCCAGTCCCCGCCCGTTAGGGATACATCTTAATAATAATAACCCAATACTTATACAGTCTCACAATAAAAACAAGGGGAAATAACCCTTTTCTTATTTTTTTTGCGAGCGCAATGTTCTGACCACTAGGCTATCCCGTACCCCAACCAAAAGAGAGAGAGAGACAATGACAATGACAATGACAAATTCTTTTATTTCGAGGATAATGAATAAGCACACATGTGCTTTTTTACATCCAGTCCCCGCCCGTTAGGGATACATCTTAATAATAATAACCCAATACTTATACAGTCTCGCAATAAAAACAAGGGGAAATAACCCTTTTCAAAACAGCTCCCCCCCAACCCCTCCCCCCCCCCCCAAAGCAAGCAATTAAAAGAAAATCCTAAGAATACCCACCCCTACCCCCACCCCCAAAAAACCCTAACCAAAACAAACAAACAAACAAAAGAGAAGGAAAAACCAAACCAACAAAAGATGATAAAAAAGAGAAAAACAGACAAACAACAACAACAAGAACAAGAGCAACAACAAAGCCAAGAAAATAACACAACCAAACTTAATAAGTCATAAAGATAAACATCTACACATTGTCAAATGGTACACATACTTGTTACACATAATTATAAGATATTGAAATAGGGCACTCATTAAAACTTAAGTACAGAGGCAAGTCCAATAAAGTATTGAAAATATAAAAATATGAATCCTTCATCAGGATATACTATGACTATAAGCAGGACGATAAAAGGTGAGAGAGAGAGAGAGAGAGAGAGAGAGAGAGAGAGAGGAGAGAGAGAGAGAGACAGAGAGAGACAGAGACAGAGAGTGTGTGTGTGTGTGTATTTCAGAGATGATATCCAATATATAAATCCCAAAACAGTATGCGATCCCATCAACACTCATTTTAGATTATACTCGTTTCAAATTATATGTCATGATAATGAAATAAATTTAATACCCATACATCCACACAATAAAAACAAGAAACAAACCAATAAGAAATTAAAAACTATACAGTCGTTTAGGGAGAGAATATGGGTGGGTGAGTGAGTGAGTATGTGTGTGTGTGTGTGTGTGTGTTTGAGCGCGCGTGCGTGTGTGTGTGTGTGTGTGTGTTTGAGTGTGTGTGTGTGTGTGGGGGGGGTGGTGGGTGGGGGGGGGGTGTTTCAGGGAGAGAGAGAGAGAGAGAGAGAGAGAGAGAGAGAGAGACAGAGAGAGAGAGACAGAGAGAGACACAGAGAGAGACAGAGAGAGACAGAGAGAGAGAGAGAGAGAGAGAGAGAGGAGAGAGAGTGAGAGGAGAGAGAGAGAGAGAGAGAGAGAGAGGAGAGAGATGAGGAGAGAGAGAGAGAGAGAGAGAGAGCGAGCGAATGAGAGAGATTTTGTCCGTTCTATCGTAAGTAGCAATAGTATCATACGTATCACATACAATTCTGTGCAAGAAGGATGAGGAGAAGGGCAGTGTGTGTGTGTGTGTGTGTGTGTGTGTGTGTGTGTGTGTATGTGTGTATGTGTGTTTGTGTGTATGTGTGTGTGTGTGTGTGAGAGAGAGAGAGAGAGAGAGAGAGAGTGGGGGAAGAGGGTAGGAAGGGGGTTAGGGAGCGAGGGGTGGTGGGGTTGGGGAGTGGATTAGAGGGAATGGGGGGGGGGGGGGTAAGGTGGCTGGGGATGTGCAAGCCCATACAGAGCACAAAGGTGAAGGCAGGCAGCACACGGTGCAATCTTTGAAGCATTTCTGTCTAACTGTGGGTTTGTGGAAACGAAAGGATGGTTTATTCATAAGATGATGTAGGCTATGGGATGTAGAATTACTGGACAGTGGAGGTTATCCACTTTTGTACCTCTCTCTCTCTCTCTCTCTCTCTCTCTCTCTCTCTCTCTCTCTCTCTCTCTCTCTCTCTCTCTCTCTCTCTCTCTCGTGGTTTGTTCTCCTTTATTTTTTTTATAGAGGTTTTGCTTTGTTTGGTTCTGTTTTGGTTTGGATTTGGGGTTGTTGTTGCTTTTTTGAGGAGGGACTATTCGGTTGTTCCCTCTCCCCTTGTTGTTGCCGTTTTTGTTTTGCTCTTGGTTCTTGCTATTTTTTCGTTGTTTCTGTGTTTTCTGTTCTGCTTTCTTTCTTACTTGTTGCTACTTTTTTTTTTCTCTCTCTCTCTCTTCGGTGATTTTTGTGGGGATTTTTATGTAGATACTTTTTCCGTAAGCTGTGTAAGTGTATTGCTATGGGCTTTATTTTATTTTATTATCATATATATCCTTAAGGGCGGGGACTGGATGTAAAAAAGCACATGGGTGCTTATTCATTATCCTCGAAATAAAAGAATTTGTCATTGTCATTGTCATTGTCATTGTCTCTCTCTCTCTCTCTCTCTCTCTCTCTCTTTTTTTTTTTGGTTGGGGTACGGGATAGCCTAGAGGTTAGAACATTGCGCTCGCAACCTGACGACCGGGCTCGATTCCCGTTCAAGGGGGATATTTTCCTCTGGAGTTAACATCAGTGCAGATTCCACTCTCCCCCAAAAGTCCTTCGGATGAGACTATATAAACCGAGGCCCCGTGTGCGAACGCACGCAGAACATCTTGCGCACACGTTAAATCCTGTTCCGCTTTTCGTAAGAGTAGGCCATTGTGTGCCGGTGGGAACAGATAAAAGAATTCACAAATCCGCATACACACGGGGACAGGATATAAAAATGCACATAAGTGCTTATTCCATTATCCTCGATATAAAAGAATAAAATAAAATTCTCTCCCTCCCTCCCTCTCTCTCATTCCCTGTCCTTCCCTCCCTTCCTGCTCTCTCTCTCCCTCCCTCTCGACCCTCCTCTTCCCCCCCCCCTCTCTCTCCTCTCTCTCTCTTCTTCTTTCTCCCTCTCTCCCCTCTTTCATACCTATACCGCATCCCTTTCTCTGTTTCTTTAAACTGTTTCGCAAATATTTCAGCTCAGATCCACTTTCCTTTCTTAAGTTTATATATTCAATTTGATCCAAAGCTGTTCTCTTTAACAACTTACACAGATATCAGATCAATTACATTGACAGACAGACAGATAAAAAAACAGGCAGGCAAGCAGGTGGACAGACAGGCAGAGGAGGGAGGGAGGGAGAGGAGAGAGAGAGAGAGAGAGAGAGAGAGAGAGAGAGGAGAGAGAGAGAGAGAGGAGACAGACAGACAGACAGACAGACAGACAGACAGGCAAGAGAGACAGAGGCAGAGTCAACGGATAGATGACTAGGCTAAAAATCTTCATCCTTGTGTGTGTGTGTATGTGTGTGTGCGCGCGCGCACGCGTGTGTGTGCGTACGTGTGTATGTGCACGCGTGTGTGTGCGCGCGTGCGTCCGCGCGTGTGTGCATGAGCACACACGCATAGTGCTGCTTCTTACTGTCGTAGTTTCTCCTGCTGCTGTTTCTTTTTTTGGTTGTTGTATGCGCTGGTTTTTGAAGGTATAGTTACCGTTGTATTGATTAACGTTGTTACTCAAGGTTTTGCTGTTTTCCTTATCTTTGCGCGCGCGCAAAGAGAGACACAGGGAGATAGAGAGTGAGAGAGGAGAGAGAGAGAGAGAGAGAGAGAGGAGAGAGAGAGAGAGAGAGAGAGAGAGAGAAGGCAGAGACACAGTGAGACAAAGAGAGAGCGATGTGTGGTGTGTGTGTAGTGTGTGTGTGTGGTGTGGGGGGGGGGGGGATGGAGGTGTGAGAGTGGGTGTGTGTGGGTGTGTGTGCTCGCGCAATTTTTTGGGGGTATAAAATGTACATTTATGTATCATGGAAGGTTTATTGTGTGTGTGTGTGTGTGTGTGTGTGTGTGTGTGTGTGTTGTGTGTGTGTATGTTGTGTGTTTCCTTTTAAAAAAAATATAAATGAATTATTAACATTATCTCCCATTGAACGAAAACGTATTGTGATGATATATCTTGTTTCAGAGACTGTGGATTATTTTGTTGTTGTGCAGTCAGTTGCTTTATTCACGTCTGTCAAATCACGTCATAGGACTGTTTCTGGTGTAAGAGTGTATGAAGAAGGGGAAAAGCAGGGATGGTGGGGGGTAGGGGGGGGGGGGGGGGGGGGTCGGTCGTGCGTAGGGGTTGGTGTGTGGTGTGTGTGTGTGTGTTGTGTGTGAGTGTGTGTGTGTGTGTGTGGTGTGTGTGTGTGTGTGTGTGGTGTGTGTGTTGTGTGTGTGTGTGTGTGTGTGTATGTGTGTGTGTGTGGTTGTGTTGTGTTCAATTTAAAGTCTGTCTATCCACACTCGGTGATATTAGGTATAAATATATTAGGTGATATCAGGGTGTTTGTTTGTGAGTAGTGTGTGTGGTTGTGTGTGTGTGTGTGCGAGCGTGCGTGTGTATGTGTGTAAGTATGCGGTGCGTGTTGTGTATGCACGGCGGCGCGCGTGCTGTGTGTGTGTGTTGTGTGTGTGCGCGTGCTGTGTGTTTGCGTGCGTGCGTGTCAGTGTGTATGTGTGTGTATGTATGTATGTGCATTTGTGTGTTGCGTACGTGCATGTCAGTGTGTATGTATGTGCATTTGTGTGTGTGAAAGTTTGTGTGTGTGTGTGGTGGTGGTATCTTGTGTGCTCTGGTTTTTTGTTTTTTTGTGCTCTATCTTGTTCTCTCCCCTGCACGTCTTATTTACGTCTGCCAAGCTGACATCTTCCTGGTTTCATCTGAAAGATTTTTGTTTGGGGGCTTTCACCACATTTTTCTTTTCTTTTCTTTTCTTTTCGGCTTGGTCGTTTTGTTTTCCAGTCCGAATTTTGTCAAGAAAGCATTGATACAAAAATACCAGCCGAAAGACAGCTGTAATAGGATTAGAAATATTTTCAGACACTTTCCATGAAGTAAGCTGAAATCAGGCGTATGAGTGAAATGTCATATTCTGAGGGGAAAAAAGGTTGCTTTGTTTTTCTTTTATTAAATCCTTGTGGTATGACTTATGATAATAATAATAATAATAATAATAATAATTTTAAAAAATGCATATTTTTCTTTGTCAAAGTTGGAAAGGTATAACTGTAATAAGAGCGTGATTGTCGCGTGTATGGTGTGTGTGATGTGTGTGTGTGTGTGTGTGTGTGTGTGGTGTGTTGTGTGTGTGTGTGTGTGTGTGTGTGTGTGTGTGTGCGTGTGTGTGTAATCAAAGTCACACTAAAAATCTTATTTCCAGATGGTACATTAAATAAGCAATGCATATGCTTTAAAAAAATATTATCATGCCATCTATCTAGGGACAAAAAATTCTTAATGATAATATTTAACTACAACGTGATTACAACCCTTAACAATAAAATGTGTGTGTGTTTGTGTGTGTGTGTGTGTGTCGTGCGTGTGTGTATGTGTTGTGTGTTGTGGAGAGAGAGAGAGAGAGAGAGAGAGAGAGAGAGAGAGAGAGACATATAGTCAGGCAGACAGACAGACAGACACAGTGAAGAAGGAAGGAAGGAGGAAGACAGAGACAGAGGCAAAGACCCAAGAGACAGAGACAAAGAAAAAAGTAAAACACAGACAGACAGACAGATAGACACACAAACACACAAATATTCACAAACACATACACACATTTTATTGTTAAGCGTTGTGATAGCGTTGTAGTTAAATATTATCATTTCAATATTATCATTAAGAAAATAATTTTTTCTTAGATAGACGGCTTGATGAAAAAAAAAGCAAATGCCATGCTTATACAAAGTACCATCTGGAAATAAAAGTTTGACTTGACTTGACTTGACTTCAAACACACACACACACACACACACACACACACACACACACACACACACACACACACACACACACAAGGCACACACACACACGCGCGCGCGCGCGCGCGCGCCACACACACACACACACACCACACACACACAGAAAGGAACAGACAGACGTAAGGAAAAGAGAAGAGAGTCAAGGAGATGAAAGCAGAATAGAAAGTCTACCCATAAGTTGTCGACGTGAAAGCGCACTTAGTTTCCAAAAAGAAGAAATCCACCCCTTTGTTTACTCAAAGACGCTGACATTCCAACCCTGCACGACTTCAAGAGGAACGTCAATATTCCGAAGGATCTTCCGTTTCTTTCAGTCTAAGGACGACACGATTGCACATGGATGGCCTGGTGGTTAGAGTGATGTATTCGTGATCTGCTGACCCGGGTTCGAATCTCGTTCAAGAGGATTTTTTTTTTCCTCTGGAGTTAACATCAGTGCCGACTCCACTCTCCCCAAAAGTCTTTCGGATGAGATTATAAACCGAAGTCCTGTGTACGAACGCGCGCAGAACAACTTGCGTACACGTTAAAACCCGTTCCTCTTTTCGGAAGAGTAGGCCATTGCGTGCCGGTGGGAACGGATGACAAGACAAAATGTACAACATTGCAAACACACGGGGACTGAGTAAAAAAGAACACGAGTGTTTATTCCATTATTCTCGAAATAAAAAGAAAAATGAAATGAAATGGAAAATAACACTATATTTTTGACTGTATGTAGGTTTAGTAGATTCCATGGGAACTCCCCCCCCCCCCTCCTCCCCCTCGAACAGGTACTTCGGTGATGGATCGAACCCGGGACACCAGATCGCGAGCTCAACGCTCTAACCACTAGGCTATCCCGTCCCCCAAACTCCAAACGCTAAAACGCCAAACTTTCAACACGCACCTTCTTCTGTTTTCCTTGCCAACTTCAAGTTACTTTCTTGTTTATGCTTGCAGTCATTATCATCTTTCTTTTTGTTATCATCATCGTTGTCGTCGTCCTCCTCCTCCTCATCATCATCATGACCATCATCGTTACCATCACCATCATCATCATGACCATCAACATCGTTACCATCACCATCCTCTTCCTCCTCCTCGTCCTCCAAAGACTTGACATAATCTTTGCAATCACATTTTTTTTACATCAAATGCAATAGTTAGCCGTTATTTAAAAAAAACAACCCAACAAAACGCCACACCTATACTTCCACATCTGCAAACATTTTGCACGACTACCACACCAAACACACACACACACACACACACACACACACACACACACACACACACACACACACAACACACACACACACACATACACACACACACACACACACACACACACACATATATATATATATATATATATATATATATATATATATATATATATATATATATATATATATATATATAAAACATACATACATATATACTCATTTGGGAAACATGATGCTAACGTGCAAAAACTTTAATTTACTTTCTACGGAACACCATATACTTCCTTCATTCATCAGTCTGTTGTGCGAGGATGATGAACCCAGGATACCATCATCTGCAGTCATCAATTAATAATGCTAACGTCTGGCTGGTCTGATACTCTGGCCAGGCAGCAGCATCATACTCACCTTATCTGCAGCAGATACCTCTCTCTTGAGATTCCTTTCTGTGCGGTCTGCCAGCCAGGTTGGTGCCAACAAGTATGTATGGCTGATTCTCAGTATGAAGAAATATGCATGTAAATTGGGAGTACATTTTTTTTTGGGGGGGGGGGGGGGGGGAAGAGGGGTTGGAGGGGGGAGGCAAAACATTACATCTAGCTACAGTGTGATATAGAATAAGGCAGACAGACACATAGACAGACAGGCACACAAACAGAGAGAGAGAGAGAGAGAGAGAGAGAGAGAGAGAGAGAGAGAGAGAGAGAGAGAGAGAGAGAGAGAAGAGACAGACAGACAGACACAGACAGACAGACAGACACAGAGAGACAGAAGAGAAAAGGAATCAGATATATATACTCCCCCCAAAAAAATCCCTTTTTCCGTTCTCAAGCACTTGAAGAAGTTTCTTTCAGAAAACATTAATGTTGCACGAAAACCCAAAACTACTTTTCAGAGCAAGTGGGGCAGGCATCATAATTCTCCACCACTCGCCATTTTTCTCTCTTACCCCCCCTCCCCCACCCCGCCCCGTCCATCCCCTATACCTCCCCCCACCTCTGTCCTTAACCCATCTGCCCCCCCCCCCACCCCCATCCATCCCCTCCCACTGTCCTGCCACACTCCTAACCCATCCTTCAACTCCTCTTGCTCCCTTTCCTACCCCCTCCCCCCCCCCTCGTTCCCCCCTCCCCCCCCCCCCCCCCCCCTCCTTTTTCCATTCCAGTGATCAGTGTCTTCTTTGACAGATTCAATACCCGCTCTCTCGTGTGGGCTGAATCGATCACCGCGTCAACCATGCATCTCTCAATTTGGGTTTGTCAGTTCGTCAGTCTGTCCCTATCCGAGTGAGTGAGTGAGTGAGTTTGGGTGTGTGTTAGTGTGTAGTGTGTGTGTAGAGTGTATTGTGAGTGTAGTGTGTGTAGTGTGTGTGAGGGTGTAGAGCGTGTGTGTGTGTGTGTGGGGGGGGGGGGGTGGTGAGTGAGTGTGAGGGTGTAGTGTGTGTGTGGGTGGTGGGTGGGGGTGGGGTGGGGAGTGAGTGAGTGAGTGTAGTGTGTGTGAGGGTGTAGTGTGTAACAACAATAACAATAACAACAATAATTTTAATTCAGTTTTTTCAGGCCATATGGCCCATAGGACCAACAGTTAATCATATACTTTCATGTAAGGTGGACATCCCTACTTCTGATATCTAAACATTTAGTAAGAAATAATCCAACTTTAAACATCAAACTAGGTGTAGTGTGTGTGTATGTGTGTGTGTGTGTGTGTGAGTGATGGAGAGAGAATGTGTGTGTAGTGTTTGTGTATGAGAGAGAGAGAGAGAGAGAGAGAGAGAGAGAGAGAGAGTGAGAATGTGTGTGTAGTGTGTGTATGTATGTGTGTGGTGTGTGAGAGGTAGTGTGTGTATGTGTGTGTGTGTGTGTGTGTGTGTGTGTGTGAGAGAGAGAGAGAGAGAGAGAGAGAGAGAGAGAGCGAGAGCGAGAGAGAGGGGAGAGAGAGAGAGAGTGTTGTATGTGTGTGTGTTGTGTATTGTGTTGTGTAGTGTAGTGTAGTTTGTATTTGTGTGTGTGCGCGCGCGCGTGTTTTCATGTGTGTGTGTGTGAAGCGAGTGAGTTAGAGAGATGTATAGTGCGTGTGTATGTGTGTAGTGTAGTGTGTGTGCTTGCGCGTGTGTGCTTGCGCGCATGCACGCGCGCGTTCCTGTTTGTGCGCTCTTTTTTTAAAAAAAATGTTTATAGTAAGCTGTGTCCTTGCCTTCTTTCAGTCCCCTTTCTTCAAAGACAAGGATGACAGAGAGCTAATCCAGTGAGTACAAATGTACCCACCAGACTTCCTCCCCCCCCCCCCCCCCCCCCCCCATAGCTCCCCCCTCCCCCACACTCGAACTGACAAAACCTGTCAGTCATTCTGTGTCGTTAAGTAATTGTTGTCTTTAAGTGGACACGCTCAACGGAGATAAGAACTCTTTCCTGGTCTACCCCCCCCAAAAAAAAAACCCCAACAACACTTTTTGTATGTAAAAACTTTCGGTGAAATGCTGCGTAGTATAATGATATACATCAAGGTCAAGGAGTGCTCGTGTAACGTTCGTTCGCAGTCTCGACTAAGGTTTGTTTCTAATCTTTGTTTCGTGTGACGTTTCCATCTCTGTTATTACACAGAAATGTGCTAAGCAGTTTTTTTGGGTTTCTTTTTTAAATCGCCAAACCTCCCCCCCTCCCCCCCCCAGCCTTCCAAATACTACTTTTTGACATGGTTTGAGCACAGTTGAACGGTTGTAATACAGTTAACAACAACAACAACAACAACAAACCCTAACAAAAAACCTCAACAAAAAACACTTAACAACCCCACACAGGCACTAAAATCCTCTTATCTATCATCCAACAACAGACAAACTGATCAAAAGTCCTTCACAGTCCCCGAAAGACAGCTAGTGACCCGACCCTACCCCCCCCTCCCTACCTCCTTCCCCCAGTCCCTCCTCCCCCCCCCACTCTTCCTCCTCGGTCACCATCTACCCCTCAACACTGCCCCCCCCCCTCCCCCACCCACCCTTATCCCACCCGCCCTGTGCCATCAATGGCCTGGTGTCAAGAGAGGCTGTACTGCCATCACCGCCTCATTACCACACACACAGACACACACACACACACACACACACACCGACACACACAGATACACACAGACACACACACAGACACACACACACAGACACACACACAGAGACACACATACACAGACACACACACACAGACACACAGAGACACACAGAGACACACACACACAGACACACAGATACACACAGACACAGACACTCACACACACACACAGACACACACACACACACAGACACACACACACACAGACACACACACAGAGACACACAGACACCACACACACACACAGAGACACACACACACACACACACAGACACACACACACACACAGACACATACACACACATACACACACAGACACAGACACACACAGAACACACACACACACATATCCTCAGCTAAGCCTTCAGCCTACACCTCTCCTAGTAGAGGATAGCAGTAATGGGGTTAATTACACATACACGCGCACACGCGCGTGCGCGCACACACACATGCACACAAACTCACACATAGGCACCCCCCAACACACACACACACAAACCCCCGCGTGCACATGCGCAAGCACGCACACATGAGCACGCACATGCACATTGTTCTTAGATAGATGGCTTGATGAAAACAAGCAAATGCATTGCTTATTCAATGTACCATCTGGAATTAAAAATTTGACTTGACTTGACTTGACTTGACACACAAACACACTAACTCAGATACACACGCATTACACACGCACACACACACACATACACACGCGCGCGCACACACACCACACACACACACTCACACACACACGCACACCCACACACACTCACACCCACTCACACACACACACACACACACACACACACACACACACACACACACACACACACACACACACACACACACACACACACACACAACACAAACACACACACACACACACACAAACGGCCCAAACTTTTCCCACTTCCACTAGACTTTTGAGTGGTGGTCTGTGTACTAGTGTTTATGAAGAGACTGTAAATTAACCGAGGTCCTATGTGTAAGACGCATTCAGTGCACGTAAAAGAACCCACGACACAAAGAGAATTGTTCCTGGCAAAATTTCTGTGGGGGAAAAGCCGCACGCTTGTAAAAGGAAACAATAATTACATGTAAAGGTAAGGAGGTAAAGGAGTCCCATAACCTATAAGGTCGTAGGGGAGCGAGGCGTCAGAGACCTCACTTCTCTAGGGCCAGCATATTGAGGGTGGCGCCCATCTCCTCTCCCTCGCTGCTTTACCTTCCCTGACCCTAAAGAGGGCAGGTACCCATTTACAGCTGGGTGAACTGGGGGAACTGTACTGAAGCCAAGGCGCGCAAACGGTCACCCATGTACAGACAGGAAAATAAAAATAAAATGATTATTGGATGGCGCTGCAGTTGTGGCGACGTGCTTTCCCTAGGTAGATCGAACAGTCCACGCTTCACATAGAGAAACCTACTGTGACTGAAAGTGGTACGCAATACAATACAAAAAACAAAAAAACCCCCCCAAAACACACAACCACACACCACACAACACCACACACACACACACACCAACACACAAACACCCACACACACACACACACACAAAACCCCACACACAAAAATTTTGGGAGGAGAGAGGGGGAAGAAAAGAAGAAGAAGAAATTTTAAAAAAGGTAGAAGAAAAAGGGAAGAAAGAAGAAGAAGAAAAGAAGAAGAAGAAGAAAAAAAAGAAAAAAAAGATAGTAGAAAAGTTTTTAAAGGAAGAAAAAGAAAGTATAGTAGAAAAAAAAGAAGGGAAAAGAAGAAAAAAATTAGGAAGAGGTAGTTATAAAAAGGGAAGAAGAAAAAGAAGAAGAAGAAGAGAAGAAGAAGAAGAAAAATAGAGAAAAGAAAAGAAGAAGAAGAAGAAGAAGAAGAAAAAAGAGAAGAAGAAGAAGAAGAGAAGAAGAAAAAGGAAAAAAAGGGGAAGAAAAAGAGAGAGGAGATGAGAGAGAGAAAAGGGAAGAGGGGGGGGGAAAGAGGAGAGGGGGAAGGAAGTAAAGAAAAGGGGGGGAAAGGGGGAAAAGGGAAGAGGGGGGAAAAAGGGGAACTGGAAAAAGAGAAAGGGGGGGGAAGGGAGGGAGAGAGAGAGAGGAAAGAGAAGGAGGGGAGGGGAGAGAGAGAAAGAGAGGGGAGAGAAGAGAAGAGAGAAGGGAGGCCCCAAAGGGGGAGATAAAACAGTATAAAGAAAAACGAAGAGAAGAAAGAGAAAAGAGAATAGAAGGGGAAAAGGGGCCTAAACCAAAGACAGACAAAAACAAGTCAAAAACCCTAGACAAGCCAGCAGATAAGGCAGCGGGAAAGAACGGAAAGGGGGGAACACAGGAGAAGAAAAGGGGGGGGGGGGGGGTTTGGGGTTTGGTGGGTTTGGGGGGGGGGGGGGGTGGGGGGGGGGGGGGGGGGAGGGGGGGGGGGGGGGGGGGGGGGGGGGGGGGGAGGGGGGGGGGGAGGGGGTGGGGGATGGGGGGAGAAGCAAAGAGAAAAAGAAAGAGAGGAGAGCGATGGAGAGAAGAGGAAGAGGAGATAAAAAGAGAAAAAAGAGAGAGAGGGGGAGAGAGAGAGAGAGAAGAGAGAGAAAAGAGAAGAGAAGGGGAAGGAGAGGGAAAAAAAAAAAGAAAGGGAGGAGAGAGAAAAGGAGAGAAGGGGGGAAAGAAGAGAGAGGGGAAGAAAGAGAGAAAAGAGGAAGAGAGAAAAAGGGACAGAGACAAGAAAATTTACTAAATTTTTTTCTTTTTCCCAAGGGTACAAAAAAGAAATCACACTTTTTTTTTCATCCACACAGATAGATAGATAGATAAAATAGATAGATAGATAGAGAGAGAGAGAGAAGAAGAGTAAGAGAGAGAAAAGAGAGGAGAGAGAGAGAGAAGAAAAGGGCCCTAAAATTTTTTTTTCATTTTCAAAGAGAGAAGGGGACTAAAAACTTTTTTAATTTTCCCAAGGGTATCAGAATAAGAAATTCACCACTTTTTTTTTTCATCACAGAGAGGAGAGAGAGAGGAGGAGAGAGAGGAGGAGAGAGAGAGGGGAGAAGCAGAGACAGGGGACAGAGAGAAGGGCCCAGTTTTTCTCTTTTTCCAAGGGTATCTGAATAAACATTCAAAACACTTTTTTTTCATCACAGAGAGCAAGAGGAGAGAGAGAGAGAGAGAGAAGGAAAAGATAGAAAAGAAGGGGAAGAGAGAAGGTGGGGAAGAGAGAGAGAGAGGAGAAGAGAGAGCGGGGCGAGCGAGAGAGAGGGGAGAGAGAGAAGAGAAAGAGAGCATAAAGTCTTTAAAAACCGGGGGGTAATCAATATTTGTTTGGTCGGGCGGGCCATATTTAAAAACCCCACTCGGGAAACCCCAAAAAGGGAAGGTAGGGGGGAGGGGGAAATAACCAAAAAACAAAAAAACCCCCAGACCTGCAGAAAAAAGTGCCTACTGCAAGATTTTCCCCCAAAGAGTGCTTCACACACCCTTTCACTTGTAGGTATGGCGGACAACTGAACAGTCTTAGGAAAATTTCCCACCCCCAACACACACACACTCTCTCTCTGTCTGTCTGTCTCTCTCTTATATTTTTTAAAAAAGGGGGGGGGGGGTTAAAAAAAATTTTTTTTTTTTTAAAAAAAATTTTTTTTTAACCCCCCCCAAAAAAAAACAAACCCAAAAAAAACCCCAAAACACTTAACCCCCCAACCCCCACTTTCAACACACAAAAAACCCCCCCCCAAAAAACCCCCCCCCAAAAAAACCCCCCCCCCTTTTTTCCCCCAAAAAAAAACCCAAAAAAAAAAAAAAAATTTCCCCAAACCCCTTTTTTTAAAAAATATAAAAAAAAAAACCCCAAAAACCCCCAAAAAAAAACCCCCCAACACCCAAAAACAACCCACAAAAACCCCCCCCACACAACCCCCAACCCACAAAAAAAACCCAAAAAAAAAAGGGTTTTTTGGGGGTTAAAAAAGGGGGGTTTTTGGGGGGGGGGAAAAAAAAAGGGAAAAAAAGAAGAGAAGAGAAAAAAAAGGGGGGGGGGAAAAAGAGGAAAAAATTTAAAATTAGATGAAAGAGAAAAGGGGAAAAAAGGGGAAAAAAAAGGTAAAAAAGAGGAAAAAAAAGGGGGGGAAAAAGGAAAAAGGAAAAGAGAGAGAGAAAAAAAAGAGATTAAAAAAAAAAAAGGGAAAGAGAAAAAGAAAAAGAAAAGGGGGGGGGGGGGAGAAGAGAAAAGGGGAGAAAAAGAGAGGGGAAAAAAAAATTTTGGGGAGAGGAGAGAGAGAGAAAGAAGGGGGAGGGAAAAAAAAAGGGGGGGGGAAAAAAGAAGGGGAAAAAAAAAGGGGGGGGGGGAAAAAAAAGGGGGGGGGGGGGGAAGAAAAGAAAGGGGGGGAAAAAAAAAAAAAAAAAAAAAAAAAAAAAAAAAAAAAAAAAAAAAAAATTTTAAAAAGGAAAACCAAAAAAAAAAGGGAAAAAAAAAAAAAAAAAAGGGGGGGGGGGTTTAGGGGGAAAAAAAGGGGGGGGGGAAAAAAAAAAAAGGGGGGAAGGGTTAAAAGGGGAAAATTTTTAAAACCCCCTTTTTTTTTGGAAAAAATTAGAAAGGGAAACGGGGGGGGGAGGGAAAAGAAAAGAAAAAAAGGAAAAAGGGGGGAAAAGGGGGGGGGGGTTTTTTAAAAGGGGAAAAAAAAAGGGGGGGGGGGGGGAAAAAAAGGAAAAAAAAAAAAAAGGGGGGGAAGGAAAAAGGGGGAAAAAAAGAATTAAAAAAAAAAAAGGGAAAAAGAGAAGAGAAAAAAAGGGAAAAAAGGGGGAAAAGGGGGAAGAGAGGGAAAAAGGGGGGGGAAAAAAAAAAAAAAAAAAAAAAAAAAACCCAAAAAAAAAAAGGGGGGGGGGGGAAAAAAAAAACCCGGGAAAAAAAAGGGGGGAAAAAAGGGGGGAGGGGGAAAAAAAAAAAAAAAAAAAAAAAAAAAAACAAAAAAAAAAAATTTTAAAAAAGGGGGGGGGGGAAAAAAGGGGGAAAAAAAAAAGAAGGGGGTTTTTAAAAAGGGGGGAAATAAAAAAAAAAAAAAAAAAAAAGAAAAAAAATAGGGGGGGGGAAAAAAAAAAAAATTTTAAAAAAAAGGGGGGGGAAAAAAAAAAAAGGGGGGAAAAAAAGGGGGGAAAAAAATTTTAAAAAAAATTTTTAAAAAAAAAGAGGGAAAAAAAAAAAAGGGGAAAACAAAATTTTTTTTAAGGGGGTTAAAGGGGGGGGAAAAACTAACCCCAAAAAATTTTTGGGAAAAAATAAAAAGGAAAAAATTTAAAAAAAAAATTTTAAAAAGGGGGGAAAAAAAAAAAAAAGGGGGGGGAAAAAAAAACCGGTAAAAGGGGGAAAAAGGGGGGGGGGAGAGGGAAAAAAGAGGAGGGAAAAGGGGGAGGGGGAAAAAAGAAGGGGAGGGGGGGGAAAAAAAAAAAAAAGGGAAAAAAAGGGAAAAAAGGGGGGGAAAAAAAAAAAAGGAAAAAAAAAAAAAAAAAAAAAAAGGGAAAAAAAGGGGGGGGGGGGAAAAAAAAAAGGGGGGGGGGGGGGAAAAAAAAGGGGGGGAAAAAAAGGGGGAAAAAAAGAAAAGGGGGGAAAGGGAAAAAAGGAAAAAGGGGGGGGGGAAAAAAGGGGGGGGGAAAAAAAAAAAAGAGAGAGGGGGGGGAAAAAAAAAAAAAAAGAGGGAAAGGAAAAAGGGGGGAAAAAAAAAAAGGGGGGGAAAAAAAAAAAAAGAAGGAAAAAGAAAAAAAAAAAAAAAAAAAAGGGAAAAGGGGAAAAAAAAAAAAAGGGGGGAGAAAAAAAGGAAGGGGGGTATATTATATATAAGAATATCCCTGGGGCTGGGAACTGGATGTAAAATAGCACATGTGTTGCTTATTCATTGTACACTCGAATGAACGAATTTGTCATTGTCATTGTCACACGCTCGCCGCACACAAATACAGACAAACACAAACCCCATACACACTTCAACACCCATACCAATACACAGCACTTACATTCACACATACAGACACAGGCACAACTATACACCCCCACCCACCCACCCACACCCACACGACTATAAACGCTACAAACAAACAATCCAGTACATACACCAAACATAAATTAAACCACACAACTCTTTCCGTCTGATAGCACAAATATAAAAAAGACGATAACATCAATAGAACGACACACACGACCACCACAGACACCATTATGAACAACAGCACACACACTACACACACACACAACCACACCAGTCCCACACAGTCACACACACACACACACACACACAGCAAGAAGGTATATGAATGTTACAGACAGTAATACACAGAGAGTAGTAGTAAGCGTGCTGGGTGTAAGCACGCAAGAAATCAAGCATTAACACTGAGAGAGATAGAGATAGAGAAGAGAGAGAGATGAGAGAAAGAGAGCGAATAAGAGAGATAGAGAATGAGATGAGAGAGAGAGAGAAAGTGCAGAGAGGAAAAAAGAAGGATAGAGAGAGAGAGAGAGAGAGAGAGAGAGAGAGAGAGAAAGGCAGAGAGAGAGAGAGAGAGAGAGTAGATAGAGATTAGGTATGAGAGAGATGAGAAAGAGTGAGAGAGAGAAGAAAAGAAAGACAGAGATAAGAGTGTAGAGCGAGAGAGAGAGAGAGAGAGAAGAGGAGAGAGATGAGAGAGAGAGAGAGAAAGAGATAGAGATGAAGAGAGAGAGAGAGAGAGAGAGAGATGAGAGAGAGAGAAAGAAGACAGAGAGAGAGATAGAGAGAGAGAGAGAGATAGAGAGAGAGAGATGAGAGTAGAAGAGAGAGAGAGAGGGACAGACAGACACAGAAAGCTACCCCTTTACACCATATGCTGGGTATTAATCTCATTATAAAACCAATAACTATTTACAAATTACACATCTACGATTAAAACAAAAAAAACTTTCAAGCCTTACAGCAACAGATGATCAGTTGAAAATAAACATTGTTTTACTGAATATGTTTTACATCATAATTTAATTTTCCTATTGGTAGTATTTTGTTTTAATAGTTTATCTTTGGAACTGGAGTTGTGTTCGTAAAACTTCTGACTCCTAGTTTCTGAGAACCCTGAAGTTCATGGTTCAAATTTTAAAAGCCCCTATATTTCTCAGTTTGACGTAATGCATTAAACAATCAGACGAGTGCGTAAATCTTGGGGGTTTTTTTTTTTGGAGGGCATAAGACATATAGAAAAATCACAGCGTAGCTTGGTGTGAACGTGTTGTTGAGTATGTTTGTATGTATTCGTGTTTAAGGGTGTATGTGTGTCGTAATATATGTGAAAGTGTGTGGCTGTGTGTATTGAGAGGAAAGAAAAGAGAGACAGAGACCGAGAGAGACAGAGAAACAGACTGATAGACAGACAGATACTGAGATAGAGAAAGAGAGATAGAGAGAGAGAGAGATAGAGACTAGAGAGAGAAGAGAGAGAGAGATGAGGAAGACGAGAGATAGAGAGATAGTAGGAGAGAGAGAGAAGAGAGGCACAAAAGGAAAAAAAAAACCAGACCAGAGAAGAAAAAGGCAGAAAGGTGAACAAGACCGATGAACACAGCACACGTGCACACACACCAGGAAGAGAAGGGCGGGAGGGGGACGCACACACACACACACACAACACACGCACACACACACAACACACACCCAACACACAACACCACACCCACAAATATATTATCGAATGAGCTCCTGGTATGATTCTTTGGCAAAACAAGGTGCCACATAATACAGTACAGAATGATGTATGATTCTAACATGCATTGGATCGACATATAAATTCATTACTAAGATTAATGAAATGCAATTACATTTCAAAGATTATAGAAAAACTTATCAGCAGTTTCCTGCCCACGGAAATTAGAAAATCCTAACACATATACTGAGATTAAAAAGCATGGAAATACTAATATTCAAAAATGTAACATGTAGTTGTTCTATTCCACTTCAGTCCCACCATTGTAGTTTGATTGCCCAATTCTTCTAGACAGTATAAAAGTAGAGTTTAGATAATAATAAGAAATATGCCACTAGTCAAGAAGTTTTATATGACTCTCAGCAATTCAAAGTGTCGTTTGCTGAAGTCATAATCTTCACACATAAAAACTTTACTGTAATTTCATATATAATAAAGTAAAAAATACTATATAAATAATAAATAAGTATTTATAAATATGTAACATTCATTAATATAATATAAATATGTGAATATAATTAATATACCATGTGTGAGTGGAAAGTGGTTACGTGGAGGGAGAGAAAGAGAGAGAGAGAGAGGAGAGAGAGGAGAGATAGAGAGAGAGAGATATAGAGAGAGAGTATCTGTGTGAAATAATAGGGAACTTTGGTATAATGCGGGTGTGGTCTAAATCACCATGTTATGTGAATAGCCATTAAACAAAACAAAAACAAACACACACAAACCGAACAAGCACACACGGCAGATTCACTATAGCCTTTCAGTCAGTCAGTGAGCCACCAGCCAAGCCAGACAGATTTGAAGAAAGTTTTTGGAAAAAACGAACAGAAAATGGTAGGTAGGAAGTTCAAAGAAACGGATCGACTGTTGTAGCAAATAATTCCCTTTGAGACTCTGGGGAGAGAGAGGAGAGAGAGAGAGAGAGAGAGAGGTGAGAGGAGAGAGAGAGGAGAGGGTGAGAGAGAGAGGAGGAGAGAGAGAGAGAGGCCACACCCGATCGGAAAAGGGTGCAAAAATGCATGGAGCTTATGAAATATTGATTCGTTTCTTTAGATGAGATTTCCCAAAGAATAAAAAAAAACACACACCCTAAAAATAAGGCCAAAGTGAAATGAAAAAGAAGAAGAAGCGAGAGAAGGGAAAAAAAGGGAAGGAGGGGGAAAAAAGAAGAAAGAAAGAGAGGAGAGAGAGGAGGGGAGAGAGGAGAGAGGAAGATGAAGAGGAGAGAGATGAGAGAGAGAGAGAGAGGAGGAGAGAGGGCTTCAGACTACAGACTTCAGTCTGAAGTCTGGGGGAGGAGGAGAGAGAGAGGAGAGAGAGGGAGGAAGAGAGAGAAGGGAAAATGAAGGAAGGTTTAGAGAGAGGGGGGAGAGAGGAGAGGGGGAAAGGGGGGAGAGAGGGGGACCTCAGACTACAGACTTCAGTCTGAAGTCTGGGGGAGAGAGAGAGAGAGAGAGGTGGAGAGAGAGAGAAGAGAGACTTCAGACTACAAAACTTCAGTCTGAAGTCTGAGAGAGAGAGGAGAGAAGAGAGTGAGAAGGAGAGAGAGATTGAGAAAGGGAAAAGGAAAATTTAGAGAAGAGAGAGGAGAGAGAGAGAGAGAGAGAGAGAGACTTCAGACTACAGACTTCAGTCTGAAGTCTGAGAGAGAGGAGAGAGAGAGAGAGAGGAGAGAGAGGAGAGAGAAGAGAGAGAGACTTCAGACTACAGACTTCAGTCTGAAGTCTGAGGGTCTGAGAGAGAGAGAGGAGATGAGAGAGAGGATGAGAAGAGAAGAGAGGAGAGAGAGAGAAGGAGAGAAGGGGAGAAGATGAGAGAGAGAGAGAGATGGAGAGAGAGAGAGAGAGCACACACACACAATTTTTTAGACATCAGACTTAAGTATTGAATTATTTTGGGCGGTCAAAGGGACTGGAGTCCCAAGGGGATGATGATGATGATGATGATGATGATGATGATGATGTTGATGATGATGATGTTGATGATGATGCTGTGACACTAGAGGTGTGGACAGTAGAGGTTACCCAGCCTGTCTCTCCCTGCCACTGCCGCCTCTACGATCTAACTTTTCGGTGCCCAAAAGGGCATGATGCTACGGCTGTTAGTTCCCCGATCAGCATAATCCTTTATCATCTGGTGTGCGCGAGCCATTTTGGCCGCATCCTTCACGAGGTGACCGCTGTGACCGGGTAGCATGCACCCCAAGGACAGAACCACAACAGATGTAGAGGAGTCTGACCTCGATAAAAAGAAAAATCCGAGACAAGGAAAAGTCTAGTATAAAACCCTTGAGGGAGGAAACGTGGCCCCTTTAACGTGTAGCATGCAGGCCCACCGGTGTGTGGATACCTATGCCCTGGTGCCCACGAACCAGCCCCCAGGTATGGGTTAAACACCAAGAGGACAGACATCCCAATGGCGGAACAGGCGGAAGAGGAGAACCTGTCTGCCAACGGCTGTGAAGGCAGAGGAGGAGGAGGAGGAGGAGGAGGATGGCCTCCAGGGCAGCAGACTGGACTCTGCAGCAGCTCAGCGAAAGCAACCAGTCTAGGAGAATGACCTACTTTGATGATTGTCCAAAACACGCTGAAGTTGGATGCGCTGGGCCTGACTCGTCAGGGGTTTAACGGCAGCACAACGCATTTTCGCTCATATGACAGAATGTGTTTGGAAAAAAAAGTATGCAGATATGATTTTTGGAAGCAAGTGAATAATTACAGATATTGATGTTTTGTCCTTTTTTTCTTTTTCTTTTTTAATTTTTTAAAAAAGCTCATTTATGCGGCGAGTTCAGGAAACAAAAAAAACAAAAAATAAAAAGAACTAAACCCCAAAAGAACAAAAAATAGAAAACAAAGAAAAACAATCAAACATCTTATCATACTTGTCATACTCAGACACCAGAACAGAAATACCTAAAGTACGTACATTTCCATCAAGGGAGAAAAAAAAGGAATACACGCACATTAAAACATCGGAAGAGTAAAACACAGACTATATACACTGCTAACAAACCATCGTATGTTAAGGCTACATCGAAAAAAGAAAATCCAGAAGAAAACCATACTACTAGCACAAAAATCGAAAAAAACCCTCTCAAATAAATGGGGAGAAAACTTTGAAATATTCATGCATGTTTTCACCTAAATAAAAAAAATCGAAGAAAAAAAAGGAGACACACACACACACACACACACAGATAGACAGACAGCAGAGAGACAGACAGACACACACACAACACAAACTCACACACACACACACACACACACACACACAAACAAACACACACACAAACACACACCTACACAAAGGCAGAATAAAACAACTAGCATGCTTTTCCTGTAAAGAGAAAAGAAAACCAAAAATAGCAAAAACGAGCAAAGCAAAAACAGCCCCCCAAAAAAAAAAAGAAAACGAAAAAAGAAAAGAACAAAAAGAGAAAAAAAAATGCTACTAAACTTCAGAAATAGAAGCAAGAGGAAGGAAAAAGATACCCCGCTCCATCCATATATCCCAGAGGGCAAAGTAAGCTTTTGATATACATATATATATAAATATATATATATATATCTCTCTCTCTCTCTCTCTATATATATTATATATATATGTGTGTGTGTGTGTGTGTGTGTGTGTTTGTGTGTGTGTGTGTGTGTTAGTGGCTGTGTTGTGTTTATATGTGTGTGTATTCTGTTTATATATGTATATATCCCCTAAAGTAAAACTGAAATACACAGTCTTCTTTCCCTCATTTGTTTTTATGCACAGAGAGAGAGATGAGAGAGAGAAGAGAGAGAGAGAGAGAGAGAGAGAGAGAGAGAGAGAGAGAGAGAGAGAGAGAGAGAGAGTAAATGAATGAATGAATGAATAAATAAATGACTGATCTTTATTCATTTATTTATTCTTTTATTTCGAGGATAATGGAATAAGCACTCAGGTGCTTTTTTTCATCCAGTCCCCGTGAGTATGCAGTTTTGTCAATTTTGTCATCCATTCCCATAGGCAC
>CM054137.1:38336311-38358811 GCA_028751875.1 Rapana venosa | reverse complement strand
ACTGTGTTTGTGTTTGTATGTGTGTTGTATTTTCGTGTTTGTTGTGTGTGTCTGTGCTGTGTATGTGCACGCGCCGCATTATATGTTAATCTGTGTGTTGTGCATTTAATATATGCATGCATGGTGTATGCGTCTGATGCCTGTGTGCATGTGTTGTCTATATCATGTGCCGATATTGCGTGCAATTGCGCGCTAAAAGCCCAAGAAGGGGGGAGGGGGAAAGGCGGGAGGAAATACAATTTATAGCCAAAACACAGTTAACACGACTCCTGCTTTAAGGGGAGAGAGTGAGAGGGGGGAGGAGGGAGGGCAGGAAGGGAGAGAAAAGAGAAGAGAGGAGAGCGAGAGGAGAGAAGAAGAGAGAGAGAGAGAAGAGAGGAGAGAGAGAGAGAGAGGAGAGAGAGAAGAGGGAGAGGATAGAGAGAAGGGGTGGAGTGGGTTGGTTGGATGTGGGGAGAGGAGCGTGAGGGGGGGGTGACAATGGAGGAGACGATGTATGGATGGAATAGAATAGACCAGAGAGAACAGAGAGAGACATGAGAGACAGAGAGAAAGACAGTGAGGAGAGAGACGAGCGAGAGACAATGTGACAGAGATCAGAGTATAGAGACAGGGAAGATGGACAGACGAGGATATTTAGACAGAGAGAGAGAGGAAGATCAGAAAACACAGAGACAGAGACAGACAGAGACATAAAGACGAGACAGAATGCCAAAACAGTTGAGACAGAGACAAGCAGACAAACAGAGAACTAGACAGAGACAAAGAGACAAAAACAGAGAGAGAACGATAGAGATCATGTGAGATCTTCAGTTTAACGTTATTCACATTTAGATGATTTTAGCCGGGATAGCCCTACACGATAGAGACCGGGAGAAGAGTGACACGAGAGAAAGAGGCAGGGGTAGGACAGACACCGACAGACAATGTTGGTGCGTGTGTGTGTGTTGTTGTTGTCTTCAATTTAACGTCTGTTCACTCTTAGTGTTTAGACAAAGGATGTGGAAAATGTAGTGGATGTAGTGGAGAGGGGAATGTCAGAGAAAGACTGATTAGGTACATGTGTGTTGGTATTTTCAGCAATTAAAGGGTGGGGGGGGCTAACTTACACATGAGTAAACATTTAAAATCAACAACTTTTTACCAATGAAACATCGATAAATAACCTACAAACAAATACTCTAATGGGCTGTGGCACTAGACATTTAACCATTGCAAAGGCTAATTTCGGGATTTTAACAACAGATTCCCCACTGATGTCACAAAATGTGGGTAAAAAGGGTTTTACATGGAACACTCACCTATGATGTGAGAAGTTGGCAATATGATTCCCCACAGAGGCACCTCACCATTTTACAAATATTTAGATATAAAGCAATTTATTTTTAACCTCTAAAATATAGTGCATAATCTTCTGTGGTTGCAATATTAAAGTGTTTGTCTAAGGAGTCATTGTGTAACATGAAATAAGGCCATTAGTCACGGCCATTCTTTAAAGATCGTTCCTTGAATTCGATCTGATTCTCTCCACTTACTCCACGACCGTTTGTTTCTAATAAATGTAGCCTCTGTGTAGGATAATGGGAATGCAGTTCTATTGATCAAAAGATGTCTTGCCTCCTTATTTTGCAGCTCTGTCAGCCCAATTTGAAAAACTCCAACGATGCGAATGTACCAAAAAGGAGCAGGAAAACTTCTTAAACTTAAAAGGTGTATGCTATTTAATTTCAAAATGCTTTGGTACTTTCTGCAATTTGGGGATTGATAGCATACAGTACCGACTAGAAATACACAAGTAAGCATCGAATGATGGGAAATGCAAAATCAAGAATTAGATACGGCCCATCAGAATTGCCTAAGTTGTGTAAATATTGAATGCATGTTTCACCAAAGCTAGTATGCTTTCTCAGTTTTTAGCGCTGGTTGACGAATGCTGAACAGTTCAATTCTATTATTTATAGGACTGAACCATTGTATATATTTTCAGTTGTCAGTATACTTATTTTTCAAATATGTGATTGGTCATATCTGAAACATGAAATTTTGTGTTTGTTTTTTTTTATTGACACATTCTATATCAAAATCTGCTTTATTTATTTCAGAAGGATGGAAAGTACTTTCTGATTTTAATTTCCATTGATTAAGTTGAATTTTGAAAAAGGTCTGATACATAGTACAATAGGCGTTAAACACGAAATAGTTAGCCTTTTGGATAATTTGTTTTTTGTTCGACTGTTATTTCACTAGAACCAAGTTTTCAATTTGTTGTGCTGCGTAAACATATTTGTGGCACATGAATGTTGTCGGTATTCGGCTAGGGGCTCAGTTCCCCAATTTCGTAATAAGTTCCTATTGGTGGAGGTGAGGAATGGTACTCCCCAAGTGCCAACGTTTATTTGTTTACAGTTACACGTTGGAGTTTTTCAGTACTTAATTGGGAGCAATAAAAACAGACTCTTGTCATAAGACAGCTAGGAGAGCTAAGTGACTAGTTAAGCATTTAGAGTGCCACTTCTTGTCCAAGGATGAAGGTAACCATTTTAAGAAAATTAATAATTATTCTAGTTTTGTTAAATTGTGTCACATAAGCGCCTTCCCAAAGTCAAATTTTGATGTAGTAATATGCCTAAAAAATTTGACAGTATTGTGTACTTAATTAGCTCCTCCACTCTTAACTTGCGGGGCTAGTGATAGTGTATCTGATCACTGGCATTGTTAAAAAGCATAATTGTGCGTTTTGTCTGTTGAAATGTAGGACCATTTTCCAAAAATATTTTATATAAATTATCTAACTCTTTTTGATGATTTTTTATGGTATTATGAATCATTCCTCTTTGATGTACTGCGCTTCATAAGTGACATACATCACATACATATCTCTTCGATATTGATACTCGGATGATATTTTTAGAATTTTTTGTGGGTAGATGGTATAGAGTAATTAAACAGCAAAGGGGCTATAACGACCCCTGTGGTAAAACCATATGGCGTGTCCTAGAGTGTGAATATGTATTACCTACTCTCACATTAGTATACTTCTGTTACAATAAAAAGCTTTTGATATATTAACATTAGCAGTAATCGTGTTACATTTATGCCAGTAATTTCGCATGCAGACTTGATCGTAGGCTGTTTGACATCAAACAAAGTTGCAAGTAAGTTTTTTCTTCTTGCAAATGTTGTTTGACTTGTGTTGTTTGATTAACAAGATTCTCATTGGATCTGCCTTTTGAAAGCTGATCTTGATTGCTTGGAACTACCTTATTTTTTGACAATCAATACACAATCTTCTTCGAAGATTCGCTCAATTCGCATACTGTTGTTAGAGTCAAGCGTATGGGTCTGTAATCGTTTTGTCGTTTTTGGTTTTTGCTTATGAATGGTGAACAATGATGGACTGCTTCCTGGACTGGCATAAACACGTACGTCAACACTTTGGGACAAGTTTATGAAATAGCCAAATGCATTTTTGTGGAAATGTTTAAGCAGATTCATTGGATTTTGGATCTATCCACACAGAAGTTGTTTAGTAGGAAGAGAATGTTAAAACATCTTTCATTCATGATTGTTATTTGGGGCCATGCTTTATCGTGTTAGTAGAAAGTGGTCTTCTATTCTTTTTTTGTTCTCTTCCAGATTTTCTTGTCTTACTGTTTTTAGTTGAGAAGAGCCCTTCAATACGCCGGGATTCTGAGAAAATATTGCAAAAGCCTCAGCCTCTATTCTGATTGGATGGAAATTCTGTTGTTTTTTAGCTTACTCGGAAATATGGTAAGTAACCTTTTCTCATTTCATGAAATTTTTTCACAATATTTTTAGATCTGGAAGAATGATTTGTCATGGAACAAACAGACGACCCATATTGTCGTTATGTGAGCTATATGACCATGTTTGCTATATTTTTGGCCTGTTCTGTTTTTGTGGTTTTTGCTGTTTTGTTTTTTACATTACATGTTTAAATACATTAAAATGCTTGTTGTCACTGCTTCTTCGACAGCAGGGGTCCACCAAACATTTCACTGAACTTTTTGGATTTAAGTGATTTATGATGGAATGGATAGGTCGCGCGCTTGATAATGGCATTTGTAAAAGTGTGATTAAAATTGGTCAATATTATCAGAATTAGGTTGTTTGTCATGACGGCAGCAAGGTATTTTTTAAAACTTCTCCCAATCGGTTTTCTATTTCAATTTTGGAATTATGTTCTTTTTCAGTGTCACGAGATTGGATTTGTCATTAATAGTTATTACAATAGGTAGGTGGAGCATCACTTCCCAATGTATTTCACTTGTTACCATTGTAACATTCTGGCGCAAGAGCAGCAGATATCAAGTCCAATCTAAATGTGATTGATTGTGAGTCAAATGTCAGGTATTCTCGTTGTTACTACCATCATTTAGTAGGCACAGGCAAGGAGTTATTATGTTTTTAAAAAAAACGATTGAGGAACTGGAATACTTCTTTACCAAAAAGGCGAGCTGTGGGCCTTAAATCTCCTCATACCAGCACTTTGATTATCTTGTCGTGATTGCAGCCACTCTGTATTAGAATGATTAAGCTCCTTCGGTAATAAACCGCTAAGATATTCCTTGACTAAACTCATTGTAAACTTACACGTGCAGCAAATGAATATGAATCTGGAATGTTTATTAGGCATTGGTGAACATACATACTTATATTACTCTTATCTGTATATAATTGCTGTGTTGATTATATCAACAGGATCTTACATGTTCATGTACATGGGTGGAATAACTGTAACCTAGAGTTTAAGGTAGTATAATTTCTTTACATTCAGGGCTGTAACCCATAAGGAATTGCTACTGTTATTTTGCCAGATGTTGAATTAAATATGGCAGATTTTGGGAAATGATCTCGCATTCCAAGCATGATCATACGGCATTTGTGAATTCTCAGCAGGCATTATACAGTTTTAAACAAAAAGGCAACACATACCCTCACACAAACACACACACGCTCTGCTTATTCAAAGTACTCATCTGAATAAAAGTTAGACTTTGTCTTTGATTTGACACACACCACACACACACACTCACACACAACACACAACACACAAAACAACCACACACACACACACACACACGACGACCAGACTAAAAGAAGAGGAAATCTGGGAGAAAAACAGATAGACAGACAGACAGGAACACAAACGCCAGTACAAAAAAAACCAGGAACAAAAAACCAACGAGGTTTATATTCTCCATGTTTATCGAGTCGAGCTCTTGTCACTGTGTGATCAAGTTGTGTAGCCAGTGTATTGTGCGTGTGGGCGCTCGCACGTTCCTTTCCCACAACTCAGAATTTTGGGGGAACTGGCACCCTGCAGATGCCATTTTTGATGACCTGGTAAGGCCTTCAGGTTCAAGGAAGGCTAGGGTATGGGGCGTGGGGGTGGGGTGGGGGTGGGGGTGGGGTGGGGGTGGGGGGTCGTGGGGTGTGGGGGACTGATATAAGAACCTTTCCCATAAGCAACCCGGTGGCGTAGTGGATAGATTTTACGACTATGTTGGTGAGGGTTATTGTGGTCGAATCCTATCAGAGCATGTTAAATTTTATATAGCTGGTAGTTGTTGTGGTGGTTTTTTTTGGTTTTTATTGGGTTGTCAGACATGGTTTTGACTTAAATTCAGATTTGATTACAGAATTTTTTTTTTTTCCTGCCCATTTAAGTTGTAGACTTGTTTGACACACAAACAAAAATCATTTCGTGATTATTATTTGGCTCAATGATGTACAGTGACACATGTCGCATTCTATTTTCTACTTTTCTCAAAACATTCATACGCCAGCCGGTCCGGACTGTGTGTAAATATGGGCGTTCAGCATCATGGGTTAAGGACTGAAGTGTTACAAATATGTGTGTGTAAGATTCGTGATGGATTGTATTTTGAAAGTGCAGCCAACCCTTCCGTGCTGCAATCAATGCAAGAATGTATATGGGATTAAACACAGGGAATGTTAAATCCCCCGTGGGACTCCGGGGTATGCTTGCAAGCGAGATCGCAAGAATAGGATCTCTGCCTCAAGGCCTGTCGTAAAAGGGACTAAGGTGGAACCCTTCCCCCGGTCGGGGGGTCGCCAAGGAGCTAAACCTGTTCTGTAAAAACAATAATTGTTACGGAAACAGCAACGACAGAAATTAACAATATGGGTGTGACGGGTTACAGAGTCATCGGAAGATGCTCGTATGAATGTAGTGGTGAACGCCGAAAGGAAGCACTGACAGGAAGATGGAGTCTTAAGCGGCCAAAACATAAGAAAGATAGGCATTCTGGAAAGTAAGACACCTGTTCGAACCAGGAAAACTAGCGCAAGTTCGCAGAGAAGAGACGTAACACTTTGACTTTCCGGTATCAGGGAAAGCGATGGACAGGTTCAGGCAAAAATCCAGAGCCAGCACCGGAGAGGACCGTGCTGTACAGTGGTAGAGATGACGGACAAACACCTTGAGGAGTAGCATCATCATGAAGCAAGTAATGGAGAATGCCTGATGGAATGGAAACCTATCAAACAGCTGGATGGATGAGAGATAAGAATGAAGGTAGCATGCTAATACCACAATCAATACATGTCTATGCACCAACCAACGACAGTGGAGAGAAAGCAAAGATACCTTTTAGGAACAATTACAGGTGTGAAATGGAAAACACACCAAAACCATGACATGGGGATAGTGCTGGGTGACCTAACTGCAAAAGTCGGAACACAGACAACACAAATTCAAGAAAGAGCATGGAAAAGCAGGATGTGGCAGCATCAATGACAAGGCGAAAGATTGGTGGAAATCAGGCATGACAAAACTGGCCATTGGAGGGCATTATTTGCACCACCCTGCGAATCCCAGCATTACCTGTTTCCCAAAGGAAGAGACAACAACACGATCGACCACTGATGATCAATGGGACATGGAGGAGTTCCTCCAGAGGTAAAAGTCAGGAGAGGCGCCGGATGTTGCAGTTGATACACCTTGTTTGCAACTACACCGTGCAGCTGAGAAAAAAAGGACTGGGAACACAAGCACCAAATTTTGATGTGGAAACTCGTCAACACCAAACGGTTAAAGAGTGCTTCACAACTCCGCTCCACAACCAGTTCAAGTCCTGAATTGTTGTGGTTGTGGTTTTGACTGAAAAACTACCACCTTGACAGACTAATATAAAACACATGTGGAAAACAAGTCAGGAAGCCTACCCACAGGCCAGCGAAGACGTGCTTTGGACCGAGACAGGGAAGAGAAAAACGGTGGTTTACAGCAGAACTGGCAATAGCTATGAGAAGGAGAGAACAGAAGACGAAAATCTTAGAGACAAAGTCAGAACGGCTAAGAGAGAGGTCACAACACACAGTACGAGAAGCAAAAACCAAACTGTGAAGAAATGCAAGAAAGACAAGCGTAAACCTACATGGATGATATTGCCAGACAAGCACGAGGAAGGGCGCCGCAAGGGAGAACATGGACACGTATATAAGATCATAAGCTGTGTGCAACGAACCGGGGCAATTACGAAAACACCAATCCTAGATACAGGCAACATACTTACCACGCAGAGAACAAGACTGCAAGATGGGCAGAACATTTAGGAAGTTTTCACAACTGCACACCACCACTGAAGAGGCAGATGTACAAGATCCTGATGCTGATCTCATGTGAACAGTCACCACCAAAGATGGAAGAGATTATAGCAGCTTATCAGTCTCTCAAGAATGGAAAGCCCCTTGGACAGGACAAATCTCAACGACAGACATCTTTTCAAGGCAGATCCAGCATTTGCATCTAAGTTCTACAGCTACTCTTACAGTATATGGAGGAGAAACAGTACCAGCCAGATTGGACAGAAGGAGTCATCGTGAAGATCCCAAAGAAAGGAGGCCTGAACAATTGTTAAAACTGGAGAGGAACCTTCTGCTAATTGTTCCAGCAAGATTATGGCAAAGATTCATCGGACGGATGATCTAAGAGGCAGTGGCCCACAACTAGAACGGAACCAGGCGGTTTTGACCAGGAAGAAACGATGCAATAGACCAGATCTTCACCCTGCGTAACTCATCGAACAGTGCACGGAATGGCCAGAGAAGCTGTATATTCAAACCTTCGTAGATTTTGAAAAAGCCTTTGACAGCATTCATCGAGAAAGTGTATGGGCATCTCCGAGCATATGGAATTCCACAGGAGGATTATCAAGTCATTACGAGCTTAGCTGCTTCTACAACAATCACGTGACGATAGGAAAAGCAAAGTGACCGGTTTTCAGTGTAACAACCGGGTAGCCAAGGTGCCCCATGTCAGCACTACTCTTTCAACCTTGACAATGATTGGGGTGATGAGACAAACAAAGGACAGTCAGGGCATAGATATTGGACCCCCTTCTCAACCACTTGAAGACTAGATTTTGCCGGACGAATCTGGCACTGCTCTCACATACCCACCTTCACATTACAAGAGAAGACATCCGTTCAGCACTTTCGCCCAGGCAAGTAGGCCTGAAATCAGTCAGAGAAGGGACAGAGAAGTATGACACTGAACTGTCCAGCAACCCTCCCGGTCACCGTGAATGGCGAAGTTTTACCACATGATGAGTTCAGTACTGGGAGCACTGTTTAGGCAGTCGGTGGAGCAGGGCTGCGACATAAGACCCGGATTAGCAAAGAAGAAATGCTTATAGAAATTGAAAATGGTGTGTGGAAGAATGTCCAGTACAGCCCAGAACAAACTAAGGATATACCAGGAGCTGTGTAATTTCCACCTTTTGTACGGTCGGAGTGCTGGAGGATGACTGAGAGTGACTCGAAAACTATCCACATTTCCACACGGACGAATCTCGAGACATCCTTGCGCATCTTCTGTGCTGAGAACCTCTCCAACCAAGAACTTTTTGCCGTTCGTTGACCCAAGAAAAGATGGACAAACATATCATTCATGCCATAGGCGATGGGGATGGATAGGGGCATATCTGCCGTAGGGGAACATGGAAAA
The DNA here is from genome assembly GCA_028751875.1 of Rapana venosa. Classification (NCBI taxonomy): domain Eukaryota; kingdom Metazoa; phylum Mollusca; class Gastropoda; order Neogastropoda; family Muricidae; genus Rapana; species Rapana venosa. Next base: position 38,349,816 of record CM054137.1, on the reverse strand, counting down.
CCTCGCCCGAACAGCCTCCTGTACACCCCAGAGGGAAACGCAAACGGACGACAGAACATTGGTGTCGGACTGTCGAAAAACAGATCTGAAGATTCCACATACCTGGGGACATTCAGAAGTAGCCAGGACAGACAGGCGTGGAGAACTTTTGTTGCTTGCCTACGTGCCAATAAGGCACAAAGGCATTGATGATGATGAAGATTAACATCAAGAGTCGGATTTTTTTTGGTTAAGACACTCGATTGAAGAACACGCATGATCCCCTCAGCATGCGTGGTTCTTTCTGGTGGTGGCCTAAAAGTTTTCTTCGTTAGAATTGAAGGTTTGGACACGCAGAACAAGTAAGAATATGACCGTTTAAAGTAGGGGATTGGAACGCACCGTAGTTGAACAGCGACAATTGAGAACGAAATTAGTAAAATACGATCAACCAAACAAACAGCTACGACAGCAGCCAGCCAGCATCCAACCAACCAAACCCAACACCAGCCAACCACAAACCAAGTAGCAATCCATCCATACCACCAACAACCAGTCAACAATCAGCCAACCAAACAAACCAAGTAGCAATCCATCATCACCACAACCAACCAGTTAACCAATCAGAACCACAAAACCAATAGCAGCAGCCAGCAGCCAATGACCAACCAAGCCAACAACCACACCTACCAAGTAGCAATCATCATCCACAACCACCAGCCAACCAACACCAAACTACCCAGACCAACAACCAACCAACCAGTGTAGCATTCCATCCACCACCAACCACCAAGCCTAACCAAAACCCACCAACCAACCATCCAACCAGCACGCCAAGCATCCACCATACATGCTGTATGTCTTACCTCACCAAGGTGTCAATGATTCTGTAGATTGTAGGTCTTGCTCCTCCTTCACCGACTGCAAACACATCGTACCACACACGTTAGGGTGTACACAAACCCTGTGCACGATAAACATATGATAACCGTGATGATGATGATGATGATGATGGTGGTTAGGTGGTTATGATGATGATGGTGGTGATGATGATGATGGTCATGATATTGATGATGGTTATGGATGATGTCCTGATGTGGTGATGTGATGATGCTGTTGATGATGATGATGATGATACTGATTTTGATGTTCGGTTGTGGTGATGATGATGATGGTACTGATATTGGATGATGGTTGTGGTGATGATGATGGTGGTGATGATGACGATGGAGTGATGATGATTGATGATAATGATGATGATGATATTGATGATGGTTGTTGGTGGACGATAATGGCGGTATTCATTTTGATAATGGTGGTGGTGATTGATGATTTGATGATTGTGATGATAATGATGATTATGGTTTTCAACTGATATTGAGTTATGGTTGTGGTGTGTTGAATAAGACGGTACTAATTTTGATAATGCTGATGATGATGATGATGAGATGTGTACTGATTTGATAATGGTGGTGATGTTGTTACGGTGATGGTGTGTTTGGTCTTGTTCCATGCTGCTGTGCTGATGATGATGGTGAAGATGGTGGGTGAAGAGGGGGTTGGGCAGCCGGTAATAGCGACGTTGTTGGTAACGGTGATGATGCCGGTGGCGGTTGTGGAGGATGGCGGTGGTGATTTGGTAACAGTGGTTGTGACAACGATGCATCATGATGATGACCAATTCGAGCACATCCATGCTAATGACGGCTGTGGTGTGGTGATGGTATCTGCTTTAGCGGCGCTGGCGGCAGCCGATGGTGTCGGTAATGATTGTCTGATTGATGATGTTGATGATGATGACGACGAGACGATTGATGATGTTGACAACGACGCGCCATGATGATATGATTTCTGATGATGGTGATGTGAAGAAGATGGTGATGCTGCTGATGATGATGATGATGAATGATGATCACGCGACGATCCTGATGTTGACAACGGGCGATGACGATTGAGCTGCTGATGTTTACAATTGTGGTAGTGTGGTTAAAGAAACTCGGGATAAAATGGTATAAGAGCAGCTGCACTGGGAGAGTCCAAAACATGAGACCCCCCACCCCCCCCCCCCCCCCCCCCCCCCCCCCGCGGAGACTCACGCTAAAGAGATTTATTCCATCGGCCCTAGCCCATTGACAGGGGGGGGCGGGGGTAAGTTCAGATTCATGTGCAACAATATTCATGACCCCACACATCACACACATACCACACAGATGGTTATAATCAAACATTATGTGGGTCTCAGCTGTGAGCTTTACCAATTAAAAAAGAAGAGAGAGAGAGAGAGGGGAGAGAGGAGGCGAGAAGAGAGCAGAGACGCGAGAGAGAGAGAGAGGAGAGGACTGACAGAGATCACGATCACCGATGGAGGAGAGACAGAAACGAACTTAAAAATTTTTTTTAAAACGAGGCGCGCGGGGGGGACGAGAGAGAGATGAGAGTGAGAGCGAGAAGAGAGAGAGAGATGGAGAGAGAGAGAGAGATGAGAGAGAGAGGACAGCGACAAAGATACAGAGAGGAAGAAAGAAAAGCGAAGAGAGAGGAGAGAGAGAGGGAGAGAGAGAGAGAGAGAGAGGAGAGAGAGAGAGAGAGAGAGAGAGAGGAGAGGAGAGAAGAGCGAGAGAGAGAGCGACAGAAGACAGACAGACAGACGAGACGGAAAAAGGAGACAGAGGACAATCAGCCAGGCAGGCAGGCAGGAGCCAGACAGCAGCAGACCGGACTACACACAGAGACAGAAGAGAGACAGGGCACACAAACGAGGATGTAATAGCAATTATGAAATTCAAGATGTCAGGACAGTTTGCCAAGTGGAAGCGATAACAGTCACAACACTCTCTCCTTTGTACTGCCGCACTGTTATGCATCTGACGCTGAAATCATTACTCTTTCTGCAATCGACATGACTTGTTGTTTACTTTGCTTCAGTTGAACATGGGGCCATCCTTCATCATATATCATCGTCGTCATCAGTCCATCCAGATATGTATGTAGGCTATCAACATGGATCAAACTAGATTCACGACGCTTTTAAGTGATGAAATATCTTGGTGGCTCTATGACACACCACAGAGTGACACACACAACACACACACACAGAGTGACCCACCAACCAACGAGTGACATTACGCAGTTACACAACACACACACAACCACACACGCACACACACACTCACCACACACACAACCCACACACACACAACATTGTCACACGCAGTTACAACCCACCACCACACAAACACAAGACACAACACACACACACACCACACACACACAACGAGTGACACACACCCGTGGACAACACACCACTACAGAGTGGCACACGCGTTACACAACAACACACACACACGCACACATCTCTCTCTCTCTCTCTTTATAATCTTTATGAACACTTACTTTCATTATAATTATGTTGGTAGTATTATGTTACAACACATTGTCATGTGCCCTTTCCCTATTCCGAATTTGTTTTTGTAGGGCTAGGGTGGCTTAAGGCGATGTACGTGAAAGTTGAAGTTGCTGAACTCTTCTCTTCTCTCTCTCTCTCTCTCTCTCTCTTTTCGATTTACTTACACACACTATACACACACAGGCGGCGCGCACTCAGGCCAGCACGACAAATAAGCAACGCACACACACACAAGCAAGCAACACACAACATACACACGCACCAAAACAAACACAATAGGCAAACGGCATCAACCTAGGGTTAAATAAAGTGATGTGAGTTAATCAAAGAGTGCTGACACTTGTCACTCTCAACTTTAGTTGGGGGAAGAGAGAAGGTGAGAGAGAGAGCGGAAGCGCGCGAGGACAGCAGAGGACAGGCAGACAGAGGTGATTTTTAACTAAGAAGCTAATTTTCACGCAGTCATCACAGAGGCTTAGAGAGCGTGCGTAAGATGGGAACATTTTGCATCGATCTTGAGAAGGAGAGAGAGAGAGAGGAGCGAGAGAATGAGAGTGAGAGAGACGAGAGAGAGAGAGAGAGTGCATGTGTGTGTGTGTTTGTGCGTGTGCGCGCGCGCGTGTGTGCGTGCTCGCGCGTGTGTGTGTGCGCGCACACACACACACACACATTGCTTTATCGCACACTAAACTTTTGCATGCACACAGACAGACAAAAGCATCTGAAATTTACGAATACATCAATTTTATCAAAACAGCCACTTTGGTTCAGAAAAAAACCCACTTTTCATGGTGCCAATTATGAAAACATTTTCTTTTCATACGTAATAAAACATCAACATGTAAATCTAAATGCAAACACGTGGAATCTGGTCATCTGCTCTACAGTTCCTTTATCTCCCCTCACCCACGTGTAGGATTTCAAGTATCCTGGCACTGTCTGTAGTTATGGGGTTGGGGAAGGGGGGGGGGGGGGAGAGCATAAGGCGCCAGTTTATCAGAAGATGATAGCCATGTCGTGGCAGTCTTACTGATTCGGACAGTTAAGCATACAAAGTGCTTCTGAGGAGCAGACGATTATGTCAGTTATGCTGTAAGCAGAGCCCCCCTACAATCTTGAGGGAAGAGAGAGCGAGCGAGTGAGTGAGTGAGTGAGTGAGAGAGAGAGAGAGAGGCACAAACAGTTGTATAATACCTGTCACAAAACGTTTACTTATGGATTAGTGGATTAGTGGGATGACTCTGTGTGTGTGTGTGTGTGTGTGTGTGTGTGTGTGTGTGTGTGTGTGTGTGTGTGTGTGTATGTGTGTGTGTTTGTGTGAGGAGAGAGAGAGAGAGAGAGAGAGAGAGAGAGAGGAACTCTGATGTGCAATTAAACCAGAGAGAGAGAGAGAGAGAGAGAGAGAGAGAGAGAGAGAGAGAGAGAGAGAGAGAGAGAGAGAGAGAGAGAGAGAGAGAGAGAGAGAGAGAGAGAGAGAGAGACTCAAGACTCAAAAATACTTTAATATCTCAACTAGAGAAATTTTGAGTGGCATATCAAAATTACGATTACACAGCACGCATTATTAAAGAATACAGATTAAGAAATAATACAATATCTTAAAAGCTGACAACACTCTACGTCACACACACACACTCACACATACACACACACGCGCGCGCGCGCGCACGCGCACACCAATAAAAGTTATGGGTAGCAAAGCGAAATTATAACACAATAATCATTTAAATACATCTCATGAAATATATTATCAGCCATAATCAATGATATCAGAAGTATAAGTAATTTTACATTAAATGAAAGAGAGAAGAGAGAGAGAGAGAGAGAGAGAGAGAGAGAGAGAGAGAGAGAGAGAGAGAGAGAGAGAGAGAGAGAGAGAGAGAGAGAAAGAGAGAGAGAGAGAGGGTGATGGAGGGAGAGAGAGAGAGAGAGAGAGAGAGAGGGTGGGAGAGAGACAGAGACAGAGGGAAGGACTGAGGGAGAGAATCATGTCTAATGCCTGTCAGAAAAGGTTTACTCATGGTTATGGATCAGAGGGATGACACACAATCAAGAGAGAGAGAGAGAGAGAGAGAGAGAGAGAGAGAGAGAGAGAGAGAGAGAGAGAGAGAGAGAGAGAGAGAGAGCAGGCAGACAGACAGACAGACAGACGCACACACACACACACACACAGATACAGACAAAGAAATTATTTTTGTGTTAACCTGTTTGTTTATTACTGATTTCATAGCACATTTTTGTCTCTGTCATAATCTGTTGCCAGATTAAAGATGTCTGTTGTTACTCTAGTGCCCTGAGCCTTCAGAGTTTCTTTTTGTTGTTGTTGGTGGTGGTGGTGTTGGCTGTTCCCTGGCTTAACATTCTTAGAGGTCACCCAGAATATGCACTCTGTCTCACTCCTCACACCTAGGGATCACTGTGAGGCACCCCTCAAGTGCACCACACTGGATGAGAAGTCTGCGTGCTCGGCTATTTTCAAATAACCGTGCCATATAGGCAGCCATTTTCCAACTTCAGAGAATTTTGTGTCTCCCTTTTATGGAGAGTAAAGGCTGTGTGTGTGTGTGTGTGTGTGTGTGTGTGTGTGTGTGTGTGTGTTGTGTGTGTGTGTGTGTTTTATACTAAAGAGTTTGTCATGAAGACAATCTTAAACAGCACACTTCAAAACATAACATTTGGATGAATGAAAACCTCGATGCTTAAAAGCTTGCCATAAAGACACTCTCTCAACTTAACGCTTCAAAACGGGACAGGACAGCCTAGTGGTTAAAACATTACGCTCGCAATCTGACGACCTGGATTCGAATCCCGTTCAAGGGGATTTTTCCCCTAGAGTTAACATCAGTGCAGACTCCACTCTCCCCCAAAGTCCTTCGGATGAGACTATAAGCCGAGGCCCCGTCTCCAAACACACCCAGAACATCTTGCGCACACGTTAAATCCCGATCCGCTTTTCGAAAGAGTAGGCCATTGAGTGCCGGTGGGAACAGATGACAAAATTGACAAAACCGCATGCACACGGGGATTGGATGTACAAAAACACACGAGTGCTTTTTCCATTATCCTCGATATAAAAGAATAAATAGATGAAATAAATAAAAACGTACAGAGAACATTTGGATTAGTGTAAGCCTCAGTACTTTTACACACATCACTAACTGACAAAGCTTTTAGCTTTGGACCAAATTCTTCCATGAAAGAAAAAAAACAAAACAAGCAACAACAAAAACCAAAATTGGGTTAAATACATCTTTCACATCACATTATGGTGTCGATAGGGAGTCTGTCTGGAATAGACAGGGGGTTGGGGGTGGGGGGGGGGGGGGTTGGGGAATCCACTACATTATACTAATAGTGTTTGCTTTCTCTCGCACAGAGACAGAGAGAGAGAGAGAGGGAGAGAGAGATAGAGAGAGAGAGAGAGAGAGAGAGAGAGAGGAGAGAGAGAGAGAGGGAGAGAGAGAGAGGGAGGGAGAGAGAGAGAGAGAGGGGGGAGGGAGGGATAGAGAGAGAGAGAGAGGAGAGAGAGAGAGAGAGAGAGGGAGAGAGAGAGAGAGAGAGAGGAGAGAGAGAGAGAGAGAGGAGGAGAGAGAGAGGAGGGAGAGGAGAGAGAGAGAGGGGGAGGGAGAGGAGTAGAGAGAGAGAGAGAGAGGAGAGAGAGAGAGAGAGAGAGAGAGGAGAGGAGAGAGAGAGAGAGGAGAGAGGCGAGAGAGAGAGAGAGCAGAGCAGGAGAGACAGAGAGAGAGAGAGGGAGGGAGAGAGAGAGGGAGAGAGAGAGGGAGAGAGGGAGAGAGAGAGAGCAGCGGGCCTTCTGCCTCCCGTGTACTCGGCTTTCAAGCCATACATTGTATACACACCATGCAGCGAATGGCCCTGTGTGACAGAAGGGATTGATATTCCTAACCCAGCCTGCCTCCCTGGTTAATGGCGATGTGATTTCTCTGTCTGTCTGTGTGTGTGTTTGTCTATGTCTGTCTGTCTGTCTGTCTGTCTGTCTCTGTGTGTTTGTCTATGTCTGTCTCTCTGTCTGTCTGTCTGTGTGTTTCTCTGTTTCTATCTCTGTCTCTTTCTCTCTGTCTCTCTCTGTGTCTCTCTCTGTCTGTCTCTGTCTCTCGCTCTCTGTTTCTCTGTCTCATTATATCTCCTGTCTCTGTCTGTCTGTCTGTCTATCTGTCTGTTTTACTCTCTCTCTGTTTTCTCTCTCAATGTCTGTCTGTGTGTTTGTCTGTGTGTCTGTCTGTGTATCTGTCTGTGTGTCTGTCTCTGTGTTTCTCTGTCTCTATCTCTGTCTGTCTCTCTCTGTGTCTCTGTCTTTCTCTGTCTCTGTCTGCCTGTCTATCTGTCTCTCCCCTCTCTTTCTTTTGTTTCTCTCTGTCTGTCTGTCTGTCTGTCTGTCTGTCTGTGTCTCTTTTGTCCCTGTGTATGCTTGTCTGGCTGTCATTCTGTCTGTGTGTGTTGGTTTTTTTGCCCCTGTCTGTCTGTGTCTGTGCTTCTGCGTATAAGTGTTTCTATGTTTCTGGCTGCTCCAACCTTTTTTTTCTTTTTTGGTACCTCCCTGTTTCTCTCTCTCTCTCTCTCTCTCTCTGTTTCTCTTTTTCTGTTCTTTTTATTTGTTTGTCTATCTGTATTCAGTTTTCTCTATCTTTGTACGTCTCTTTCTTATCCAGTCTCTTTCTGTCTTTATCTCTGCGACTGTCTGTTTTATTTTATTTATTTATTTATTTAATTTATTTAATTCTTTTATATCGAGGACAATGGAATAAGCACTTATGTGCTTTTTTACATCCATTCCCCGTGTGTATGTTGTTTTGTAAATTCTGTCATCTGTTCCCACCGGCACACAATGGCCTACTCTTCCGAAAAGCAGAACAGATTTCTGTGTGTCTCTGTCTAGCTGTCTGTATCTCTCTCTCTTGCTAACTCTCTCTCTCGTTCTATATCTGTCTGTTGGCCATCTCTGTCTCTCTGGCTTCTGATTGAACTCCTCCCCACTCTCTTTCTGTTCACACTGTTCTCTCTCTCTCTATCTCTCTCTCTCTCCCATAAGAAAGAGGTAATTCAGAGAGAGAGAGAGAGAGAGAGAGAGAGAGAAAGAGAGAGAGAGAGAGGAGAGAGAGAGAGAGAGAGAGAGAGAGAGAGAGAGAGAGAGAGAGAGAAGAGAGAGGAGATGAGAGAGAAAGAAGAATTCAGAGAGAGAGAGAGAGAGAGAGAGAGTGAGAGAGAAAGAGAGAGAGAGAGAGAGAGGAGAGAGAGAGAGAGATGAGGAGAGAGAGAGAGAGAGAGGAGAGAGAGAGAGAATCAGAGACAGGCAGAGAATTCAGAGAGCGTGAAAAGAGAGAACAATGAACAATGAACAAAACTTATTGCTATATAGCAAGTAAGCCATATAGCGCTGCGGCGCGGTAACAAACGATATCGAACGAGACGCGGTTACAGTGACATGCGAGAAAGAGAGAGAGAGAGAGAGAGAGAGAGAGAGAAGAGAGGAGGAGGAGAGAGAGGGAGAGAGAAGAGAGAGGGAGAGAGAGAGAGGGTAGAGACAGAGACAGACAGAGAGACAGAGGCAGAGACAGAGAGAGAGAGAGAGCGAGAGAGAGAGAGGGAGAGAGAGAGAGTGAGAGAGAGAGAGAGAGGGGGGTTAGAAGACAGAGACAGACAGAGATGACAGAGACAGAGAGAGAGAGAGAGAGGGGAGAGGAGAGAGAGAGAGGGGGGTAGAGACAGAGGGAGAGAGAGAGAGAGAGAGAGGAGAGAGAGAGAGAGAGGAGGGTAGAGACAGAGACAGACAGAGAGACAGAGACAGAGAGAGAGAGGGAGAGAGAGAGAGTGAGAGAGAGAGAGAGAGGGTAGAGACAGGAGACAGACGAGAGAGAGAAGAGACGAGAGAGAGAGAGAGCGAGAGCGAGAGCAATGCAAAGCAATATGGGGGATGGGTTACGTTTGTATTTGTCCTGGAATGGACGCAGCGAGAACAAGGACATGAAAGGTCAAATAGCATTCCAACCGCCCCTCCCCCATCCCCTTCCCCAGCCTGCCCCCACCCCCCACCCCCAAACCCCACACCCTCCAATCCCAGTGGTGTAGGCATTATGACCACGCATATGTGGAGAGAGGAACAGACAGACAGAGAGACAGAGAGAGATGGGGGGGGGGGGGGGCGGGGGGGGGGAGAGAGGGGAGGGGAGAGAGAGAGAGAGAGAGAGAGAGAGAGAGAGAGAGAGAGAGAGAACTCGAACGATTAAATTTTATTCACAAAAAAGCCATTGGCCATACATGAAGAGGGGGGGGGGGGGGGGGGGTGGTGCCAAACTGCTTAGTATTTTAGTGAGAAAAATAAGTAACACAAAAAAACCAAATTGTTAATGTATACCCACAACTACCACAATAAAAATCAGTTCCAAAAATATGACTTAAAAAACCAAGATATAAGAGAGAGAGGAGAGAGAGAGAGAGAGAGGAGAGGAGAGAGAGAGAGAGAGAGAGAGAGAGAGAGAGAGAGAGAGACAGTGGGGCAGGACAGGTCAGAACAGGAAAGTTGAACAAGAAAAAAAAATGACAAAAGGCGAAAGATGGGGAAAAGCATAGGATGAGAGAAAGGGTAAAAGACAGGGGAAAAGTATACCGTTTTGTATTGTGTCATCTAGTGCTGCTGAATACAGAACGAACTGGAGAGCAGACGAAACCCCTAGGATAAAATAGAAGAAAAGACAGGTAAAGAAACTTAAGAACGACTAAAAAAGATGAGGAGGCAGAATGGCAGATCCCCCAAGTGGATTCCCGGGAGTCTGTCAGTATAAAAAGCATTCCCACCTTCTCGGAACTTCTGTGCTAGGAATTCCCTCTTTTCTATCCCTATCTTTGTTTCTGCCTAGTTCCTTTTCTTCCTGTCATCTCCTCGTCCATTTTCTGCCTTCTTGATCCATTCTCCTCCCTCTTTTCCCCAGAAAGAATTAAAAGATAACAATTCTCTCCCGTACATGCTGAAGTCGGATGCGCTGGGCCTGACTTGTCAGGCGCTTAATGGCAGCGCAACAACGCAGTTTGGCTCATAAGACAGACAACAATAGTTGCTGTTTGAGCGTTTGACGAAGAAGAAGAAGAAGAAGAAGAAGAAGAAGAAGATGAAGACGAAAAAGAAGAAGAAGAAGAAGAAGAAGAAGAAGAGAAGAAGAAGAAGAAGAAGAAGAAGAAGAAGAAGAAGAAGAAAGAAGAAGAAGAAGAAAGAAGAAGAAGAAGAATGGCAGAGAAAGCAAAACAATCAACAGGACAAAAGACAGGCAAAGGAAAGGACAGACAAAGACTGGAGTAGAAAGAACAGGGGAAAAACACCCAACAAAACTGACAGAGAGAAGGAAAAAAAAAGGACAGTGAAAGACAGGTAACAGGATGAGAGGCAAGAAGTGCAGGCAGAGGGAAAGAAAAAAAGATCGGACAAAAGAGAAATGACCAGTGATGACTGTCTGATTGATGAGAGAGAGCATGCGAGAGAGAGAGAGAGAGAGAGAGAGAGAGAGAGAGAGATGAGAGAGAGAGAGAGGAGAGAGAGAGAGAGAGAGAGAGAGAGAGAGAGAGAGAGAGAGAGAGAGAGAGAGAGAGAGAGAGAGAGATAGAGACAGATGGACACAGACATAGCAACACAAAAAAAACACCACTAAAAGACAAATACAGACGCAGACATCACACACACACACACACACACACACACACACACACACACACACACACAACACACACACCACCACACACTCCACTCCAGTCCACTCCACACACACACACACACACCACACACACACACACACACACAACACACACACACCACGCACACACACACACACACCTCCACTCCACACACACATCACACACACACACACACACCACAACCTCCGCCCCCCCCCCCTCACACACACACATACACACACACACTCCCCAAAACAGCCTTCCCCTTATGGAGAGAGGAAGCGGTGTGCATGCCTACAGCTGACCCCTGATGGGGGCCAAAGCAAACAGTGGGCAGAAAGACACAGCACAGTGCTGCCCCTCACCTCTGATGTCTGTCTGTCTGACTGACTGTCTGTGTGACTGACTGTGTGACTGACTGTGTGACTGACTGTGTGACAGACTGTGTGACTGTGGACACTGATGACACTGTCGCTTCTCTCCTGTCTCCCTTTAGGGGGGCCCATGAGGACTGTATGCATTCCTGATTCTGTCTGTTTATCTGTCTGATTGTCTGTTTGCATTGGTCAGTAACTGTGTGTTTCCGTGTCTGTTTTGTTTTTTGTTTTGTTTGAAATGTGATGCAGTATGGTGTGATGTGATGTGACGTGATGTAGTGGTGAGTGTGTGTGGTTTTTTGTGTGTTTGTGTGTGTAGTGTGTAGTGTGTGTGTAGTGTGTGTGTGTGTGTGGTGTGTATGTGGTGTGTGTGGTGTGTGTATAGTGTGTGTAGTGTGTGTATGCTTGTTTGCATACATAGCAGAGATAAAGAGGTGAGAAACAAAGAGATACAGAGAAACAGACTGAGAGATACAGAGAAAAAGACAGAAAGATACAGAAAAACAGACAGAAAGATACAGAAAAACATATCATCATCATCATCATCATCATCAGTCCCGTGCCTTGGCGGTCGTGGAGGAGACACGAAAGACGATGCCGTGGTAAGCCTCCTCCATCCATCTCGGTCCTCGGCTCTGCGCAGTAGTGCCGAGTCATTCATCCTGGTCCATTCTCTGATGTTGTCCATCCATGACTTGTTCTGTCTTCCCCTCTTTCTGCCACCTTCGAGTGTTCCCTGCAGTACTGTTTTTGGCAGAGTGTTGTGGCGGGTGACGTGGCCGAACCATGTCAGCTTTTTCTTCTTGACGATGGTGAGAAGGGGTTCCTGTGGACCTGCCAGCCGTGTTATTTGGCTCTTGACAAATTCATTGATCTTTCGTTCTCTCCAGGATATGCCCAGCAGTTTGCTATGGCATTTTGTTTCAAATGACTGGATTCGCTTTGCTGTTTCAGCAATGTCCAGGTTTCACTTCCGTACAGTAGGATAGTCTGAATTAGGGCTTTGTAGAGCTTTAGTTTGATTGGGAAACTGATCTCTGTACTTTTCCATATGGTGGTGAGCTTTGTCATGGAAGATGTTGCCATGGCTAGTCTGACTTTGATTTCTGTCGTCGATCGCCCGTCCTTTGTGAGTGTAGCGCCAAGGTATTTAAAAGCGTCTACCTCCTCCAGTTGCTGGCCATTCATGTAAATTTTAGCAGTGGCGTTGCTCGTGCTGTTCACAAGTACTTTACTTTTCTCCAAGATCACCTCCATCCCATATGCTCCAGCTCTGTTCTCAAGCCTGGTCGTAAGATCTTGCAGCTCTGTGTTACTTCCGCCCATGAGGTCAATGTCATATAGAGAGATACAGAAACATATAGAGAGATACAGAAAAAAACAGACAGAGAGATACAGAAAACATATAGAGAGATACAGAAAAAATAGACAGAGAGATACAGAAAAACAGACAGACACAGAAACACAAAGACAAATAGAACCAAAAACAAAAGAGAGAAAATCAGAGAAAAAAAAAGTTCATACCAACAGCAGTGCGCTACGGAGGGAGGAAGCGGTGTGCATGCCTACAGCTGACCCCTGATGGGGGCCACAGCAAACAGTGGGCAGAAAGACACAGCCCAGTGCTGCCCCTCTCCCCTGGTGTCTGTCTGTCTGACTGTCTGTCTGACTGACTGTCTGTGTGACTGTGTGTGTGACTGACTGTGTGACTGTGTGACTGTCTGACTGACTGTGTGACTGACTGTGTGACTGACTGTCTGTGTGACTGCCTGACTGTCTGTGTGGCTGACTGTGTGACTGTGGACACTGATGACACTGTCGCTTCTCTCCTGTCTCCCTTTAGGGGGGGTCATGAGGACTGTATGCATTCATGATTCTGTCTGTTTATCTGTCTGATTGTCTGTTTGCATTAGTCAGTAACTGTGTGTTTGTGCGTGTCTGTTTTGTTTTTTGGGGGTTTGAAATGTGATGCAGTATGGTGTGATGTGATGTGATGTGATGTGATGTAGTGGTGAGTGTTTTTGTGGTTTTGTGTGTGTTTGTATTTGTATGTGTGTAGTGTGTGT
>CM054137.1:38321311-38333811 GCA_028751875.1 Rapana venosa | reverse complement strand
GAAATTGTGTGCAATAACTACATCATACAATCAGTGAAGATACGGTTGTGTGTTGTGATTGGCGACAGCGAGGGGGTGGGGAGGGAGGATTGAATTTGTGTGTGTGTATGTGAATTGAATTGAAAGTTATTACCGTTAAAGCTGTACAGGCCATATAGCAAACGCCGGTATTACACAGACAGGAGGGGGAAGAGAGAGAGAGAGAGAGAGAGAGAGAGAGAGAGAGAGAGAGAGAGAGAGAGAGAGAGAGAGAGAAGAGAAAACAGAGAGAGAAACAGAGAGAGAAACAGAGACAGAGACAGAGAGAGACAGATGGGAACAGATGACAAAATTTACAAAACCGCATACACACGGGGACTGGATGTAAAAAAAAAAAGCACATGAGTGCTCATTCCATTGTCCTCGAGAAAAAAAAAATCTGCGCGCTTTGATTTGTTGCTTTACAAGATTCAGCGCTATATAAATTCCATACATTATTATTATTATTATTATAGGGACAGAGGCACAGAGGGAGAAACAGAGAGACAGAGAGAGTTAGAGAGAGGAAGGCAGAGAGACGGAAAGAGGGAGAGAGTGACAGAGAGACAGAGAGAGAGAGACAATGATGGGGGAGAGAGAGACAGAGACAGAGAGAGATAGGGACAGAGACAGAGAGGGAGAAACAGAGAGACAAGAGAGAGAGAGAGAGGAAGCAGAGAGAGAGTGAGGAGAGAGTGACAGAGAGACAGGAGAGAGACAGAGAGGAGAGAGAGACGAGAGAGAGGACGAGACAGAGAGGAGAACAGAAGACAGAGAGAGTAGAGAGACAGAGAGACAGAGACAGAGAGGAGAGGACGAGACAGAGAGTAGAGAGAGGAGAGAGGACACAAAACAGGAGAGAGGAGAGAGAAGAGAGAGAGAGAGAGAGAGAGAGAGAGAGGATGGAAGAGAGAGAGAGACGAGAAGAGAGAGACAGGAGAAAGAGAGACAGAGAGGGAGAAAGAGAGAGAAGAGAGAGGAAACAGAGAGGGAGGAGAGGGAGAGAGGAGAGAGAGACAAGAGAGAGAGAGAGAGAGAGAGAGAGAGAGAAGTGAGGAGAGAGAGAAGAGAGAGAGAAGAGAGAGAGGAGAGAGGAGGGAGAGAGAGAGAGAGAGAGAAGAGAGAGAGAGAGAGAGAAGCACACAGAGAGACAGAGGAGAGAGACAAAGACCGAGGACGAAGACACACACACACACACACACACACAGACAGACAGCAGTCAGACACACAGACAAACAAACAGCTAGACTGACCCCCCCAAAAAAAACAAACCCAAAACATAACAAAAACAAAAACAAACAAAACAACAAACAAAGCAAAACCCCGAAAGAAAATACAAAGACACAAGAAAGCTACAAGGAAAACGCGAAAAGTGGTCTGTCTACTCCACTCCACTCCACTCCAGTACAGTACAGTACAGTACAGTACAGTACGTAGTACAGTACAGCGGTGACGGTAACTCTCCTAACCAGCCCCGTAATTGTCTTCAGTAGCAGTGATGGGCAGGAAGCCCCAGAACCACAGAACCCTCACTGAGGTTAAGGCAGCCTCACACACTCAGGACAGCTTAGAGGACAGAATTAGCTTAGTGGATAGAACATTGCGCTCGCAATCCGACGACCCAGGTTCGAATCCCGTTCAAGAAGATTTCCCCCCCCCCCCCCCCCCCCCTGGAGTTAACATCAGTGCAGACTCTACTCTCCCTTAAAGTCCTTCGGTTGAGACTAGAAACTGACGCCCCATGTGCGAATGCACGCAGAACATCTTGCGCACACGTTAAATCCTGTTCCGCTTTTCTCGAAAGAGTAGGCCATTGTGTGCCGGTGGGAACAGATGACAAATTTGACAAAACTGCATACACATGGGGACTGGATATACAAAAACCCACATGAGTGCTTATTCCATAATCCTCGATAAAAAGAAAAGAAAGAAAGATGGAGAGATAAAGAGACAGAGAGGAAAAGGAGAGAGGCGGATAGTGAATCGGTGGTCTAGAGGTAACACACCATACCTGCCCAGAAAGCGAAAAGTCCGGGTCGGCAGAGTGCGGTGGTTTGATCCCCGTTTGGGCCCGAAACTCCCCCCCCCCCCCCCCCCCGCCCCCCCTCTATCCATTAGACCATGAGTGGTGGTCTGGGTACTAGTCTTTCGAATAAGACGATAAGCTGAAGTCCTGTGTGTTACACATGATTATATAGAGCGCACGTAAAAAAACCTCACGGCAACAAGAGAGTTGTTCCTGGCAAAATTCTGTAGAAAACCCCCACTCTGGTAGGGAAACAAATACAGCTGCAGACAGGAGAAGAAAAAAAGATAATGGGTGGCGCTGCTCTTGTGGCGACGCGCTCTCCACGGGGAGAGCAGCCCGAATTTCATACACAGAGAAATCTGCCGTGACTTAAAGTGTTATGGAATGAAATGAAATGAAATACTCAGTTCCACTACAACATAAACCAGAGTTGGTAGAAAACTAGGGGAAAGCTATCAACAGCCAAAGCTTGAATAATAATAATGGAGTCAAATGAAAACTCAGATGGCTAATCCCCCCCCCCCCCCCCCCCATCCTTGTCAATTGAAACAGAAAATGAATGAATGAGGGCATAATTCATGCTTCGTCCAACTTGACGGAAAGTGGTAGCCTGCCATTCAAGCCAATCAGAAGTATCGATGTAATCACGTGACATAGCCGGAGAAGCGGAAATGATGGCACAGATACAGATGGACCATTGAAATAAATGGACAAAAACAAGTATGAACAAGCTGTGCTAGGATAAGGACAGGTTTTTTTTTGTTATTGCACAAATACACCTATTATTTTATTATATAAATAAAGCACGAACATATTAAACATAATCCGAAATGAGCAGCAAGGCGTGAGTGGTAACAATTTTCACGTCATGTCAACTCCATGTGACCAACTTCTCCCTTAAATCCCTAAGCAGTCACTGGGGTATTGCAATGAAACTGTTTAGTCATTGTCTTGCACATGCTGAGCCTAGTGGAATCCATCCTTTTGCAGGTCATATATATTGCATGCTGGGTATGTTGATATCATCCATACTACAAGCAACACTTCGCCTACTCATCCATGAAAGATTGAATTTAAAAAAAAAACTCGTTCCTCGGCTAGAACTATAAGGTTCATCGATGGGAATTTTTTTTGTGCTTATGGAACAGCTTTTGCCTACTATTAAGTTAGCTGCATTCTGACTTCGGGGAGAAAGTTGTGGTTTTTTAAACATTGTGTCCAAGATGTTATTCACGTGTATTTGCACACAGAAGTTCCTCAAGGTTTAATAACACTTCAGTAATGACTGCAACCTATGCTATAAGATTACCACCAGGTTACGAGTCCAGTGCTCTGACCACTAGGCTATTACTGTTACAAGAACCCTGACCAAATGTGACTGTGCAAGTACTCTCCAGCTAAAGCCAGTCCCCCCAAAAAAAATCCCACATATAATTCAACTTTGACAAAGCTACACAGTTGAAACGTGTGAAATCCTTTTGAGACAGAGAACAGAGCCAGAAGGAAAAAAATAAGAGGGAGAGAGAGAGAGAGAGAGGAGAGAGAGAGAGAGAGAGAGAGAGAGAGAGGAGAGAGAGAGAGAGAGAGAGAGGAGAGACTGAGAGAGAGAGAGCGCGGAAGAGAGAAAGAGATAGGCCAAGACAGACAGACAGACAAACACACAGAGAAAAAAGAGAGGAAAATTGAATCCAACACCCAAAATGAGCCCCCACCCATCCCTTCCGCCCCTCCCCCCCCTCCTCCCCAAAAAAGAAAGGCGGCAAGACGTACTCGCTGAGAACTCTTGACTTATACTGACAAGACTGACCAATCAATGTCGTCACTTTCCTTTCCGCCTGAATTATGATGGTACCGCGCTTCTTGGCCAAAGATAGCCGTAATTTGGCCACTTGCCACTGGAAGGATCGATTTAACCAGGACTGATTATTGCCGGGAGTCTGATGTACAAAAGGCGGGGAGAGACCAGCACACATACACACACGCACGCACGCGCACGCAGAGAGAGAGAGAGAGAGAGAGAGAGAGAGAGAGAAGAGAGAGAGAGATTTGTCTATGTTTTCTTGACATTTTTGTGTGTGTGGTCAAAGTCTTATTAAAGAGGGACGGGATAGCCTGGTGGTTAGCGTGATGCGCTCGTGATCTGCTGACCCGAGTTCGATTCCCGTTCAAGAGGAATTTTCTTCTGGAGTTAACATCAGTGCCGACTCCACTCTCCCCAGAAGTCCTTCGGATGAGACTATAAATCGAGGCCTCGTATGCGAACGCACGCAAGAACATCTTGCGCACACTTTAAAACCCGTTCCGCTTTTCGGAAGAGTAGGCCATTGTGTGCCGGTGGGAACGCATGACAAAATTGACAAAACTGCATACACACGGGGACTGGATGAAAAAAAGCACATGAGTGCTTATTCCATTATCCTCGAAATAAAAGAATGAATAAATTTTTTTTAAAGAAATGGTATGTGGCTGTGGTAGTCTAAAAGCCAGGCAGAGTCAAGTACGCACGCGTGCGCAACGAAGACAACACAAACACACACAACACACACACACACACACAGCACACATACACACACACAACAAACACACATACACGAACACACATACAACACATACAAACACACAACAGTGATGAAGAGAGAAAGAGAGAACTACAGAAAGAAAGACAGACAGACAGACAGACGGACGACAGAACGGGGGAAAAAAATGAACAAAGAAAGAATGAGCAAGATGAGAGACAGAGACAGAAGAGACAGACAGAAGCAGAGACAGACGGCAGACAGACAGACAGACAGACAGAACAACAACAGAAAGACAAAGACAAACACAGACACAAACCAATCATACAGACGAAGAGCAGAACACAATAACCCCGTGTGAAGTCAGCTAAGTGGACTGCTTAGTTAGAAGCAGTCCAGTAGGACTCTCTCACCCCTAGTATAGCACTCCAGGCAGTGGTAGGCCTAGTACTGGCCTCAAGACAGAAAGACAATGGAACTACACAGCAGCCTTTACACACACACACACACAGAGGGGGAGAGAGAGAGAGAGAGGGAGAGAGAGAGAGAGAGAGAGAGATTCTCAAAATGGAATCAGACCCAAGGCCCAAGAAAGTTGAAGGTGAATGTTCACTCCTTCCCAAGCTGTAAAGTATGGCGACGTCATATGCAGTGTCCATAATTATTTGTTTTCCTATCCACAGGCGAAAAAAAAAAAAAGAGTTGATCACTAGTTTAGATGAAGATTTAGAGTTCATGCATATAAGGGTGTGGTTTTTTTTCTCAGTGGGAGGGAGAATTGTATTTTGTTTTCCTGATGAGAGACAAAAACAACTGGCAGTGCCAATGACGTCACGCCACTAACTCGACTTCAGGAGGATTGAACTTAACACCAAAACTGAAGCGTGGCAAAAACAAAAGGAAGGGAAGAGAACTCTAACACACATTGACAGGTGGCTCCTATCAATGGCGTCACTTCCTGTCTCACGCGTATTATGATGGAGCCAAGCTGTCCAAGTGGGATGGACATAATTTGGCCATTTTTGGAGTCCTGATGTCGATTCATTTCCCTGCGTCAGCAGATCAATGCGACTAATTGGCTCCCGTCAAAGGCAAAGAAAGGTTCTTAAAAGAAAGACTGTAAATCGTAAGAGAAGAGTGATGTCTCTTTAATGATTGGTTTATTGTCATTGAACAAAAAACCCTAGCAGGAAGAAGACGTAAATGAAGAAGAGGAGGGGGGGGGGGGGGGGGGAGATGAAGACCATTTATTTACCACTATCGCCCCCCTCAACCACCACCACTACCACCACCACCGTTAATAACAAGACGAGGGACACTAAGATATAACAACAGTATCAAATATGATAATTGGAAATTGAGTGTAATATTTGAATTACCAAATTCACCAAAAATGTGGCGTGTGCTGTCGTTAGCAGAGGGGAGCTGAGGAACGATGAATGAGAGAGAGAGAGAGAGAGAGAGAGAGAGAGAGAGAGAGAGAGAGAGAGAGAGAGAGAGAGAGAGAGAGAGAGTACAAAAATAGCAAGACTATCAGAATGACTGAACAAAGCATTCAAACAAATAACGCTGTTTGGGATCTTTAGATGAAAACATTTTTTGTTACACACACACACACACAGACACACACACACACAAACACACACACACAAACACACATACACAAAGTATTCAGAATGTTGCCAAGTACCCAAGCTTGAAAGTGATCTAATTTTCCTGTCACGCAATCGCCATTCCAACCGCAACCTAATCACACCCTGCAAACATTCTCTTTCCAAAAACCAGCCGAAACAAATCTATAATTGAAGTTTTCTACAGCCACACAAAAAAACACCATGCGAAATCTCTAAAGACAAAGAGAAAATTGCAAAGAGAAAAAATCGAAAGGAAGCAACACTCTATAGAAATTGAAAAAATCCAGGAATCCAAAAACAGGCAAAAGGCAGCAAGACACACACGCTGAGAACTCTTGACTTATACTGACAAGACTGACCAATCAATGTCGTCACTTTCCTGTCCGCCTGAATTATGATGGTACCGCGCTTCTTGCCAAAGATAGCCGTAATTTGGCCACTTGCCACTGGAAGGATCGATTTGACCAGGACTGATTGGGTCAAGTCTGATAGATGAGAGAGACACAAACAAAAAGAAAGAAAGAAAGAAAGAAAAAGAAAGAAAGAAAGAAGGAAAGAAATAAAGACAGAAAGAAAGATAGGACGAAAGAAAGAAGAATGCGAAAAATGCATGCAAAGAAGAAGAAGAATGCGAATGCAAACGAATGCGAAGAAGAATTGCGAAGAAGAAGAATTGCAAAGAAGAAGAAAAAAAAGAAGGATTGCAAAGAAGGATTGCAAGTAGAAGAAGACGAATTGCGAAGAAGAATGCGAAGGTAGAATTGCGAAGAAGAAGAATTGCAAAGAAGAAGAAAAAAAAGGATTGCAAAGAAGGATTGCAAGTAGAAAGACGAATTGCGAAGAAGAAGAATTGCAAGAAGAAAAAGAAGAATTGCAAAGAAAAATTGCGAAGAAGAAAAAGAAGAATTGCGAAAGAAGAAGAAAGAAGAAGAAGAAGAAGTATTGAGAAGAAGAATTGCAAAGAAGAATTGCGAGGAAGAATTGCGAAGAGTGCTAAGAAGAAGAAGAAGAAGAAGAAGAAAAGAAGAAAGAAAAGAAGAAGAGGAATACAAAAAGAAGAATGCAAAGAAGAATGCAAAATTGAATGCAAAGAAGAAGAAGAAGAAGACCATAACAAGAAGAAAGGAGGAAGTGATTGAGAAAAGACCAAGGCTTGCTGACATTGTTTTGCTTTTGTTTGGTTTTTTGGAGAGAGATTTTTTGTCAAATGTCTTATCAAGGAAACATATTTTTGGCATAGTAGTTTAAAAACTAGGTACACACACATACACACATACATGTACACACATACATGTATACACACACAACCACACACACACGCGCACCCGCACACACACACTTACACACGCAGAATATGTACACATTCACGCACGCACACACGCACGCTCGCACGCACTCAAGCGCACGCACGCTAGCACGCACTCATGTGAGCGTGTGCGTGCGAGTGTATATGTAAATGAGAGAGAGAGAGAGAGAGAGAGAGAGAGAGAGAGAGAGAGAGAGAGAGAGAGAGAGAGAGAGACAGAAGAGAGCAGACAGCCAGCCAGCCAGCCAGACACACAGACACACAGACAGAGACAGAGAGTTATACCGAAAACATGAAGAAAACAAAATTTCAGCTCCAAAATTCAAGCATCAACAGGTCTGACTTGCAGTCTCAGAATCGACCTGCACAATGCTTTGATGTCAAAGAACAAGCAGCACTAATGCGGTAATGGAACCGACACCAAGCTTTCAGCCTCTTTCGCTTCCAAAAATGTCACTCTCTCTCCATTTTTGTTCACTAGTCGGTCCGTTCCTCTCTCTCTCTCTCTCTCTCTCTCTCTCTCTCTCCTCTCTCTCTCTCTCTCCTCTCTCTCTCTCTCTCTCTCTCTCCTCTCTCTCTCTCTCTCTCTCTGTTGTGTGTGTGTGTGTGTGTGTGTGTGTGTGTGTGTGTGTGTGTGTGTGTGTGTCTTGTTGTAGTCTTTCATTTAGTGATTTTGACTGTGTGTGTAGTTGTGTGTGTTGTGATGTGGTGTGTGTTGTGTGTGTGTGTGTGTGTGTGTGTGTGTGCGTGTGTGTTTGTGTGCGTCTGTCTACTTCTCTTTCCTTTATAAATAACTTTTATCTGTGTTTCTTTTTTTTTTTGCCTTGCCGCGTCTCTCTCAGCGTTTCTATAGTACCCCACCCTCCCCCCCCCCCCCCCCCCCCAACCCCCCGGCCTATTCTCTTACCACTTTCCCTGTTTGTCGGTCTGCCTTTTTCTTCACCTACATACATTCACTCTCTATCTCTCTCTTTCTTTCTCTCTCTCTCTCTCTCACTCTCGTGTGTATATGTGTGGTGTGTGTGTGTGTGTGTGTGTGTGTGTGTGTGGTGGCGCGCGCGTGTGTGCACGCGTCCGGCAAGATTGTGTGTGTATGTATGTGCGCGTGTATATGTATGCATGTATGTGTGTGTTGTGCGCGTGTGTATGTGTTTATGTGGGTTACTGTCCGTCAGCCAGTCTGTCCGTCTGCCCGACCAGTCTATCTCGTACCTTTTATCCGCCCCCCTCCCCCCCCCTCATTAATATCCTGTTGTTTTCTGGTCTCCAAGCAAGTCTCCAAATAAAACCCCTTTATATATTTCTCCCTTCAATATTGTCCTCTGTGCCTCCCTTCTGCCGTCAGAATACAAATCTGTCTTTCCCTTGCCTCAGCACGTACACATCTCTGCCAACACCCCGTCATTCCTCTCTTCTCTTGCGTGAACATTTGTCAGTCTGTCTGCCTGTCTGTTTGTTTGTCTGTCTGTTTGTGTGTCAGTCAGTCAGTCTGTCTGTTTGTGTGTGTGTGTGTGTGTGTGTCTGTCTCTTTCTATCTATCTGTCTGTCTATCTATCTATCTTCTATCTATCTATCTATCTATCTATCTATCTATCTATCTATCTATCTATCTATCTACTCTCTCTCATCTCTCTTCTTAATCTATCTTTCTACTATCTATCTATCTATCTATCTATCTATCTATCTATCTATCTTCGTCTGTCTGTCTGTCTGTGTCTGTTTTCTTCTTTCTTTCTCTCTCTCTCTCTCTCTCTCTTTATTCTCTTCTTTTATCTCTTCTGTCTGTCTTCGTCTGTCTTCTTGCAACAAAAGAAATTAACACATCTTCTGGTTATCTCTGAGTACGTCTGTGTCTTTTAAATAAATTTGCTTGATTCTGTCTCTCTGGTTCTTATTGATCCAAAATCTGTCTGTATCTGTTTCTGGGTTATTGGGTTTGTGTGTATGTATGTGTGCGTGCATGTGTGTGTAAGTGTGCTTGTGTGTGCGTGCAAGCGTGCGTGCGTGTGTGTGCGTGCGCGCGTGTGCATGTATGTGTTCACATTCATCTTCCACCCACACGAAATCTGTGTTTCTATCTATTTTCCTATCTACAACGTGTGTCTGTCTGCTTATCTACCTGTCTGTCCGTCTGTCTTTCCTCTTTTTTTTGCTTTCTCTCTATCTGTCTGTCAGTCAGTTTGCCAGTAACAGTAACTACAGCAGCAGCAGCAACAGCAGCAGTAACAACAGCAGCAGCAGCGTCGGCAAAATGGTTTACAGAGACAACTAGTTTCCGGTCACGAAGGCAGTGACAGGCCGTTCCGCTTGAATGCAGACTATGAGAAATTGTTCCCTCCCTACTTCGCCCCCCACCCCCTACACACTCTCCCCTCAGCCCATCCCCAACCCCAACACCTTCTGCCCCCCACCCCCCACCCCCAACTCCCCTCCCCTACTGTCCCCCCTCCCAAATCTAATTCTACCAGCGATATCGATCCAGTCTCCTAGTCTTTTTTTCAAGATACACATCGTCCGCTTTGTGTGCACTGGTTTTGGGACAGAGAGAGAGAGAGAGTCATCATGATCTTGGTGGGGTTTTGTGGTTTGGCCTAAAAGTGGGTAAACCATTATCAAATAGTGCGTGCACAATTATTTTGCGAGCAAGACCGAGCGAGTAGGGGAGAGAGAGAGGAGAGAGAGAGAGAGAGAAGAGAGAGAGAGAGAGAGAGAGAGAGAAGGGCAGAAAGAGATAGAAACAGAGAGACAGATAGTGACAGAGACAGAGTGAGAAAGAACAGTGACAGTTTTAGAAACAAAAAATACATTGCACTACTACTGCTGCTACTAACTGCTGCTGCTGCTACTTCTACTACCACTACTAAGACTACTACGACTATGATTATTTTAACCTATTTATGCAATAAGCCTTACAAGAGGTGATGCCTGTACACACCTATCCATTTATCAGCCGGTGACCATTACCAGCCAGCTACCTTTCTACCTACGAAATAAAAAACAAAGACAGTTTAGAAACAGAAGACTAGTCTAGACAGACAGAAAACATACAGACAGGCAGACAGACAGACAGAAAGGCAGGCAGACAGACAGACAGACAGACGAGGCAGACAGACAGATAGACAGACAGACAGACAGACGAGACAGACAGACGAGACAGACTACCGCATGTCGATATTTGCTTTCTTTTCGTGGAAGCACATCGATATAATTATTCGACACAGCAGTTTCCCGACAGAAGCGTGCGTTACACTGACTATTATTACTTTGCTGGGAAAAATAAGAAGAAATGAGACACTACCCACCATGACACAGCGGTTAGGGCCTTGGGTTATTGGCTGGAAGATTGCAAGTTCGAATCTCATAAGAGTCAGGGATTTCTTTTTAGGGGGGGGGGGGGGGGGGACTTCAGCTAGCTGATGACTATGATAACTGTGTGGGTGGATCGGTGGTCTAGAGGTAACGCGCCTGTCTAGAATGCGAAAAGTCCGGGTCGGGTGTGTGCGTGGTTCGTACCCCGTTTGGGCCCGAAATTTTTCCCCATCCATTAGACCATGAGTGGTGGTCTGGGCGCTAGTCTTTCGGATGAGACGATAAACCGAGGTCCCGTGTGTTACACAAAATTTTCAGCGCACGTAAAAGAACCCACGGCAACAAGAGGCAAAATTCTTAGAAAAAAGCCACTCTGATAGGGAAACAAATACAGTTGCAGACCAAAAGAAAAAAAAAAGAAAAAAAAGGATGGCGCTGCTCTTGTGGCGACGCGCCCTCCCTGGGGAGAGCAGCCCGAATTTCACGCAGAGAAATCTCGTGACTTAAAGTGGTATAAAATAAAATAAAAAACTGAGCGCTTTGATTTGTTGCTTTACAAGATTCAGCGCTATATAAATTCCATACATTATTATTATTATTATTATTATATTATTATTATATTATTATTATTATAACTTCAGTCGCGGAGCCAGACTTGAGAGAGACGCTCTCCCGGAGTGGTGACCACCACAACGTCCTTTCAACGACCTCTCGAACTGCTTGGTCCCGGTGGCTCTGCTGGTCTCTCATGATGACCTCAGTTTCGGTTTCTCCACACACTTCTGTGCCTGTGGGGAGTTTGTGTCGAAGCCCTTCAGGGTTGGAGGTTCGTGGGAGAAGGTCGTTGGGGGGTGGGGTGGGTGGTGGGGTGGGTGTGGGTGTGGTGTGGGGGTGGGGTGGGTGTGGGGTGTGGGGTGGGGGTGGGGATATTGTGGTGGTTACCAGCTTGGAAGGGAGGTCTCACTCAGTTTGGCTTCGCGACTTAGCTGTTGTTGTTGTTGTTGTTGTTGTTGTTGTTGTTGTCATGAGGCTTAGTAGTTGGTGTCCTGTGTATGTTAGCTCAGAACAGGCCACCGCTGAACACTATCAAAGTGACCGAGCAGCAGTGCAGGGCATCTCTGGCTGGTGGCCCCACGGTGGCCTGACATTGATAGGCTCCCTACGGACTTCTGATCGACCCTGAAGATGCGGCACTGAACACCATCAAAGTCACTCAGCAACTGTGCATTGCAGGGCATTTCTGGCTGGTGGCCCCACGGTGGCCTGACATTGGTAGGCTCACTATGGACCTCTGATCGACCCTGAAGATGCGGCACTGAACAGCATCAAAGTCACTCAGCAGCAGTGCAGGGCTTCTCTGGCTGGAGGCACCAAGGTGGCCTGACATTGGTAGGCTCCCTCTAGACTTCTAATCCAACCTGGAGATGCGACATACCGAATATGGGCATGGCTGGGGCGGAGAGAGCAGAATGAGCAGCATGGCAAAAGCAGGACAGGAACGACACAGAAGATTAAGCAGCAAAAAAAAAAAAGCCACAAGAAGAAGAAAAAGAGGATTAATGAAATACAAAACGAAATGAAACCTAATGGCTGAACACGTTCTATACTCCCCCTCCCTTCAGCCCTTTTCTTCCACTCGCCTCTTTACTTTTCTTCTACATAGAAAATGTTGGTTAGAAAGACTCATA
>CM054137.1:38291311-38313811 GCA_028751875.1 Rapana venosa | reverse complement strand
GTTGTTGTTGTTGTTGTTGCTGTGTGAACTAATTTGGCGCGTGCCAGGAAGATTGGGACCAAACACATTTGCACAGGAGTTATTAACTCATTATATCCTCGTTTATTAAGAGACTGATCTGCGAGAGGGCAACGGCTTTTAAAAAAATTCTTTCTGATGGAGTCAATTCAAACAGGCAGTTTCTTAATCGGGACTCCTAATAATTCTGGGGGGACTTGAGAGAAAATGAACTGACTCTTGAGAAAGTTAAGGGATGATGAAGGATGAGAGAGGCGAGAGAATTGAAAGGAAAGGAGAAAAGAAGAAGAGAAGAAAAGAGAGAAGAGAAAAGAAATGAAAGAGAAAGACGAATAGAAGAAAAAGAAGAAGAGAGACGGGAAGAGAAGAGAAGCAAAGAAAAAGGAGAAGAGAAGAGAAGAAAAGAGAAGAGAAGAGAAGAGAAGAAAAGAGAAGAAAAGAGAAAAGAGAGAGAGAGAGAGAGAGAGAGAGAGAGAAGAGAGAGAGAGAGAGAAGAGAGAGAGAGAGAGAGAGAAGAGATAAGAAGAGTGAAGAGAACAAAAGAGAAGAGATTAACAGAGAAGGGAAGAGAAGAGAACAAAAGAGAAAGAGAGAGAGAGAGAGAGAGAGAGAGAGAGAGAGAGAGAGAGAGAGAGAGAGAGAGAGAGAGAGAGAGAGAGAGAGAGAGAGAGAAGAGAGAGGAAAAGGGAAGGAAGAAAAGAGCAGAGAAGAGAGAAGAAAAGGGAGGAGAAGAAAGAAGAAGAAAGGGAAGAAGAAAAAGAAGAAGAAGAAGAAGAAGAAGAAGAAGAAGAAGAAGAAGAAGAAGAAGAAGAAGAAGAAGAAAAGAAAAAAGAAAGAATGAAAAAAAGAAAATCGAACTGAAATATTTTATTGAAGGCAATTGGATACGCCAGAAGCTTCTTTACACCAGGCCCTCATCAATAAAAAGGAAAACAAACATTAAATCGGTAAGTTGACCGACAAATCAATGAAAACAATGACAAAATTAATCCAACCACTCAAAGCGAGAGAAACAGGAACAAAGAGACAGAAAGAGAGACACAGACAGACAGACAGACAGACAGACAGACATACAGAATCACTGACATCCAGACACAGAGAAAACAGTTTCTGGACATCCCCACATTTGTGCTATCCAGGCCATATCCTCTCATCCCATTCGATGAACTCCACCATGGAGATACCAGGGGGCCTGTCAGTCAGTATACATAGCATCCCCACCTTCTGGAAATGATGTGCTCGAAATTCCCTCTTTTCTATCCCTCTCTTTGTTTCTGCCTTGTTCCTTTTCTTCCTGTCATCTCCTCCTTGTCTATTTTTTTTCCTACCTTCTTGGTACATTCCCCTGTCTTTTTTTCCCCCCCTCAAAAAGACTTAAACGATACCAATTATTCTCTTCTTCCGTGCTTAAGTCGGATGCGCTGGGACCCGACCTGTAAGGCGCTTAACGGCAGCGCAACGCATTTTTCGCTCATTTGAGAGATACTAGTAATTGCTGTCTGAACGTTCGACGACGACAACGAAGAAGAAGACTCGATAAATTACAAGAAACAGAGAAAGAATGACCAGATAAACCAATCACTCACCGAGCTCCTAAGCCCCCCTACACCCCCCCCCCCCCACCTCCCATCCTCCTCCCCCCTCCCCCCCACTCGCCCCAATTAGCTTTGTGGACAAACTTCACACACACACACACACACACACACACACACACACACACACACACACACAACACACACACACACACACACACCACACACACACACACACACACACACACACACAGATTCGCAACAAATTCGCTTGGTGGTAGGTTAACCCATTAAATCCTTGTTTACTGATGAGAGACTCATCTCGGTGAATGCAATGGCTTTCTAATGGGAGTCAACATGCAGCTTCTTAATCTACGACTTCTGATCTATTAGGGGCTTGAGAAACAGAGGATTTTGAAGGGATGGAGAGGTGGGGGTGGGTGGCAGGGGAGAGAACTCGATCTCAAATGATTTATTCACAACAACAACAACAACAAAAGACATTGGCCCATACATTATGGGATGTTGGCAAACGAATAAGAGCTGAGGAGTTGGGAATAAAAGAAAGACACGTATTTGTACCGAGAATCGTTAGGGTTTTTTGGGGTGTGTGTTTTGTTTTAGATCAGATTTCAGGGGTTTTTATTTTCCTGTCAGCAACTACGAAGGGATACAATCACATGCATTGTCTCGGGGATATTGGAGAATCGTTAGTTACCAGTTCAGGAACTTAGGATTATTATGATCTTTAAAAAAAAAACTTAAATGCTTTACACAAAATAAAGATCTAGGCTACGCATGACCTAAGGATTACTAGTCGCCATAAGCAATCAGTCAACATGAACTAGACAGGCTCTCTACGAAATAGAGAGAGAGAGAGAAAGAGGGAGAGAGAGAGAGAGCAGAGAGAGAGAGAGAGCAGAGAGAGAGAGAGGAGAGAGAGAGAGAGAGACAGATACAGACAGACAGACAAAATCATTCCATGTGGCAGTTTTCCATAATCACACACCCACACACACACATTGTAGACATCAGGTCATCTTGATCCGTAGCTTCAATAATGAGAAATGAGGAATTAAAACAACAACAACCAACCAACCAACCAACACCAGCAACAGCAGAAACCTTGAGCCGGGACGGGATAGCCTAGTGGTTAGGACAGTGCGCTCGCAATCTGACGACCCGGGTTCGATTCCCGTTCAAGGGGGATATTTTCCTCTGGAGTTAACATCAGTGCAGACTCCGTTCTCCCCAAAAGTCCTTCGGATGAGACTATAAACCGAGGCCCCGAGTACGAACGCACGCAGAACATCTTGCGCACACGTTAAATCCTGTTCCGCTTTTCGTAAGAGTAGGCCATTGTGTGCCGGTGGGAACGGATGACAGAATTTACAAAACCGCATACACACGGGGACTGGATGTAAAATAGCAAACAAGCGCTTATTCCATTATCCTCGATATAAAAGAATTTTTAAAAATTTAAAAAAGCCAATAACTCATTATCATCCCCCCCCTACCCACCCGCCCTACCCGCCACTCCTCTTCCACCCTTGCCACTCCCGTGTGGGATAGATTATGCGCATAGAGATTCGGAACAAATTGGCAAGGGGGGGTTAACTCACCAAATCCACGTTTACCGGATGAAGGAGCTCAGTAAGTGTAATGGCGTCCATTTTCGGTCAACATTTTAATTTTATTTATTTATTTTTTTCTGAGCTCTTCGATTGTATGGACCTGAAAATCAATGACTTTTGAGCAGTAAGGCAACTGAGGAAGGATGGGAAGAAGGGATGGACAATGACAATGCCAAATTCTTTTATTTCGAGGATAATGAATAAGCACTCATGTGCTTTTTTACATCCAGTCCCCGCCCGGATGAAGGGAGAGGGAGGGGGAGGGAGGGGGAGAGAGAGGGGGTAGAGAGAGGGGAAGGAGAGGGAGAGGGAGAGGGAGAGAGAGGGGGGGGGGGGGCAGACAGACAGACAAAAACAGAGAGAAACTTGCATAATAATTGTTTCAATGATCTTTTAAATGCTTTGTGTGTTTTTTTTTTTTAAAGTTGGTTACAACACGGTTGGTTGATTAGTCTCTCTCTGTGTTTCTCTTCTTTTTCCATATAAAGTTATTTGATTTCATGTTGTAAGAGAATGTCCAAAATGTGAGGATTTTAGGAATCAAGTTGTACCCAAAAAAGTTATTTGAGGTAATTGGTAACGTGTTTTCAGCGGGGAGTTGAGGGCGGCATTTCTAAAAACTAAGCAAACCTGTCCTCAAACTTAGCAAAACTTGCGCACAAAAAAAAAGGAAAAGATTTACTGCTAAATAGTGTTTTCACCGAATTTTCGTGTGCTCATGTCTGTTAAAGCTGAACTCCTTTGTGTTGATACTCTATATCCTCTAAGGCCCAAAAGGGGTCAAAGAATTGTGTTTCTCGATTGTGGTGTGTGTGTGTGTGGTGTGTGTGTTGTGTGTTGTGTGGTGTGTGTGGTTGTGTGTGTTGTGTGTGTGTGAAGAGTAGAGAGAGAGTAGAGAGATAGAGAGAGAGAGAGAGAGAAAAAGGGGGGAAAAAAGGGGGGTTAAAAGAAAAAAAAAAAAAAAAAAAAAACCCCCCCCCCCCGCCCACCCCCAAATTTCCCCCTTTTTTTCCCATTTTTTAAATTTGGGGTTTTTTTAAAAATTGGAAAAGGGGGAAATAAATTCCGTTTCCTTTTTTTAAAATATTTTTAAGGGTTTTTTTTTGGAAAAAATTTTTTTATTTTTTTTTTTACCATTTTTTTTTGGGGAAAAATTTTAAAGTTTAAAGGGGGGGGTTAAAAGGGGAAAAAAAAAACCAAAAATTTTTTTTTCAAAAAAAAAAAATTTTTTTTAATTTTTCCCCCCGGGATTTGGGGGGGGGGGGGGGGAAA
Organism: Rapana venosa; assembly: GCA_028751875.1. Classification (NCBI taxonomy): domain Eukaryota; kingdom Metazoa; phylum Mollusca; class Gastropoda; order Neogastropoda; family Muricidae; genus Rapana; species Rapana venosa. The sequence goes on along the minus strand of CM054137.1, from coordinate 38,309,355 downwards.
GGATTTGGGAAAAAGGGGGGGGGGGGGGGAAAGGGGGGGGGGGGGGGCACCCCCCCCCCTTTTTATTTTAAATTTGTTTTTTTTTTTTTGGGTTGGTGTTTTTTTTTTTTTGTTTTTTTAAAAAGGGGGTTTTAGGGGGAAAAAAAAAAAAATTTCAAAAGTTTTTGGAAAAAGGGGGGTTTTTTTTTTGGGGGTTTTTTTTAAAAGGGGGAAAAAAAAAGAAAAAAATTTTTTTTTTTGGGGGGGGGAAAAAGGGGGGGGTTTTGTGGGGGGGGAAAAAAAAAAAAAGGGGAAAAAAAAAATTGGAAAAAAAAAAAGGGGGGGAAAAGGGGTTTTTTCCTTTTTGTTTTTTTAAAATTTTGTTTGATTTTTTTAAAAAAAAAAAAAGGGGGGGGGGGTTTTTTTTTTGTTTTTTGGGGGTGTTTTTGGGGTTTGGTTGTTGGAGGGAAGGGGGGGTTTTTTTTTTTTTTTTTTTTGTTTTTGTGTGTGAGGAGAGGGAGAGGAAAGGGAAGAAGAAGAAAGGGAAAAAAGGAAAAGGAGGAAAGGGAGTGTGTGTTTTTTTTCTCCTTTCTTGCTCTTTCTTCTGAAGTGCAAATCGATTTTTTCTATACAACAAAAACACAACCATTTTCTTTCTACCTCCCCCCCCCCCCCCCCCCCTTTCTCGTTTTTTCTCTCTTCCTTTCCCTCTCCTCCTTTTCTTCTCACCCCTCCCCTTCTCCTCTCTCCCTCCTCTCCTCTTCCTCTCCTCTGGACCAATGCAAAAACCCAAAACATGCCTACCACTATTCCAATAAAAGAATCGATGTGAATAGATCTTCTCCTCCCCTCCCCTCCTCTCTCTCTCTCTCCCCTCTCACTCCCCTCTCTCTCTCTTCCCTCTCTCTCTCGGACCAATGCAAAAGCTCACATCAGTGCCTATTCACTATTCTCGAATTAAAAAATTCGATGTGAATAGATCTTTCCCTCTCTATTCTTTTCTCTCTCCTCTCTCTCTCCCTCTCCTCTCTTGGCGTAAAACCCCTCTCCTTTCACGTATCTCAATTGTTCGATTAAGTCTTCCTCTTTCTCTCCCTCCTCCTCTCTCTCTCCTCCCCCTCTCTCTCTCTCTTCTCTCATCCTCCTCTCTCTGGGAAACCAATGCAAAAAGCCCACATCAATGCCTATGCACTATTCTTGAATTAAAAGAATTCGATGTGAATAGATCTTCTCTCTCTCTCTCTCTCTCTCTCCTCTCTCTCTCTCTCCTCTCCTCTTTTCTCTCTCTCTCTCTCGGGACCAAATGCAAAAAGCTCACATCAGTGCCTATTCACTATCCTGAATTAAAAGAATTCGATGTGAATAGATTTTTCTCTCTCTCTCTCTCCTCTTCTCTCTCATCTCTTCTCTCATCTCTCCTCTCTCTCTCTCTCTCTCTCTCCTTCTTCTCTCTCTGTGAGACCAGATGCAAAAAGCCCAAATCCAATGCCTATCACTATTCTTAAATTAAAAGAATTCGATGTGAATAGATCTTTCTCTCTCTCTCTCTCCCCTTCCTCTCTCTCTTCTCTCTCTCTCTCTCTCTCTCTCTCATCTCCTCCCCTCTCCTCCATCTCTCCTCTCTCTCCCCTCTCGGGGACCAGATCAAAAAGCTCAAAATCAGTGCCTATTCACTATTCTCGAATTAAAAGAATTCGATGTGAATAGATTCCTCTCTCCTCTCTCTCTCTCTCTCTCTCTCTCTCCTCCTCTCTCCTCTCTCTCCTCTCCTCTCTCTGGGACCAGATGCAAAAAGCTCACATCAGTGCCTATTCACTATTCTCGAATTAAAAGAATTCGATGTGAATAGATCTTTCCCTCTCTCTCTCTCTCTCTCTCTCTCCTCTCTCTCTCCTTCTCTCCCTCCTCTGTCTTTTCTCTCTCTCTCTTCTCTCTGGGACTGGATGAAAAAAAAAAGCACATATTTGCTTATTCATTATCCTCGAAAATAAAAGAATAATCATTCTCTCTCTCTCTTTCCCTCTGGGACAGGATGCAAAAATCAGTGATTTTTTAAACTATTCTGGAAATGAAATAATTTAATTTTTGATTTGATTTGGTCTTTCCCCTTTTCCCTTCATTCTCTCTCTCCTCTTTTCCCCTCTCTCCTCTCACCCTTCTCTCTCTCTCTCTCTCTCTCTCCTCTTCTCTCTCCCTCTCTCTCTCTCCTCGCAAATCAAACAGTTACAGCATAAAATAAAACCAACAAGAATGGTATTTTTGTTGCAGGATAACTTTACTGTCCTGCTTACCTCATGAAAAGCCTTTGTTCTTTGAAATATGTTCCCTTTATTTTCCTTGCTTTTCTCTTGGGTTGCGTGCTTGTGTCATTTTGCATACTGTCATTTTACATACAGGTCAGTGGCCTTACATTAAAAACTCTCTCTCTCCCCCCCTTTTCCTCTCTCCCCCCCCCCCTCTCTCTCTCTCTCTCCTGTCTGTGCCTGTCTGTCCCTCCTTCTCCCCCCCCACCCCCTCTCTCTCTACTCACTAGATGAAAAAAACCCACCCCAAGCCTTTGTACTTAGTCTAGTACCCTTAAAATAAGATTTCATTCGTTCGTTTGTCCATTCGTTCTCTGTCTGTACAACTGTCTCTGACTGTCTGTCTGTCTGTCTGTCTGTCTCTCCCTCACCCCCCCTCTCTCTCCTTCTTTTGTTGTTTTTTCGTCCTTCTTTTTCTTCATTCTCTCTTTCTCTGGTTTTTTTCCTCTCTATCCTTGCTGTCGAGTAATTGTCCTAATCTGGTTTTCCCAACCACCCTCTGCCCCAACTCCCCTCCCCCCCTCTCTCCCTCCTCTTCCTCCCTGTCTCTGACTGTCTGTCCCGTCTGTCTGTCTGTCTGTCTGTCTGTCTGTCTGTCTGTCTCTCTCATCTCTCTCTCCTTCTCTCTCTCATCCCCTCTCTCTCTCTCCGACCCTCTCCCTCCATCCCCGTATCAAATGTTCTCTCCTTTTTCTGATTTTATTTTCATTGCATCTCCTTCTCTCTGTGCTCCCACTCTATCCCCTTACCTTCATCCTTTCTCTTTCCCCCTCTGTCTGTCTGTCTCTGTCTGTCTCCAATTGTCCTGTCTGTCTGTCTCTATCTCTGTCTGTCTCTGTCTAACTCGTCTGTCTGTCTGTCTCTGTCTGTCTCCAATTGTCTGTCTGTCTGTCTCTATCTCTGTCTGTCTCTGTCTATGTCTGCTGTCTGTCTGTCTCTGCTGTCTCCAATTGTCTGTCTGTCTGTCCTCTCTATCTGCTCTGTCATCCTTTTCTGTCTGTCTCTGTCTGCTCCAATTGCTGTCTGTCTGTCCTACGTCTCTGTCTATTCTATCTTTCTGTCCCGTCTCCAAATTTTCTGTCTTCTGTCTCGTCGTAAACTTCTGTCTGTGGTCTCCTTATTCCTTTCGCTCTCGCTTCTCCTCGTTTCCCAAAAACACATTTACACAACCTCTTCTATCGACAACCCGTACCGCGCAAGGTGTCCAATGACCCTCATGATAATTTAATACTAGGGGAAAGGAAAAGGGGGAAAGGAGAAGAAGAAGAATTGCGAAAAGGGAAAAAGAAGAAGAAGAAGAAAAGAAAGAAGAAGAAGAAGAAGAAGAAGAAGAAGAAAAAAGAAGAAGAAGAAAAGAAGAAGAAGAAGAAATGCGAAGAAGAAGAAGAAGAAGAAGAATTTCGAAGAAGAAGAAGAATGCGAAGAAGAAGAAGAAGAAGAAGAAAAGAAGAAGAAAAGAGAAGAAAGAATGGAAGAAGAAGAAGAAGAAGAAGAAAGAGAGACGACGACGACGACGAAGAAGAAGAAGAAGAAGAAGAAGAAAAGAAGAAGAAGAAAAGAAGAAGAAGAAAAGAAGAAGAAGAGAAGAAGACAGAAAGACAGAACTGTTTCGAAAGAGAGCAAGACAAGAAGAAGGAATTGAAACGCGAGAAGGGATAAGGGGTGGTGAGATGGGTTTGGGGGGTTTGGGACGGTTGTTGTTGTTAAGTTGTATGTGCGTGGTGGGTGGGTGGAGGGGGGGGGGGGGGTGGTGGGGTTGGGGGGGGGGGTAGAGATGAAACACAGGTGCTATTTTCAGTTCCAGGCTTCTTCTTCGATCTGGGTCTGGAACAGCCAGAGTCTAGTGACCACGGAGCCTGCTCACGGCATCATGCATAAACCAGCAAGTTGGAGAGACTGGCTCTACTGGAAGAAGGTGGCTGTTTTGTGTGGACACAGTCAACTCCGGAAGGAAGGAAGGAAAGAAGGAAGGACGTAAGGAAGGAAGGAAAGGAGGAGGTAAGGAAGGAAAGAAGGAGGACAGGAATGAAGGGAGGATGGAAGGAAGGGAGGACATAAGGAAGGAAAGGAGGAGGACAGGAATGAAGGGAGGATGGAAGGGGGGAAGGAAGGAAAGGAGGATGGAATGAAGGGAGAAGGACGTAAGGAAGGAAGGGAGGACGTAAGGAAGAAGGAAGAGAAGGAAGGAAAGGAGGAGGTAAGGAAGGAAAGAAGGAGGACAGGAATGAAGGGAGCAAGGAAGGAAGGAAGGATGGAATGAAGGGAGGAAGGACATAAGGAAGGAAGGAAGGAAGGGAAGGAAAGGAGGAGGTAAGGAAGGAAAGGAGGATGGATGGAAGGGAGGGAGGATGGAATGAAGGGAGGAAGGACGTAAGGAAGGAAGGGAGGACGTAAGGAAGAAGAAAGAGAAGGAAGGAAAGAAGGAGGTAAGGAAGGAAAGAAGGAGGACAGGACTGATGGGACAAGGAAGGAAAGGAGGATGGATGGAAGGGAGGAAGGACGTAAGGAAGGAAGGAAGGAAGGGAAGGAAAGGAGGATGGATGGAAGGGAGAAGGACGTAAGGAAGGAAGGGAGGACGTAAGGAAGGAAGGAAGGAAAGGAGGAGGTAAGGAAGGAAAGAAGGAGAACAGGAATGAATGAATGAAGGAAAGGAGGATGGAAGGGAGGAAGAACGTAAGGAAGAAGGAAGGAAGGACGTAAGGAAGGAAGGAAGGACGTAAGGAAGGAAGGAAAGAAGGAAAGAAGGAAGGTAGGAAGGAAGGAAAGAAGGAAGGAATGAAGGAAAGAAGGAAGGAAGGAAAGAAGGAAGGAAGGATGTAAGGGAGGGAGGATGTAAGGGAGGAAGGAAGGAAGGGAAGAAGGAAGGGAGGACGTAAGGAATGAATGAAGGGAAGGAAGGACGTAAGGAAGGAAGGAAGGAAGGATGTAAGGAAGGAACAAAAGACAGAAGGAAGAAGAGAGGGAAGAAAGAGGAAAAAAGGAGGAAAACAAATAAGGAAGAAGAAAGGAAAGATGGAAGAAAAAAATGAAAAAATGGTAGGACGGCAGAAAGAAAGGAGAAGTGTGGAGAAAGAAAGAAAGAAGGAAGGAAGGAAGGAAGGAAGGGAAGAAAGAAAGACAGAAAGAAAGAAATTAAGAAGGAAGGAAAGACAGAAGAAAGGAAGAAAGAAAGAAAAGCATGAATGAATGAACGAAAGAAGAATAAATAAAAAGAAAGAAAGAAAGATCAAACAAAACAACGAGAAAGACAGAAGAAAAGAAAAGGAAAGGAGGACATTGAACAAACAGGAGAAAAAAAGAAAGAAAAGAAGGATGGAAAAAAGAATGAAAAGAAGGATGGCGGAAGGAAAGAAGAAGGAAGGTAGGCAGAAAGAAAAGAAGTATTTAATGAAAAAACAACGGCTGACATACAGACAACAACAACAACAACAACAACAAACACACAGAGGAAGAAAGAACAATTAAAAAAAAGAAAAAAGAAGACGGGGAAAAATAATGAAATAAAGACAAACAGAAAGACAGGAATGAGTTAAAAGAAGGCAGGAAGAAGGAAGAAAAGAAATAAGGAAGGAAGGAAGGGAGGGAGAGAGAGAGGGAGAAAGAGAGGAAGGAAGGAAGGCAGGGAGGAAGAGAGAGAGAGAGGGAGGAAGGGAGGGAGTGATAAAAGATGAATAGAAAACAGATAAATAAAGGAAAGGGGAAAGAAACTAAAAAACTTAGGAGAATGCAGGAAAGAAAGTAAAAGGGCAGCGCAAGTTTAGAGAAAGAAACCATTCCCGGAACGAACGAACGAACAAAACAAATAAACAGTTGGCGTTCCACTAGTCGCAGCAGCAGCAGCAGCAGCAGCAGCAGCAGCAGCAGCAGAAGCAAGGGCAGCAGGAGGAACAATAACAACAACAACAATGGCAACAATAACAACAACGACAACGATACTCGGAACCATACCAACAAATCATTCACAGATCGAAGTTAAACTAGCAACAATGACGGTCCTGTTATCCTTACATACAGTATTAAAGGTCCCCATGATAACGATAATACTATTAACATAGACGATTTAATATTTCGATTTGGATATTTCTGTTCATAAAGAAATAACATGGTATAAATATTTCTTGCGTGTGATGTAAACACATTTTGAAAAAAAAAAAAAAGGATTGTCCAAATTATGTTCAAGAACTTATAGCCAGCCCAGGATAATTATGACAGAAGAGAAAGATTTAGTTTTATAATCCTCGCTCCTAATGTAAACAGATTTCGTTTCGTAGCCTTGGGAAATAGTTTGTTTTCCATAATTACAAAATTGTAAACCATTGTAATAGCATAACATAGACATATCTTAATAAAGGCACAGCACTTTCGATACTTCCTTTTGCGTCGTAACTCGGATTCTATCAGAACTTGCTCGGCAAAGTCAGGAAAGACCTGTTACCTGGAATAAGATACTGCAACGTTATATCGTATACCCGAGAAATGCGGGATACACTTTTGTTGTGGGCGCGGTGGCACTGTGCACGGTGATATTTCTTGACATAAAACAGCAGACAGGCTGGTAAAGGATGGTGCAATAAGCTCTAGTAAGTAACCTTCAGCTTTATTTTCTTTTTTTTAAACTTTATTATTTTATATCGAAGATAATGGAATAAGCGCTTATGTGCTTTTTTTTTTTACATCCAGTCCCCGTGTGTATGCGGTTTTGTAAATTTTGTTATTTATTCCCACCGGCACACAATGGCCTACTCTTACCGAAAGCGGAACAGGATTTAACGTGTGCGCAAGATGTTCTGCGTGCGTTCGCACACGGGGCCTCGGTTTATAGTCTCATCCGAAAGACTTTTGGGGAGAGTGGAGACTGCACTGATGTTAACTCCAGGGGAAAATGTCCCTTTGAACGGGAATCGAACCCGGGTCGTCAGATTGCGAGCGCAATGTTCTAACCACTAGGCTATCCGTCCCCTTAAAAGCTTAAAAGTACGAGAGCATCTGCAGAAATGTTTCATAGCAACTTTTCATATCTCTCTCTGTTTAAAGTCCAAGACACGGGTCAGGCTTCATTCAAAAGCTGTATCTATATTCTTTGAAGATAACATTTTCTCTAAACAAAAAGAAAAGAAAGACTTTCTTGTTTTTATCCACCGTCTACTGATTTAAAGACGGTATTTCAGTGCTCTGTTTTCGACGTTTTATACTAAATATCAGAATTTTATGCAAAAGAACCACCACCACCACCCTCTCCAAACAAAAACAAACAAACAAACAAACCAAAAACAGCCGAAAGAGCGTTACAAAAAGACAGTTTTTAAATTAGCAGGAGTTCTTTTTCCGGTATGGTCTGACGACAGTTCTTTGTTGTAGAATTCATTAATCACCTTTTCCTCAAAATTATTAAAATGTCTTTACTCGCTCCTTACACTTCTACTCCCCTCTCACCCCCCCCCCCCCCCAACCCATTCGTTTATCTCTGCTTCCCCTCTCCCATTCTCCCCTCTCCGTTGTTCATCCCTCATCCTCACTCATAACAAGAGAATCTAGATCACCAGGACTGAAGAGATGCTAACTTAGAGGTCAACTCAGCTCGAAATTGATCGGTCAACTGAAATACAACTCCCCACAACATCAACACCAAAACAAGAAAAAAACACACACAAAAAGACCAATAAACCAACCAGCCAATCAACCAACCAACTCATCCATAACCCACCCACTAACCCACCCACCCACCAACTCACCCACTAACCCACCCACCAACCAACTTAGCCATATATTCACCCTAGAACCCACCCACCCACCAACTCACCCATATACCCAGCCAACTCACCCCCCTACCCTCCACCCAACACAACACAACTAACCAACCAACCAACCACCACCACCACAACCACCTTCACCACCACCAACAACAACCAACCACCACCAACTACAGCAACAACAACACCATAACCAAAAAACAAAACCCGAAATAAAATAATAATATAAAGCTACCAAAGACTTTGTCAGCATCAGTAGTAAACAGCACTGGCTCAATGACCTTTCGATGGAAGAATTAAGTTTTATTTTTGTTCTCCAATCGGCTTGAACGCAAGGCAACACAATGCAGCGCAGTGCAGCACAGTGCAGCGCCTATATATAATATCACATGAAATCATGAGCTGAAGCATTGTAGTAATGTGGGGATCTTCTTAGCTCGGCCACACACACATAACTATACATTACATTACATTACATTCATGCCATCTGATGCATGTATGTGTTCCTTTGCACTCACATACACACGGCATTTCTCTCTGTCTGTCTGTCTCTCTCTCTCTCTGTCTGTCTGTCTCTCTCTCTGTCTCTCTCTGTCTGTCTGTCTCTCTCTCTGGCAAAAATAACATTACTGACTCTAGAGTACAGAGTTAGTTTTTGGAATGGAGAGAGAGAAAGAGAGAGAGAAGAGAGAGAGAGAGAGAGAGAGAGAGAGAGAGAGAGAGAGAGAGAGAGAGACATCGAACTCGAACTCAAAATGGTCTCGAATACAGAGAGAGAGAGAGAGAGAGAGAGAGAGAGAGAGAGAGAGAGAGAGAGAGAGAGAGAGAGAGAGAGAGAGAGAGAGAGAGAGAGACATCGAACTCGAACTCAAAATGGTCTCGAACGGAGAGAGAGAGAGAGAGCGAGAGAGAGAGAGAGAGAGAGAGAGAGAGAGAGAGAGAGAGAGAGAGAGAGGAGAGAGAGAGAGAGACATCGAACTCGAACTCAAAAATGGTCTCGAAGAAGAGAAGAGAGAGAGAGAGGAAGAGAAGAGAGAAGAGAGGAGAGAGAGAGAGGAGAAGGAGAGAGACAGAAGAAGAGCAGACAGAAGACAGAGACAGAGAGAGAGACAGACAGACAGAAAGAGAGAGACAGAGAGGGTAGATCTAGGAAGAATGAGAAAGAGCTGCCTGGTGTGAGTTTGGCTGGGTGTTAGATAGTGAAGATGAGGAAGGAGGAGAAGGAGGAGGAAGAGGATGAGAGAGAAGAGAGACGAGAGAGACAGACAGATAGAGACAGAGACAGACAGAGAGAGAGAGAGAGGAGAGAGAGAGAGAGACAGAGAGAGACAGACAGTAGAAAAGACAGACAGACAGACAGACAGAGACACACACACACAGAGACAGACAGACAGACAGACAAACGCACGCACCCACACACACACAGACCCAATAACACAGAACACATACGCGCACACAACAGAGTGACACACATACTGACATATCCCCACCCACCCACCCATCCCCCCACCTCCACATTTCCAAGACAGCAGAGACAAAGGAGAAAACAAAGGGGAAGAACCTCCCCCCTCCCTCCACCCTCCCCCCCCCCCTTCCCGACCGCCACCACCACCACCACAACACACCTTGACCTACAAACTGAAATGCTTGCAAACGCCCCGACAAGGACAAATCTATCACTTTCAATAATATAAGACATTAAAAATCTACCCCACCCCCTACCCCCCAACACCTCCCCCTCCCCTCACACCCCCACATTCTGCAACCTCATTCTACCCCCCCCCCCCCCCCCCCCCTCTCTCTCTCTCTCCCTACTTTCATCCTTAAGCTTTTGTATTACAGCCAAACAGAATTGAAAAAAAACACAATTCGGATATAATGATACACCTTTGAGGTGGTCAATTTTCTGTCTCTCTGTATGTCTTGTCTGTCTATCTTTCTATGTCCCTGTCTGTGTGCCTGCCTGTCTGTCTTTCTATGTCTGTGTGCCTGCCTGTCTGTCTTTCTATGTCTGTGTGCCTGCCTGTCTTTCTCTGTCTGCCTAGCCTGTCTTTCTATGTCTGTCTTTCTATGTCTGCCTGTCCGTCTTTCTACGTCTGCCTGCTGTCTGTCTATGTCTGTCTGTCTTTCTATGTCTGCCTGCCTGCCTGTCTTTCTATGTCTGCCTGTCTGTCTATGTCTGCCTGTCTTTCTCTGTCTGCCTGTCTGTCTTTCTTTGTCTGTCTGTCTTTCTCTGTCTGCCTGTCTGTCTTATATGTCTGTCTGTCTTTCTGTCTCCCCATCCCTGAATTTCATTTACAAAAATTGAAGAAGTAAAGCAAAAACACCTAAGCAAACAAAAACTGCATAGTTTTACATGAGTTCGACGAGGCGGAGTACTTAGATACAGAAAGAGGTGAACAGTATTGTGGAGATAGACAGACAGAACGACAGACAGACACAGATCGAAAGACAGACACTGACAGAAAGACAAACAGACCAAAAGACAGACTGACAGAAAGAAAGACAGAAGACGAGACAGACAGACAGACAGATAGATAGATAGACAGACAGATAGAGAGAGAGAGGGCAGACACAAGGACAAAAGGAGAGGAGAGCGCCCACGCATGTGCGTGCAGCAATAAGCCACAACACGCACACAAACACCCGCGCACACACACACACACACACACCCACACAAAGAAGGGAGCAAAGGAAGGACAGAGAGAGTGGGAGACTTAGAGAAGAGAGAGGGGGGAGGAGGAGAGAGAGGAGAGAGAGAGAGAGAGAGAGAAGGAGAGAGAGAGAGAGAAAAAAGAGAGAAAGAGACAGACAGATAAGAGACAAACAGACAAGACAGACAGACCAAGAAAAACAAAGCACAGAGACTCAGAGAGAGAGAGAGAGAGGAGAGAAGAGAGAGAGAGAGAGAGAGAGAGAGAGAGGGGAGAGAGAGAGAGAGAGAGAGAGAGAGAGAGAGAGAGAGAGGAGAAACAGATACAGATGAAAAGCTAGTATATTGAAGCCCGAAATGTTGGAGGTCAAAAACCAGGCTAAACACAAGATAGAGCTGCTCTTAAAAGACGCAGCAGCAGCAGCAGCAGCAGCAGCAGCAGCAGCAACAACAACAAGCATCAAAACCGACAGAAGATACGACATCGTAACAACCCACGCACGCATAGAAGCGAAATAAAAAACCAGAGAAAGAAAGAACGAAGAAAGAAAAAAAGAAGGGGGGGGGGGGGGGGGGGGCTGAAGGAAGGAGAGAACCAAACAATCCCTGAACTAGTTTTCAATCAGACTGAACTCAACTGCAATATGATCACTACACTCAACTACTTTTAAAAAAAACAACAACAAAGAAGTTTAAATTCAAACATTTCTCTTAGCTAAACAGAGCACAGCAAAGAAGAGCATGGCAAAGAACAGAACAGAACAGAACAGAACTCGCACTTTTCCGCTATCCATTAAGACCTTGAGTGATGGTCTGGGTACTAGTCTCTCGGTTGAGATGATGAATCGAGGTTCTGTGTGCAATATTTATTTAGTGCGCGTGAAAGAACCCAATGAAACGAGATTGTAGTCCCGAGAAGAAGAAAACATTCTGTAGAAAAACGCCACTCTTATAGAAAACATGCAGACTGGGAAAAAACAAAAAACCCCAACCCAAACCGGGTGGCGCTGCTCTTGTGGCGACAAGTTCTCTTCGGGAAGAGCAGCCTGAGTTTCACGTAGAAAAATCTACCATGACTGAGAGAAATGCACGATTGCATATACATATATGTTTCGGGTTTTTTCTGTCATAACCCTATGTTCTATGTATTATGATTTTGCATTATGATATCAATCCTTAATAAGGGTGGCGGACTGGATGTTACCAAAACTATAAAAAACAACACAACCCCCCACCCCCTTAACCAAACCCAAAACAAAAAAGCATCAAAAGGACTTATGAATCTATCATCCTCAAAATGAACAATCTTGCCTTGCCTTGCTTTGCCTTGCCTAGCTGTCTGCCTGTCTCTGTGTCTATCTTTCTGTCTATCTGTCTGTCTGTTTTTCTCTCTACCATCCAGCCTCGCTCCTAATTCTTCTTATCATTTCCCCCCCCCCCCCCCCCCCCCCCCTCCCTCTCTCTCTCCTCTCGTTTCTCTATTAAACTGAAAGCAGACGACTGTTTGAGACAGCTTGCTATTTTAAGGTTTATCGTCAGGGGTCAGGAGATTTGATGCTGATGTTGTTGTTGTTGTTGTTGCTGCTACTGCTGCTGCTGCTTCTGCTGCTGCTGCTGCTGCTTCTGTTGCAGCGGCTGCTAGTTGGTTATGTCGTTGTCGAACTGCCTGCTGAGACAGACAAGTGATGCGATTTCAAAAAAAAAGGAAAAGGAAAAAGTTCAGGCCAATGTCTTCAGTGGAATGGGCTTGTCGATGGTGGTGGGTTGTCGCTGTTATTGCCGTCAATGAAATGGCTCTTTCCAGCGAAAGAGAGAGAGAGAGAGAGAGAGAGAGAGAGAGAGAGGAGAGAGAGAGAGAGAGAGAGAGAGAGAGAGAGAGAGAGAGAGAGAGAGAGAGAGAGAGAGAGAGAGAGAGAGAGAGAGAGAGAGCGCGCGCGACTGTTTTTTAAATGTGTGTTGATGGAGTGAGGGAGGGTATGGCAGACTTGTCGTTGCCGTCTTCGTTGTCGATGTTGCTGCTGCAGGGTTTTTTGTTATCAGTGTTGTCATTACAGTTGAGATGATGATGATGGTGATGATGATGATGATGATGATGATGATGATTTTGATGATGTTTAGCATCTGCCAAATTAATGAGTCAGACGTACTGTCTTCAACACGCCTTAAGCTGTTAGCTTGTTATTGCTGTCAGCTTATACGATTGTAAAGTCTTATGCTTTTTTTTTTTTTCCTGAAAAGAGTTTTGTTTACACCGATTATTAATGTTTAAGAGCCGTGGTAAATGAAGGGTGGGACTTTCTTTCTTTAGCAATCTTTAAGGCAAACTTATGTCTGACCTGCCTGCGCGTATAGTAGTTATGCGTGTGCGGAAAGATCGCATATTTCCTGTCAAGAGTTCGGTGGGTTGGGCTTTAGGTACACGGACACTTTGTTACTGCGGTTATGCTTTGTGGGCTTGATGACATAGTTTACTGCAGTGCCTCAGATTTACGGCTAAAGATTGTGGAAGAACACGTTCTTCCTTGTTCTTGTTGTATTGTAGATGTATGTATGTATGTATGTATGTTAGTCCGTCGTTTTCGACGATGACCTCCAAAACAGCAGAGGAAGTAGCTGCTGTTTCTGAAATTGGGCAGAACTTTGATTATAGTGGAGATGCCTTGCCCACAGTACATCCACACTATCTCGGCCAAGTGGGCATAAGGGCAGTCAGCGTTGGAGATGTTCTCCAAAGGCCAACTAGCCCTCAGGGCTGCAGCACATAAGGACTGTGCAAGTCAAGCCTCCTAGTCAGAGAGATCATAGTCGATCACTAAAGACTAAGCTGTAAAGTGGAACTAAATGGGTGGAAAAGCCACTGGTCATATTGTAGATAGTATTATTGACATGAATAACTTTTCAAAGTGAAGATTGTTAATGATAATGATAACATATGGGATTTGTATAGTGCTGAATCTTGTAGAGCAAACAAATCAATGTGCTTGTTTCATCAAAGTGATTGTTGGTTGTTTGTGGTTAGTAGTATTAAAAATGAATGACTGGTTTGTGGGGTTTTTTTTAGAATTAAATATTGTTATTTACAACTGGGTCTGCATGGGCGCATTGCTGATGTTGTCATATCACTGATGTAGGTCTGGTTCATATATTTAGTAATATAGCTGTTTTGTTGACGTTAGTATACCACTGATGTATTTAGAAATATAGTACCAAGATAGCTGCTTTGCTGATGTTATTATATCGCTGATGTATTCATACATTAAGTAGTATAGTAGCTTTTTCTAAAGTTTACGGCAGCAAAAAAGAAAAAAAAAAAAAGAAATGATGTGACTGTTCAATAAACAACACGAAGATCGGTTAACTTTTGTTCCACCCAGAAGAAGAAGTAGAAAAAGCCCTCAAGACATAATTTCCAGACAATCATACACTACCTGCCAACCTGTCAACACAAAGTAGCATTGAGAAATAGTCTTCACCAAAAAATGAGTTACCAGCAAATAAAAAAAAAGCAAAAAACAAACAAACAAACCCAAACCAAAAGAAAGAAAGAAAGAAACAAAAAACCAACAAAAAAAACCCTCAACAACAAACAAACCTTTAAGAAAAAACAACCCCGCTTAGATTGGACAAAAAATTCCAAAACCTCTGTATAAAGTGAAGACTTCTTGTTAGTGTTGATACTACTTCTATTACTGTTTTGTTGTTGTTGCTGCTGCTGTTGTTGTTGCTACTGCTGGTGCTGCTGTTGTTGTTGTCCAACCCGTTGAAAGAGTACCTGGCCATTATTTCCCTGTGTTTATTGGCTGATCTCTGACCGGGTGGGAGAAGCGGGCCAATGGCTTTTTAACGTCTGCTGATGTGCAGAGGAGAAGGAGGAGGAGGAGGATGGAATGGAATGGAATCGATAACAGCGGAGGACTGCACTGCTGAGTTAAGGGTTTATTGGCGAGGGTCTTTGACTGAGCTGCCTGGGCTGTGCATGATACTGTTGATAATATCGCTGATGATGCCACTGCTAGCTGTTTTTGTGTTGACGGCTGCTTTTTGCTGCTGTTGCTGTTGTTGTTGCGGTCTGTTGTTGTTGCTGCTGCTGCTGCTGCTGTTGTTGTTGCTTCTGCTATTGCTGCTGCTGTTGCTGCTCCTGTTGCTGCTGCTGCTGCTGCTATTATTGCTGCTGCTGTTGCTGCTGCTGCTGTTGTTGCTGCTATTGTTGTTGCTGTTGCTGTTTCTGCTGTTGCTGCTGCTGTTGTTGGTATCAGCAAAACTGCAGCTGTGTGCAAGGATCTGTTATCGTTGGTATCTTGGGCTGTGAATTGTTGGTTTGGGGTCCAGGTATGGATGTTACAGATACTGTTGTTTTTTAACACTCGGATCTTAATGTAAATTGCTGGTTTTGGTCGTGGTTCGTGCTACGGATGATACGGATACTGTTGTGTGTGTGTTGCTTTTAAATAAAAAAAAGGATCTGTATTGTGTTGTTGGTCTTGAAAATGGGTTGCAAGGTATCTGTTATGCATTTTGGCTTGATTGTCTTTTAGGGTTGAGGTAGAGAAACAAACTAATCGTATTTGAGGACTAGTCTGGGGTGTCGTGGGTGAGAGGTGGTGTGGTAAATAAGGTGATGTGCTTGTTGATTGGTTACTATGATACGGTTAGAGCATTGCATTGTCATTTTTGACGGGTCGGGAATCGATGGGATTCGATGCAGTCAAGGAGAAGGTCGGTTAGGGGTATTTTTTCCTCCCAGGTTAGAGCGTTGAACATCCAATTTGAGGGATCGGCGGTCACTCACCAGAATCCGTTAAAGGATTTTGAAGAGTTTATAACCGGAGACCGGTGGGACATCTTAACAGACATCTTGCGCAAACGTACGTGAAACCCGTTCTGCCATTTTGGAAAGAGTTAAGGCTGTTCTGTCCTTTGGAAGGATGACTCCCTTTCCCTCCCCCCCCCCCCCGCAGATGTCAACCCCAAAACCCAACTAAAACCCCCAAAAAAAAAACAAAAACCAAAAAAATCCGTGTGCACATTGGTGTTGTGCTTAGGATATCATCCCCGGAGTCGGAATGCAGCTACCTTAATGGTGGACAAAAACGGTGGCATACGCAAAATTCTGACCAATGGTGAACCCCGGAGCTTTAGCTGAGAAAGACAAAACAACAACAACAACAACAACAACAAACCCACCACCACCAACAACAAAACCGGAATCGATTAAAAAAAAAAGAAGACGACTGCAATGCTCGGGGTTTATTAGTGTGCGTGGTCTTCGGTTATTTTGATGACGTGATATTTGATTGCATGATTACTGTGGTTCGTTTAATAATTGCTGGTTGTGGGCTAGTTGTGATTTGTTGTTGTTGTTTTGTTGTTTGTTTTGTGGCGGTCTGTCGTTTCACCAGATGTGATGCAACCATATTTGTTGTCTTGACTTGCGATTTTCTTTAATTGGGGATCTTGAGTTGTGTTGCTAGAACTTATTTTGGCTTTCTCAGCCAGACTTTATTTTGACGTGTTGTCGTGTTGTGTTGTACTTGTTTGGGTCTTGTGTGTCGCGACTGTATTGTTGTGTGTGTGTGTGTTGTGTGTGTTTGTGTATGTGTGTGTGTGCGTTGTGTTGTGTGTGTATGTATGTGTGTGTGTGTGTGTGTGTGCGTGGTGTGTGTGTGTGTGTGTGTGTTGTGTGTGTGTGTGTGTGTGTGTGTGTGTGTGTGTGTGTTGTGTGTGTGTGTGTGTGTGTGTGTGTGTGTGTGTGTGTAATTTCAGCCTGGTGTGTGTGGGGGAAATGAATGAAACGAAATGGACGAAAGAGGCCTGAGATGTTGATCGAGGGTTTATTGGTGTGGGTATCGGGGTTTCCTGAATTGTACCTGCTATTGCTGACAACATCTGTGATGCTGTTGGTTATTGTGCTGGCCGCGGCTGCTACTGCTGCTGCTGCTGCTGCTGTTACTGCTGTTGTTAGTAGCGAACTGCAGTTGTGTGCAAGGATCTGTTATCGTTGGATCATGGGCTGTTCATTGTTGTTGTTTTTGTTGTTGTTGGGTTGGGTTTTTGTTTTTATCTTGTTAGGAATGTTATTGGCAATTTTTGGATCTTGATGGTGTTTGCTTTCTTAAGCCTGGCAAGTTGCATGAATACACAACGAAATCCATATATAATTATGGCAATTTACAGTAGTTATCGCTTGTTTCTTTTTCGTTTGTTTGTTTGTCTCGTGTTGTGTGTGTGTGTGTGTGTGGTGTGTGTGTGTGTGTGTGTTCTGTATGTATGTATGTAGTATGTATGTATGTGTGCGCGCGCGCGTGTGTGCGTGTGTTGTAGTGTGGTTTGTTCTGTGTGTTCTGTGTATGTATGTGTATGTATGTTGTTGTATGTGCTGTCTGTCTGTATGTATGTTGTGTGTGTGCGCGCGCGCATGTGCGTGTGTTGTAGTATAGTATGTGTGTGTGTGTGTGTGTGTGTTGTGTGTGTGTGTGTGTGGTGTGTGTGTGTGTTGTGTGTGTGTGTGTGTGTTACTGTAAAGATTTATTGCAGTACAACGAACCTCGTGATGTGAGCAACCGATATCATCTATTATGTCAGTGATGACATATTAATCAATGTTGATGACACTGTATTGTTTACTGACAGAAAACATGATTTAGCGTGGTTATTTAGTTTTGTGAATAAAACTTGTCAACGTGACACATTGTGTGTGAGTGAGTGAGTGATGTGTGTGTGTGTGTGTGTGTTTGTGTTGTGTTGTGTTGTGTTGTGTTGTGTGTGTGTTGTGTTGTATTGTGTTGTATTGTGTTGTGTTGTGTTGTGTGTTGTGTGTGTGTGTTGTGTTTGTTATTGTGTTGTGTTGTGTGTGTGTGTGTTTGTTGTTGTTGTTCTTGTCTTCAACTTAACGTCTGTTCACTCTAAGTGATATTAGACGATTGTGTGTTTGTGTTTGAGTGTTTGTGTGTGTATGTATGTATGTATGTATGTATGTATGTATGTATGTATGTATGCGTGTGTATGTATGTATGTGTGTATGTGTGTATGTATGTATGTATAGTATATATGTATGTATGTATGTATGTATGTGTGTATGCGTGTATGTATGTACGCATTTGGGGTGTGCATGTATATGTGAGTGTGTGTATGTATGTGCGCGCACACACACACACACACACACACACACCACGTGCATGTGTGTGTGTATGAATGTGTGTGTAAGGGTGTGTGTGTATGTATGTGTGTGTATGTGTGTGAGTGTGTGTGTTGTGTGTGTTTGTGTGCGTGCGTGCGTGCGTGTGCGTGCGTGTGTGCGCGCGCGCGCGCGCGCGCGTGTGTGTGTGTGTGTGTGCAGATGAGGAAAGAATAGCTGCCACA
>CM054137.1:38283811-38288811 GCA_028751875.1 Rapana venosa | reverse complement strand
TTCCAGGCCAGTGTAGAGTCAGAGAGAGAGAGAGAGAGAGAGAGGTTGTTGTGGTTTCCTGTCAGAACGTGCGAATTTGGGGTTTTGTTTGTTGTTGCTTCAATTCCGCGCAGATTCTGTCGTACGAGTAAGGCTGGGAAATGTTGTTGTTGTTGTTGTTGTTGTTTGTTGTTGTTGTTGTTGTGCGTTCCCCAGCTTTACACCCTGGGGGGGGGGGGGGGGGGGGGGGGGGGAGCTCACCCAGAACATGCACTCTGACTCAACTCATCATCCCAACCGGGGAATCACTGTGAGATAGGAAGTACAGCGGATGAGAAGTTTGCCTGTACGACACTTTTCAAGTACCTCGCCATATAGGCAGCCATACTCCGACTTCAGAGGATATTTTCTCCTTTAAAGGAGAAAGCGGGTTGTTATGCTAAGAGCTTGTCATGTCTGAATCTCAACACATTTTACAACATAACAACATTTTAGTGTAGGCCTTGGCAATTAGCCGACATCAATAACTGACACAGGTTGGGAAATTAAAAACAAGATTAAAAAAAAAACCAAAGAAACTAAAACCCAAGGGATAGAGTTTGATGGATTTTCAATTGTTGTTGTTTTTTGATGTGACTGTTATTGGAAACAAGTTTGATAGGGGAGGAAAGAAGAGAGGGACGGAGGGTGTGAAAGGAGGAGGGTGGAGAAGAGAGAGAGAGAGGAGAGGAAGAGAGAGAGAGAGAGAGAGGAGAGGACAACAGGACAGAAGACGACAGACAGATAGAAAGAGACAGATTGGCAGAGACCTACAAGCTCAAGACAATGCAACGCAATGTGATATCAATACAACACATAACATTACAACACCATAAAACACAACACAAGCCAAATATAATACACTGAAAAACAACACGATACAAATTGTATACTATACAACCTAACCCAGCCTTACCCAACCTAACCCTTCACATACACACACACACGCAACACACACACACACACACACACACACACCACAACAACACACACGACACACAACACACACACACACACACACACACACAACACACACACACGACAAACACACACACACACAACACACACAAACACCACACACACAACAACACACAAACACACACAACACGACACACACACACACACACACACACAACACCACACACGACACACACACACGACAAACACACACACACACACACACACAACACACACACACACACACACACACACAACACACACACGCGCGACACACGACAAACACACACACACACTAACACACACACTCACCTGCATAGTTATCGAAGACCGAGGGCACATGCTGCGTAGGGTATCTGTTAGTGGCGTAGCCCATAAGCATGCTGGTCTTGCCCACCGCGTCATCCCCCACCACCACACACCTCACCCAGTTCTCCGCTGCTCCTGCCATCATCCTCATCCTCCTTCCTCTTCAGCTAGTCCCCTTTCTTCTTCTTCCGTCTCCTCCTCCTCCTCTTTCTCGGAGTGATTTGTGGATCCCAGTTACTGTGCCTCTCAAGTCCACTGTTTTTCAGCCTAGGCCAAGAGCGTGGGACAGTCATTCACGTATAAAGTTCCACGCCTTGAGAACAAAGAAGTAAGAAGATACCCGGATCTAGGTTAAACATCGAAAGGCGGGAAGTTTTATCCAATGAAAAGCCGCCACGTCACAACATCCGGTTCGAAACTTGAATGAAAATGATTTTTTTTATCCAATAGGAAGCCAACACGCTACAACATCAGTTTCAGAGGACACGAGGCAACGAAAATACTCTTGAAGACCACGAAAGATTTCAGTTTTAGAATATGGAACTGGGAAGACTCGTAAGTCTAGATCTTTTTGTCTATTTTTTTCAATTTTAGATGATGCTGTGAACGTTCAGCCAAGAGATGAACATTGCTTCGCAATTTTGTTGTTGTTGTTTGTTGTTGTAGAATTGTAGTTGTTATTGACGGTGGGAGGAGGTCTGTGCTCTGGATGTCAGCCAGGCAGGTCAAGTCTCTCTGTGATGCTGGAGTCTCACCACCTCACGCTTCTTTAAGCTTGTGGACACTGTTTGTACCTGGAAAATACATCATCAATAGTTAGTTTAACAATACAAAGAACAAGGCTCTTGGTAAGGTTTTCTTTACTGAGCTTATGTCTTGTAAAATATGAGTTTTTGTGTTGACAACATTTTTCAGTTTGTAAAATCACGGGATGTATCATTACACTACACTACACTTCATTACACTACGCTACATTACACTACACTGCATTTACCTGCACTACCCTCCCTGCCCGACTGCACTGCCTACGCAACGCATGCCAACGCCACGCTACAGTCACACCACACCACACCACACCACACACACACCACACCACACCACACTACACTACACCATCAACTCAACCAGACTACACCACAACACCACTCTCCATTACACATATCCACACTACGGGTACAGCTACACAAGCTCTGACACCAAAAGTCTAGTACTACTCGAACTAACCCAACCCTACATCACCACCCCCACCCCCTACAATACACCACCCACCCCTACACACCACTACTACACTACTAGGCCCTTAACCCAAAATGATCCTGAGGACTCTGCACAAGCAATACCACCAGCGTCCTCCATTTATGGCGATCATATGCCAATACCTGGGTCTCAGCTCAGCAAAGCTCTTTTGATTCTATTCCAAAGTTTGGGATTGCTGTTAACTTCTCGAACCATAACCCAGAGACCTTTTCTGATCCTGTTCCCCCCCCCCCCCCCCCCCCCCGCCACATATTCCCGCCAAATACTCAGAATTCTATGGCATTTCTTTCTTTGTTGTTTTTCTTCGTCAATAACATGCCCTTTGTTTTTTGTTGTTTTTGTGTGTGTTTTTTTCCCCCTTTGGTTTGGTCTGCTCTGGTTTGGTTCGGTTCTGGGTTTTGATTTTTTCCGCTTTTTTCACCAAACGTACACACACCTAGGAAGAAAAAAAAGAGCTCTGAGTGTACAAAAAGAAAAAGGCTAAGAGGAAATTGAAGAAATGTCAGGACAAACTCATACAGGCTGCACCCCTTCTCTAGGCCCACTTTATTCGCAAGAGATGAATGGAGAAAACTGGTACATCTTTGTGGATGCTTCTATGTCAACTCATAATAGTAACCCCCCTTTTTTTGGTGTGTCAAAGTTATATAAAGACCTACATCTACTTCAGACCTTTTTCTTTCGTTTTAGTCTTTTTAAAAAATATTTCTTGCCTTAAACATTTCTGCCCTACTTTACAGCTTTTGTAGTCGACAGGAGAGAGAGAGAAGAGAGAGAGAGAGAGAGAAGAGAGAGAGAGAGAGAGAGAGAGAGAGAGGGAGAGAGAGAGAGAGAGAGAGAGAGAGAGAGAGAGGGAAGGGGGGTGAATCAATAGACTACACCTCAAAATGTCTTCTGACTTTTTCTGAGCATTCTCTCTCTCTCTCTCTGTCTCTCTCTCTCTGTCTCTGTCTCTCTGGTTTTTTCGGTTTTTTGCTTGCTACTACCATTCTAGCCGTCGACATTCGATGTTCACCTACAGACATTACTAACGATTGGTAGTCCAGAATAGGACAGGAAAACAGAAGAAAAAAAATCCACATGGAAGAAGAAAAAAAAAAGGAGAGAGAAAAATAATAACACAGATATATCTATAGATAAACACCTAGTAAACAGTCCCCATGGGAATCAAGAAGTGATTTTTTTTTTTTACTTTATGAAAATATGTAGAAGATTTACGTGCGTGGGTTTCCATGCTCATTCTGAAAATATCAATTTTTTGTTTTGTTTCCTAAGTTAAAATGAAAAGGTAGTGTGCTACTAACACAGTAGTTGGCAGATTTTTCTCTTTTTTTTGTTTTGGTTGAGGAAGGGAGGGGTGGGGGTGGGGGTGATTTTCTTCTGGAATAGAGCTCCAAGGTTCACCAGTGGTGGGAATTTTACATATGCAGCCGTCTTCCTCCCCCCTCCCCCCCCCCCCCCCCCCCAACCCCAACCATTTAGGGAGCCATATTCTGACTTCGGGGCGTTACTGATTTTAAAAAAAAAGCCTATCAAACTAGTTCTACTCATAAACAAAATCTGTTCACTAAAAAGTATGCTGATTAGACACTTGTAAAAAAGAATTATGAATGATTGGATGACATTTTTATTAGACACTTGTAAAAAAAGAATTATGAATGATTGGATGACATTTTTATTAGACACTTGTAAAAAAAGAATTATGAATGATTGGATGACATTTATATTAGACACTTGTAAAAAAAGAATTATGAATGATTGGATGACATTTTTATTAGACACTTGTAAAAAAAGAATTATGAATGATTGGATGACATTTTTATTAGACACTTGTAAAAAAAGAATTATGAATGATTGGATGACATTTTGATATCACAGTTAGTTGTGTTGTGGCTTTTCACTCCTCCAAGAGAACACCTGGTTTGTTTTATGTCAGAATTTTACCAATATTTTGTTAACTTGCTCCAGCATCAGAATTATACTGCCCAGCTGTGTCACAGTTTTTGTTTGGTTTTTATTGTCGGGGGACGGGATAGCTCAGTGGTCGGAGCACTCGCTTTCCCCCAGCCAAGTTAAGAAGCGTCGAGCGTGGTTACCAGTTGGATGGGTGACCGTTTGCGCGCCTTGGCTTCAGTACAGTTCCCCCAGTTCACCCAGCTGTAAATGGGTACCTGCCCTCTTTAGGGTCAGGGAAGGTAAAGCAGCGAGGGAGAGGAGATGGGCGCCGCCCTCAATTTGCTGGCCCTAGAGAAGTGAGGTCTCTGACGCCTCGCTCCCCTACGACCTTATAGGTTATGGGACTCCTTTACCCCTTACCTTACCTTTATTGTCGATGTGCAAATGAACACTTATTCTGCAATCTGCAATCTCATTTCATGTGGTGTAGGCCTTCTAACAGCAACTAACAGTTTAAAAAAAAACAAACCCATTGTGATCTACAAATTTACAAACGAATAGAT